>OY720456.1:11732609-12072609 GCA_963082715.1 Harpalus rubripes | reverse complement strand
TATATATTTTATTAAAATGAGTAAAATGAACAGCCTAAATTAAAGTATTTTAAGCTGAAACAACTACGTTGATATTATTAAAAGCAATATTATAAATGCGTAAACTTAGTACATCAATCAAGAAATAATACGAGAACAAATGAAATAACAGAAGCCGTTTCTGTTCCATCCATTCAGAGTTTATTAGTCCGTAAGTTAAACTGCTTAACGCGACGCAAATCTAGTAATAAACGGCTTCGCAAGTTGAAGACAATAATTTACGCAAATCTAACCAGCTCATGCGGTTCTGGACTTAATCCAAAATCCAGTGTAGCTCTCTCCCCAGTTTATAATGGACTCGTCCATCGTTAACCAATCTCCGGCGTCGCTAGTAGAGACATCGCGGCCTGAGCCCTTATGAAATATGCATAAGAAATGGGGAGGCCACGAATTTATCTGACGTCTTGTGCCGCGCACTGGGGCTTCGGAAATTAATCAAAATATTAAATTGTCAGAATAAATCTTTTTGACGTCTACATTTATTTCTAGCCGACTCGCGGTTGGAATCAATTTGGTACACCCCTTGTAGGATTTGCACTTGGAGGCAAGTTGAGATTTTTACATCAATTGTCCCAGGAAGGGACAGAATTTTTTACACAAGAGTAATCAATCTTGGTAAATAAAGATGGGATTTGAGACACCGGGCTATATAAATGACCGGTTGAGTTCGAAGTTATTTCTCTGACCTTACTGACCTTCAAAAAATACCTTTTGCTACAGACGTATAATTAATAGATAGTTAAAATAAAAATAGCACTCGAATTTTTCTAATTTCATAATACTCGTATAACTGAACGTAACAAAATAAACTCACGGCTGCAAACCTCGGGCGACGAATAGCTTTGTACCGTGGTAGTTTTTACCTCCCATCATACCGTAGGTAAGGGAGTGATACTTTACTTGAAGCTCTGAACAGATTTTCGTAAAACATATATTATGGTAGATTCAAAAACTTTTTAAATTTAGTATTTAAGACTTTTATATGAAAGGGAATAACATATTAAATTTTGGCTCAAATTAATAAACCGAAAGTGATACTTTACTTGAAGCTCTGAACAGAGTTTCGTGAAAATATATATTATGATATATTTCAAAACTTGTCAAATTTGGTATTTAAGACTTTTAAATTAATGAGAACGACATATTTTTCTATTTTTTCTAAAATTGATAAACCGGAAATGATATTTTACTTGAAGCTCTGAATAGATTTTCGTGAAAAATATTTTGATATATACCAACATTTTTCAAATTTGTTATTTAAAACTTTCATGTTAATAAGGACATATTACATTTGTTCTAAAATTAATAAACCGGAAGTGTTACTTTACTTGAAACTCTGAACAGATTTTTGTGAAAAATATATTATATATTCCAAAACTTGTCAAATTTAGTATTTAAGACTTCTATATAACGGGAAGCAACATATTAGATTTTGGCTAAAATTGATAAACCGGAAGTGATACTTTATTTGAAGCTCTGAAGACATTTTCGTGAAATATAAATCGATACAATCCAAAACTTTTCAAATTTGGTATTTAAGATTTTTATATTAATGAGAACGACAAATTAGATGTTTTCTAAAGTTGATAAATCGGAAGTACTTTACAGGAAGCTATGAACAGATTTTCTTGAAAAAATATATTAAAACACGATCCAAAACTTATAAAATTTGGTATTTAAAACTCGATTTTCACTATACTAATTAGATTATGCTAAGGTACGTTTAGAAAAATTAGAGCACAACTTTAACTATTTTTCCTATTGATTAAATGTAATAATGAGTAAGATACAAAATGTTTTATTCAGTTTCTAGTAATGTTTTACAAAAACTAATCAAAGAGTATCTAGAGTTTGTAAACCGTTATCAAAGTCATATGAGATTTTCGAAGAATCAAAAGCTTAAATTTCCTTTTTGATTTTTCTCGATTCAACGTTTATAAAAACAGTTCTATTTTGTTATTACAATAGTTTGAGGGATAAATCTTCAAAATTGAGTAACTGCGCCAGCCATCGGTTTTCAATTACATAAAATTCTATATGGATTAAACTCAAATAAATATATAAATTTCTTATTTATATTTCTTTTTAGTTGTTTTTTCATTGCTGATCCCTTAATTATCAGGAGTATATAGCTATATTTTTTGATACAATGCTTTCCACCTAAAATAATTATTAAAGTTTTACCGTAAATATAGTGATGATGATGTCACCAATGCATAAGAATAGAGAATCGAAATATTTTATTACTCGTATGTTGTATTATTGTGTATAAAAATACAAAAAAATGTAGATACCTATCGATTTATATTTTGTTACCATTTATTTACATTCAAAATTTACAGGTATTAAATAATTATGTCGTCATTACCGAAGCATGTTTAAAGCAGATTGAGACTCCCACTAATGTTTAAAATTTGTTTTTGTTAATTAAATACACGCAACCCCAACTTCATAAACATATTTGTGGTTTCAAAACAATGTTAATTTTCACGGATAATTATCCTATCTGGATAAATATTATTTATAGATAAAATATTTGAAGGCAAGTAATTACCGAGTAGATTTCGAAGTTCATATCAAAGTCCTTGATGAATGAATAATGATGAATTAAATATTGTAAATAATCAATAATTAAATTTTACTCACTTTTAAAGCTGACCTTCTATTTGCAGCAGTCTTTAGGCATTTCTAGGCTGTGATTTGAATTTATTCCAGCGAAGAAAAACCAGATGTTGATATCTATAACAAAAGGTTTATCATCATTTTTATGATATTATAAATTAGTAGTATAGTTCATTTTTCTTCTGGTAGAACGCACGTTATCACCTATCGGACTAAGAAATAACAAGTACCACATCTTTTGTCTCTCTTTTATAATATATATTTGCACCATATACTAAAACAAATGAGTTTGTCTAATCATTGCATCTCTTTGTTACTAATAGGAATAACTTTTTCCCTACTGTTTGTCACTCAAATTTGTAATCTGGAAATTAAAGTATATGGGTCTCCTAAACATTCAGTTCAAATATGAAACAAAAAGTATTTAACTTAGGGTACATAAGATGAAAAATAATGTATTACTCTTCCCTTACTATTAGTCACTCAAATTTGTATTCTGGAAATTAAAGTATATTGTCTCCTAAATATTTAGTTCAAAACTGAAACAGAAAGTATTTAACTCAGTGTACATAAAGATGAAAAATAATGCATTACTCTCATGGCCGTGCGGTGATATGGAGCAAACGCTCCAGGCAGCTTTTGTGAAAAAGCGCCCACTGTAATCACTAGGCAAGCTCATAGCCCAAGTTCGTCCTATATTCTGCTATTTTGATGCAAATAAATGAAAAATGAACTGTTTTATAAATATTTCTCTTAAGACGCCAAAATTAATATTATATGCTCCAGGCGCCAAAATACCACCGCACGGCCTGGAATAGGACAAAAAGAGAAAGAGAAATATTACGTCACCAATATGGCGAATAGAAGCAGATGTTTTCAGACACTACCAATCAGATGCAGATCTATCTATGACGTATGTATGACGTCAAAATATTCTCCCACTATACTATTGGTTTGTTTGAAATGAACACTCAGTGAAGACGTGCGTTCTACCAGTAGAAAAATAAACTATACTCTAAGCTTTCAAAGCTACTGTGGTACTGTGGATGTATTAAGAAATTATATTTTTACTAAAGTATTCTCAAATATTTATTTATTAACTTCCTGTTCGTAATATCATTTCACCTTCGCCTTAGATAATTGACAAACATTGTCTAATTTATTGAAATTCAAAATTTTTATTTATGCACCCGTTTACTTTATGATAACATAGATTAAACATCAAGTTGTAAGATTTCAATAGTGTAGTAAATATAGGCGATTTATGTGACATTAGTTTTGTTGTGTAAACATAAATCTTATTCATTATGTTTATTATACAAAAGAAATTATTTATTTTAATTATCTGTTTCATTTAAGCCATGCAGTAGATGACGCTAACATAAGCCCTAATTTTAAGTAGCCAAAATTACATTGGGTAAATTTGTCTCTAGTTATTTCAGCCAATCAGAGAGTTCAAAACTATGCCCTATTCTCTACAATCCTGAATGGCTTAAACGGAACAATGTATAAATGTTAATTTATCTTGTTAATGTTAGTTTAGCTATTTTAAAGCCATCTTGGTGCTGCGATTTATTTTCAATTGCCAATAGTTAGTAACAGTACGATTTTTCATTAGTAAAACTTAAGTTTCACTATAAGTAAATAAGAATCAACTTTTTCAATTTTTGTTTTTCAATTTTATTGAATTTAATATTGTAATAATTACATTGTTGAGTTATGGTGAAGGAATTATTAGACGAGGAATGAAACTTGTCCTTTTCTGCACAAAATATTTTATTTAACTAAAAATATACATTTTGTGCAGAAAAGGACAAGTTTTATTCCTGAACTTAATATTATTCAGTTATTAGTTTTTATTTAATATAATACACATATTGTGATTTTATTTTATGAGCCTTTTGGTATCATTGTCCTAACATTCCCTTACAATGTTTTCACATTTTTGTTTTATTTTTTAATTGGGTTTTGATACGTTATAGGATATTCTTTTTAAAAAAACAGATATTTTACGAATACTAATCTTCTTTGTACAATAAAAGGTTTTGTTTTTTTACCTATGCACTGTCCTGCTTATTTTACGTAGGTAAATATCTATTTCACATTTTACAATTTGCATTGTATCGTTTAATCCGCTGTGTGCGAATACATGAAGTACTTCCTGTAAATATCCTTCTCAATGTTGTGTTAATTTTTTATCGCTTCTAAGTCGGAATAAAAAGACGAATGAAGTGAAGCGATCAGCTCTTTCCGGACCTGAGCGTCTGCAACCTGCGAACGTTGTCTTTTTGTTCGATTTATCTCCGTCTGAAGAGTCTGTGTTATGTTAGGTAGAAGCAACTTGAGCACTATTTCTACTATTTGAACTTAGAGTGCAGAGTAGAACGTAAACTTGTATGTGCTTGAAATTTGATTTTACGGTAGGTAGTTCCACAGATGCGAAGGGGTAAATTGCTGTGTAATTTAAATTAGTAAATAATTACGTACGTAATGCAGTATGTGACTAAATTTTGAATTTTACATATATGGATACTAGACAAAAATAAAATAGCTGTATGTTTTAAAATCGCTTAATCCTACTACCCTACAGTAGCCCTAGTTCCTAATTACGATTTTGAGATTTAGGAGTCCATCTTGTCAAATTTAAATATAAATAACATAAACTAAACGAAATTTCAGTAAAATCAAAGTAAAATTTTAAAAAAGTGCTTCCAAGTGTAATTTAGTTTTGTTGAAATTCTTTTCTTTTCTGCCTCCCATACCCCCGCTACCCCTGGGTAAGAGAGGTATAGGGATCGTGCTAAAAATCGCATATCGAGATTTTGGTAAATGACCACGTTTTAAGGCCCTTAGACACCAATTTTAACATATTAACGATGATGCCTGTGTGTATGTTTGTGTGTATGTGTATGTGTGTGTGTGTGTGTGTGTGTGTGTGTGTGTGTGTGTGTGTTATGTGTGTGTATGTTTGTGTGTGTGTGTGTGTGTGTGTGTGTGTGTGTGTGTGTGTGTGTGTATGTTTGTGCGTTTATGTATGTATGTGTGGATCCTCCACTGTAACTCATATATTATCATTCAGAAAATTTTGAAACCTTGTATTTCTACTAATCAGATAACCGCAAATGGCACTTTACTTGAAGCTCAAAATAGTTTTTCTTCGAAAAATACTTTTAAATGTTATTATTTAGAGATTTATGTTATTATAAAAATTAAAGATTATTATATTTTCTACAGGTTAGCATTAATACTTTTTCTATATATTTTATGGATAAATTTATAAAATTATCTATAATTTAAATCCCAGAGCCTACGCTTTAAACAAACAAAACGCAGTTATTCAAATGTATGCAAGTGACAGATGAATGTCACTATCAAAGAACTAATATTAATCATTTCAAAATAATATTAGTAATGTTTTAAAAAGAAAAAAGTAAATAGAACAATAGAAAAGGAATACAATAGTTTCGAGTATAAGTAAATATGTGGGTATCTATTTAACTTAATAAAAATTAATGATTCACAAAAATGTTTAAGCTAATCCTCATTTTTGGATTAGTGAATTCTATTCTATCCCGGTATTTAAAATTTAATATTCATTTTATTATAGCTCCGGTGGGTTAGAGAAACGCCTCATGTTATGAGGGCCCTCGGGGCTCCGAGTTCGAATCACACTAAGGCATGGATGTGTGTTAATGTAAACCCACCCTGTAATTGAGATTTAATCTTGCTGAGGGGTTTGAAAAAAGGTAGTTACTTGGATTATATTAGACTGTGTTATAAGAAATAAACTGCCAGGTAATGGCGGGAGGTATTGTGTTGGCCACACCTCACCTGTTATTTATTACTTTCCTTTAAAATGTATACAGCGTTGGATATTGTTCAAAATAAATGTGGCACTCCGTCAAGCATTATCAAATTTCGTTTCGCTCACATTTATCTTTGTCAATTTAGTAAAAATGCTAAACCCATATCGCAATATATTCTGACCTGACCCACATTGTGAGATAAAAAGACAAGAGTGAAGAAGAATGCAGTTTAATATAAGTCAATTTAGCGTCATATCAACGTCATTAAACACAATACACGCTCCTGACGTGAATTAAAGGAAAATTGGACTCCCCCGAACACCAAAACGAAAAAGGAAAAACGCCAATATAAAATAATTCCAATATTAAATACCAGCTTCGCATTCCGTCTCTGGTTATTAAGAAACGTAAACGCATTGTAGAATTTTTCATTTGAGAATAACTCACTCACTCAAACCACGCCATCCTCATTACACATATTTTATAGATACGTGATAAAAAAATAATTATTTTGTTTGTACTTTTAGCAAAAGTTGCATATCTGTTTTTGGTATAGAACTACAGACTTGTAAAATTAAAACTGGTAAATAAACAGTCAAATACTTCCTAAGCTTCCTAAAATTATTGTAAGAGATGTTAAATGCAAAGTAAATTGCTCTCTGAATGATATCTACTTATGGTAAAAAGCATTTCTAGTTTGGACATTTCAAAATTATTAATTTTACACAGAATTTGCAAGTATACATATAATTATAGTTCTGAACAAATTTAAAATTAAAATATGTCATAAGGAATTACCATGGTTAAGAATTATTTGGTAAATATGAATAGGTATTAGCATATTAAAAAATAATACTGAGCACGAGCACTTTTGATATGGATTTTACGTTATACTGAATTGTAAACGTCTTATTACAGAGCTCTGTCTCTAGTGATAAAGATATAGTTTTTACGGGCTCTGCCCAAAATTTGCCGGCTGTTAAAACCATAACAACTGGTGTACAGATTTATTTATTCATTATTTCATTTCGCCATATGTTTCCAAAGACTATTTCGATCAAATAGTTTAATGTATTGTGTTGTAAGTTTCAATATTTATTTTTCAAATTATTTGCATTACACTGAATCGTAAACGTCTTATTACAGAGCTCTGTCTCTAGTGATAAAAAATGTTTTTACGGGCTGTTAAAACCATAGCAACATGTACACAGATTGATTTATTCATTATTTCGCTTCGCTATATGTTTCCAAAGATTATTTTGATCAAATAGTTTAATGTATTGTGTTATATGTTCCAATATATTTCTTTCAAATTATTTACGATTCAGTATATCATAATATATTGTACAATGCTCAACCGTTACCCGAAATTTACGTGCTCGCACAGATAACAAGCTCGCTTCTCTCGCTCGTTAGGTACCGTGCACGTTCGTAAAGTTCTGAGTAACAGTTTTGCAATGTACATTACTGTTAAAGATTGCTCATATTTATTAAAAAAATGGTTTTTTTTTACTTTAAAGATGTCATTTTTAAGATTAAATATTATGATGTAAAGTGTTAAAATATAATTAGTTTACACGTACTCGTATATGTATGTACGAGTATACGTTATTTTGGCTTACAAAGCAATATATTTCTTTTATGAAAGTTGAGGCTTGAGGGTTATTTTCGAAACAAATCTAAGAAAGTCCTTTCTATATGCAGGGAGGTAATAAATAAAATATTTAGAGATGATATAAATTTACAATTATAGTTATTTGTTTAACTAGGCACTAAAATTAGTGATGCACGACGAGGCAAGAGTACCCTTGTATCTCGTCTCGTTTCGTTGCATTATACGAGACGAGAAAGAGAGCGAGATTGCAGTTTAAAATTCAAGGTGAGATCGATATAACAACTGCGAGAAGCGAGAAATCTAATCTAAAAAGTACTTGTAACTTGATAGTTTTGATTTATAAATTCAATGAAAATTGCACCGTACAAGGACTGGAGTCAACACTAATTCGTGCATAGAACGCGTGAATGTGAAAAATTGTATGAATTCACTATATTTTTTGAGCCTATCTATAGTCGATTTCGATTTCGAGCGAGGAAATGGAAAATAAAGACAAAATCGGTTTTGCATCCAATAGAACTAGTTTTCTCCAATATTTTAGGCCCTAATCCATCCCAATTATACTTATACGACTGCAAATACACGGTGCGAACTTGTCTCTTGTAGTTAAACTGTTACGTAAATACGTAGTGCGCAGCTGTTATTTTTATAGCAAGACTCTCGTGCGAGAACGAGACGAGACGCAAAAAAATGTGCGAGAAAGAGTGTGAGATCGAGATTACAGATCCGAAAACGAGACGAGATCGATATTTTATATTTCTCGTCTCGTCTCGCCTCGCGTGCATCACTAACTAGAATACCTGATTTACAGCAGAGACTATCGTTTCATTGTCGAAGCGAAGCTGAGGCAATGAATGCTGTCGAAGCTGTAAATCTGTGTTTAGTGCCGTGTTGAACACATTATTTTTTTGCCGATTGAAAATTAATATTAATTTAGTGATTATTGCTATGCGTATGTTGAACGGTTGCTCTGCGTTTGTATAGCGGTTGTTATGTAATACTCAGTAAAAATATTTTTACTGCCTAGGTAGTAAAAGTAACATTTTACAGACAGTTAGCTGTCAAAAAATCGCACTTTTAATGTCAATCGGGAATAAATATATTTTTCTTGTAACGGTTGTAACAGTTAACATGATTTCTGAAGTTTTGATATAGTTTCAAATAGGTAGGTATATATATTTTATTGAACATATATAAAAAAATCGTAATTTTAGTATTGTTACTTTATCACCTTACTTACTGAAAAAATGTTTGGCGAAAAGAGTACGTACATCCATTATTACATTCGTTTGGGTGCCATAAATTTATTGTATGATTTGCGCAAATAGAACAACACAGTAACAGTTTGAAACGATATTTTTCTGTTGTACTTTCCCCGTATGTTGATTACATTTACATGTAGATTCATTTTCCGGGTTTACAGTTTAAATTTATGAATGTATGTATAAATATGAGCCTGTTGTGGGTGTGATTTATTATGTCGTCTACTGAAACAACTTTGAACTTGACCCCTCCAAAATTATACAACGCAAAACATTAATCAAGCCCTTATAAATGTAATCTGACCATAGTATAATCTAATATATAACATAAGTTTTGATGCCAAATTTACATATTTCAGAAATTTCTCCTTAAAAATTTCGGAATGTTATAAATCAAAACTTTTTTAATACCAGTTCAGCGAGTATTCCTGAATATTAATAGAGTTTCACGAGACTTTACTGTCTTCCAATATAACGAGCACGTATAGGAAAATAAGCCGGCGATGGAATTAGCATTCTTTACGACATTTTTGTATTTTAATGCGGTCTTTCACCACTAAAGGCACGAATATTTCATAAGTAGTTAAGAAACTAATAAATTTACTCAAACTTTGAAAATAGAATTATTACCTTGTGTCTACAAAGAAGTTAAAATAATTCATTCGATGGTCGATTCAAAAGTTCGAGGTCTAACACAGAAAGGCAGCACTAGGTGCACAACGAGCTATATAACCATGGAGGTAGGAATAAATATGGAGGAAGCGTGTGCAGCCTGATGTGAAGCTGGACCCTATGTCATCTGCCGCGTGATAGCCATTTTCGTCGTTGTTTGTGTTTTGCGTAGTGATATATTGTGGACCATTTTTATTATTTCTTTATTAACAAGGTGTATACAAAAACTCTGTAATATATATTCTAGATTTTTATCTTTACGTTTACTTCATATGTCTTTAAATGTTTTAAAAAAGTTTATAAACAGACATTTTTTTCCATTGCATGAACATTGTTTTGAACATGGGTCCCTGGAAAATCATATAGTTCATTTGATTAAATCTATATGTAATAATTATTTTAAAGTTAGGTTTCATTTTTTAGCAAAAACAAATATTGATAAATTCCAAAATATTATAACTTGGAATAACAAAATGACATTGTTTACAGGTTACTAAAAGGCTGTTTTCTAATAATAAAAAATGATCTAAATCACAAATTTGCTTATTTTTTAATGTACCCTCGTACCTTTTATTATTCCATTTTATTTAGAAGTAACACGTTTTATTTAGCTTCATTTTTACCTTCCTTCAGATTTTTAAGACTCCAAACGTAAGTAATATGTTCGTGACATAAATTTACTAGAAATACATAATCTTTTACAAGAGGCTTTCTTTATGAGATTTGTATAAAATAATATGTAGTATATAATGAAGTAACATTTTATTGTTTAATATTTGCAAATTGTTTTAAATTTATTTTCATAAGAAATATAATTATCAGTAATTCATTTTGAAAAATGCAGTTATATTGTTTGAATTACACGTTTTGCGCATTTAATGCTTCAAAAATACCGCGAGATCCCCACTCTAGTTCGGGGCCAATACATGTATGCGTCCTCTTCCACACTTCCACTAGTCTTCATTTCCCTCGCCCATAGTATCAGTTTACGCTGCCTCCATATTTATTCCTACCTCCATGTATATAACCATATTTTTGTCTTCCATTTTATGATTCTTTACAAAAAATAAAAATACCCACATTTTTTTTAATCGCTTAATTGTTGTTAATTCCATAGAAAAGTATTAATAAAGTTTTGGAGAGCGGGATATGTGACGTCACTTAGGAGAATTAGAATTTATTCGATAAAAATCGTCAATCACATTTGGAAAATTACTGGAATCTGTTTTAAGGACTCAGGTTCCATTTACAGCCTTCGAAAACCATATGAGTCATAATGGTTTGGAAGTCAATGTCATATGATGAAGTGTCAATGATATGACATTGACACTTCAATGCAAACGAAATTTACACCAAAACAATGTGTGGTATGATATCAAAATATTATTTTTTTAATTGCCTATATTGATATCTTTTACATTGTTTCATTAATAATTTTGACTAATTTATCATTAATAACGTTTATTCGATATCAATAAGTTAAAAAACCAGTTCATTAAATTCTCACTTTTAGCTTTGTAAATTTCTCTCTCATTCTCCTAAGTGACGTCAGAGATATGGCGCCGTTACATAAATTTTAATTTCAAATACTAATTTCAGTGAAATTTTAGGTTAATATACAGGATGTTCGAAAAATAGGGGACCAAATTTGGAAAATATATTAATCAAACCAAAACAAGAAAATAATCCTAATATACCCATGTCCGGAAACGAACCATTTCGGAATAAAACACTCTTTTGTTTGAATTTTTAATTTTATTTTTAGTAATGTTTTTTACTCTCAAAATTACAATAGTTGTTCGAACTGTCCTCCTTGAACTTGCATACAACATTCTAGGCGTCTTCTCATGGATTGTCGAACACGTTCGAATATTCCTGGTTTTAGTCTTATACTATTGCAACAGTCTATGATTCTTTGCCGCAAATCCTCTACGTTATTAATGGGCGTCGAATAAACTAACCTCTTTAAATGACCCCAAAAATAAAAATCAAGCGGATTCAAGTCTGGTGAACGTGGAGTCCAAGAGTGTTTTATTCCGAAATGGTTCGTTTCCGGACATGGGTATATTAGGATTATTTTCTTGTTTTGGTTTGATTAATATATTTTCCAAATTTGGTCCCATTTTTTTTCTGGCAATTTTAACATGGTATAATATAAAACCATTATTATGTATTTATTATGTCCAGTGACAACTAGATTAGACTTTATTTAATAATAAAATTTGGAGAGCAAAATTTTTCTCAAAAATTTTGTTACATACGTTAGTATAATACAAGAGTACAACTTAGTTTGTATTATTTACCATAGGAAATGTATCTCAGTTCTCGTTGTTTATGTAAGCTTTCGCCGGTATACAATCTGTTGCTACAGCTACATGGAATACGTATTCGTATGCATCGTGTATGCACGTGAACACGAATCCGAAACGCGAGTTGCACGTATTGTCAACCTTACTGATATAATAGTAAGTTGCAGCAAGATTAAAGTGTAGAATGTTCCAAGAAACAAAATAAATTCAAAGTGAAATTGTAAAGAAATGAATATGGAATAATAAGATATTAAGAATGAAAATGATATACGAAATATAAAAATATGAAATAAAATATATTATCTGCAAAAAATATAAGGAAAATGACACTATGGGATTACTCCAGAAAATTTCTAAATAATGTGCATTGCTATGGTAACGCATAGATCTTTGTTTTATTTTGTATTCTTGTTGTTTTATATCAGTAACTATTCAACTTTTCAATAAGTTGTCGCTAGCACATAAAATATGTAAGTACCTACGTACCACGCCCAGAAAATCATTTTACTGAATTCGGAGACTATCTCAATTCTCAATAAATAAAATGTCATTGGACGAACATCAAACGTATTATATTATTACAATGAGAATATAATTTATGAGTCATGTGACTTGTTTTCCGCCAATCAACATTCAGAATCTCCCTAGTTACATGTCTATCACACCGATGATAAAAAGCAAAGAAATTATTACCTTATTTATATTCGTTACTAAGGGATTTGTTTTCTGCATTTGACATTGTCAGTTAATTTTTCAGGATAAAAATGTGCGATAATCGTTGGGTTGATATCAACAACGATGAAAATAATAACGCAATTGTCAAATTAACTATGTAATACAACATATTAAAAGTTAGGTTAGCAGCACACACAAGGTGTCATAAAAATTAATTATATTCTCTCATTAAATATAAGCTCGTGATATGATCAATAATCGAATATATTGCTCGTGAAACCGAAGCAGCACATTTCACTCGTTCTTCGGGCTTATGAAATCTGCAACTCAGTTTCATTCGAGAATATCATCGATGATAATCATATCACTTGTTATATTACGTATGAAAAGAATTTTGAAACTACCAAAAAAGGACTTAGACTCGTTCTTATGAGTACTAGCCATTTATTAAGTATTATAGAAACAGTAGACTCTCGTAACCGTAAACACGAAAAATATGAGCACAAAAAATTGCGGCTGTTCACATTACACCATATGTTCATGTTAGCGAATCACTAAAGATTTTAACAGTTTTATTCGTAATACTTTACTTGTTAATATATTTTATATTCCAGCACTAGAAAAGTATTTTGTTTGTGTTTTTTTGGTGGAAATACTGAGCGAAATGTTTTTTTTTTGTACTGGTTTTAAGTTATTCAGTATCCAATCTGCTAATATGTGCCGACTGTAATCTGCCGCTTTTACGGCATCCATATATGGTAGGTATTTGTTTTTTTATAGAGATAAACACTGCGGCTTTTGTTAGATGATTCAATATTCCAATTATTTAAATTCAATTGACAGTTATATGTCGGAAACATTTCTTATCTTATCCGCTGAGACAACTGGCAGACGCTAACTTTGTAGCCTGAAGAAGGCAGCAGTATGTCTGCCGCCGAATTGTTGGTTTATGTTAATATACGCAGACTGTTAACTAAAAGGTTGTTCTGATTTCTGAAATATTTTTTACTTAGTTAATATCAAATTCATAATATATAAAAAAAAGTATTAAACTTTTGAAAACGAATATCTTTTTTAATTTCTGATTGAACGAATGCTTCTTTGATTATATTGAACACACAGTGCATTTTATTGGTTTATTTCTTGTACGAGTATAACAAGTTGGTTCTCTATCGATAGCAGTTGAAGTTCATTAACAATTCATAACTATTGAATGGGTTTCCTTTCCTCTTGTCGGAAAGTTTGCTGTTGGGCTGAATAACCCCATTCTCTTGGAGGTTATACATTATGTATCATGAGCTGTTCTTTTGCTCATGACGATATTATCATGCTCTTACTATTGTGGGATATTTATGAACACCTGTATAATCAAATATTAAATACATGCTTTACTTTTCTTATAGGTATAGATTTTTTCTGATCTTACGTAAAATGTCTTCTACGTCTGTAACTGTTTTGGATATTTCGTCTATTTTTAATAAAACTTTTATACTTGTTTGTGGTTGTCCTATGCGTTTATTTGATTCGTTACAAAATCATTTATTTCGCACTACGCATGAGGTTTTTGGTAAGCAACAATCATTTTTCAACTAAACAAGTATTCACTCTTACACAACCGACGATTCGATATACTTTTGTACCTTCATCTGTAAACATTTAAAACAATATAGTACATGCAACAATAACATAGACGAACATAATCACCCTTACAAATAAAATCTTACAAAATATTATAAGCTCATGTACACAATACCTATTTGTGTATTAAGGCTTGATTTACATTAGCGGTACAATGACGGTACGATGACGGTACAATAACGTTACAGTGACGGTATGTCAATTACACGAGGCATTTAAATTATACGGTACCACGACGGTAGGAACATAATAAAATACCATGACAATATAGTTTTGTCTTTTATGTATTATGACAGTTTGTGGTGCATATGTTTCTATCAAAAGAAAAAATATCCTGCAATATTTAAAAATTTCTTAAATACCGACTTGGCTATAACTGTCCTTACTCTTGTCAAAGAAGAAGAAGAAAATGAAGAAAATCCAGAAAATTTTACAAAACGATACTAATTTTTATGTAATAATCTGTAGTGTATATTTCACGTTTTTTTTTTTTTATAAGCAGAGAACTTTTGTTCAATAAATGTATACGTATAATCATTTCTCATTTCTAGCTCACTTTGATTACATTTTGGTTTAACTAAAGACAAATATGAAAAAGTCAAAAACATGTCAAATGTCAATCACCTACGTGCATATGTTTACTTTCACTCGGCAGATTTTGGCATGAACGTCAACTTGAAGTGCACGTACTCTTCAAACGCAACCTTACACTCCCCCTTGCATGCAAATACTACGCTGTTACTATGATATACAATATTTTTTCAAAAGAAACAAAACTATACTGTACCCTGGTCGTATCGCTAATGTAAATCAGTAAATATCACTAGGCCGTCATCGTTCTGAGAATGTAGATGTAAATGGGTCTATTAAAATACACTGAACCAAGAAGTATCGTACCGTTATTGTATCGTCATTGTACCGCTAATGTAAATCAAAGCTAAGAGCGCAACATGGGATATTGTCCATTGAGAGGTAACTCTCGAAATCGACAATGTCCATTTGAGCTAGAAATACACAAGATTTTTTCTACAGTCGCCACAGTAGGGTCTTCCACCATAACAAAAACATATTTGTTTCAAGTACACGCCAAACTTTTGCAAGTGGCAAATTTATTTTATATTTAATTTTAATTTATCATTATTTTCCGTTCTTCTTGAGCTATTGCTTCAATCTAATCTAAGCATTTTATACTTTCGTTTTTCTAAATGAATGCCCTATTTTATTTTCACAACAGTGCGGCATTTTGTTTGGTTATCTAATATACTGACAGAACAGTTATATGTCAGATTGACTTGTGAAGGTTGTATAATGTATAACTACAGTGCCAGTAGTTCCTGACCAAACATTTGTAGTCATTTCCATTAAGAATGTAGACAAGTGACATTTCTCAACATTTAGAATTTTGGACAGCGAGCGTTTTTTCTACTTTGTCGCGCATGAGCGGGAAAGTGACATTTTGCGTTGACAAAAAACAGCACAACTGGCTACTTTGTACATAGACTGTAGAAAAAATATATTCGTTTCTTATACATTCAGTTTTTCAACACTGTACACAAATACATCAATAGCACATATACATCTGTTTGATCCTTTGCTCTCAAAAGTAATAACGGAATAAATCGGAAAACAGCCGGAACTAGGTACCTAGTGGAAGCTTTCCTACGGTGACATCATCGATACGAACTCAAATTGGTCGTCTGTACACCAATTTGCTTTTTACTTTTTAAATTTTTCCTACACAGCAAAATACACGCTAGTTAGTTTTTGCATTGATGTTATTGCAATTATTATGTATGTGCTATTTATTTATTAATAGCGTTTTCCATTTGTATGTTTAGTGCGCACTTTTTTGCACTGAGTGCATAAATCGTTTTCCATTTATATTATCAGTGTGCACTAATTGAGTTTTACGTGTTCCATTTACACTTTTCGAGTGAACTGAACTTTACTCAGTGCGCATTTTCTTGTACTTACTACGGTCGTCAGTTTTTGCCAGTGCAATCTTTCAAATTCCATATATGTTTAGTTGTAAAAAGTGCCTGTTAAGTACAATGGATGTAAGTTTATTATTAGTAGAAGAATTATTGGAAACGTCCTCTTCTGACCACGATGATTATATTATATCTAGTGTCTGGAGAACTATAAGACCAAACAATCATATTTTATCAACTTTTTTCAACATATTTTATCAACTTGTAATAAAGAATATTATACCAAAGAGAAAGGAGTACCAGAATATTTCACTTCTTCACAGACCGATTCTTGCGTATTGATATCCATAGCTAGATACCTCTAAATTCTCCATTGAAAGTGATAACTAAAAAACTTACACTGGGATTTTAAAACATGTTCCATTTAAAATGCACTACGCATCTGCAGTTCCAGCAACTGGTGTCGGGTATGACGTCATTGCCTGAACTGGGCGGAAAACTAAATATGTGAATGTAAAACGCTATTGACACGGATTTATATTTTATAAGTCAGTCGGTGATACTGCAGCTGTGGAAGTTAGAACAGTTAGTCCGTCAGAAAGATAGTAAGTTAGTAACATAAATAGTAAGTGAGGTGAAAGACGTGAATTCTGTCCGGGCAGTTGAATATAGAGACGCTGTTGAGTCAATTGAGTATAGACACTGGAGGTCGGTAAGTCGGACAGTTAAATGTGATATAAATAAATAATGACATAAATAGTCAAAATAAATATTCAGTAATATCGTGTAAATAAATAGTCGTGTTAATGTGTGTAAATAAATAAACAGTGTTAGAAAATTCAAAGAAGCTAGCGTACATCACCAACAACAGTGGAGTAGCCATCCCAGCACAGATATTCGTACCGTGTGGCGCCCCCTAATTGGTCAACTCCATCATCTGAAACGGAATCGTCACAGCTCATCACATCCCTCCTAGTATAAAATGTCGTAGCTTTAAGATTATTGTTCAGTTTACACTTGATAACGATTGGAGATATCAATCGAAACGTCGTGTAGTATATTTTTTCTAAAAATAAAGCCAATGTCTGTTCGAGATACGTGTGTTATTAGTCAAATAGTGTTAGTGTTTAACTAGTTAATTATATTCGAAGTCTTAGTTTCGTCTTAAATTAGTATTTAATATTTGTTTATATACCCGGATGAAGGAACAAGAGGAAACTGAAACATCGGTTGAGTAAGAGAATAAATGCTGTTTGACTCAAATTGTCAGTAAGTAATAATTGTTAACACTAATCTATACCACAGTCGAGAAATTTTCCACATTTAGTATTCACCATGTTTCACATTACCAATGGAACAATAAATACTCCATAATTTAATGCCACGATTGATAAACTGTAAAACTAAACATCATTTTAACCTTTGATCTATGCTCTGCTCGATATATTGATACGTCATACAGTACAGCACTGCTGCGTTATCATACAAATCGTATTGTTCCTCTGCAATCAGAAAACGGCTTTGATAAATCCATTCTGGATACAAAATTCCGTCGATCAGCAGATATTTCAGGCGAGCAGTGCTGGGTAGACAATATCGCACGGCTGGAGCCTGTTTACGCTTTCCGGAGTGTGAACCGCTGATATTGGACGTCGCGCTCAACCGAATTGTAATTTACAAGTTGGGCGCGATCCGAAGCCCTGGATAGGTAGGCCAGAGTACTGTAGATTGTGGAAATGCAGGTAATCAATATGGCAATCAAACTGTTGCATGGTTTGATGCATTATGTGAAAGATAAATACATGCGGTATGTGGTAGTTATATTTGGACGATAAATTAGAATCCATTTGTTTTGTTCTGATTATAAGCAAAATAGTTTAACTTCCAATAGTCTTGTTACCATCCCTACTATCAGCCAGATTTTAAAATCCATCTTTTTTATAAAACGACTAGGCAGGTTATAAAATATCGGTAAGTCAACAATCTAGTCGCGATTTATAAAAGGACTAGACATTTGCAAAAATAAAAAGTGCAAAATACGCCACTAAAATGGACTCCTATTCCTAATGGAATAATTTTTGTCTTATTTCTCTAATATCGTATTCCTTATAAAGGGTTTCCCAATAAGAACGATATGTTTTTAAAACATCATAGCAACCATATCTAAAAATGTAGAAATCTCACTAGCTGTCGTTTGTTTTTAGTATAGGGCGCGAGCAAACACACGATTCGAGCGACATTGACGTGCTCGGTATCAGCTAATTTGTGTGCGCAAGTCATTTTGATAAGGACAATATTACGTTGACAAGACGAATGTTTTGATATATTTTGATTTTTAACTGTTAAGCTTCATTTACAGCTATTTGTTTAACGTTAATACATGCTAATAGATAATGCGTAACGAAGTTTGTTATATGGCAACGCACAGGACCATTCACAGCTAGTTTTAATTTTAACGCATAATGCATAAACACAAAGCATAGCAACAAATGTATGCAAACACCAAAATTTATGCATTACGCATTATGCATTAAGTAAATTTGTGACAGTTGTCAAAATAAATTTGCGAAAAATCTTAAAATCTTCAATATCGAAGTAATCAAATAGCTGCATCTAGTGCTACATTTGTAATACCATATGTTCAAATAAAGAAAATACGCTTCAGGTATTCTTTTATGCCATGATAAACTTCAATTTTGACAGATAATTTGAATAAATACAGATGTCAACTATCAATGAAATTTTGTTGCAGAAAATGCTATGTTTTTCTTAACCTTTCACATTAACACTATGTATTAAAGTTATGTCTTATGCATTATCATTACGCATTAAAAAATTAGCTGTGAATGTAGCTTTAAAATGTTATTATTTTTAATTTCATATGTTTTACTGCTTAAAAATTATTGTAAAATAATAACATTAATGCAGTTCAAAATCAAAATAAATCAAAACATTGGTATTGTCAACGTGACATTGTTCTTTTCAAAATGACATGCGCACATAAATCAGCTGATTCCAAGCTCGAGTCACGTGTCTGCTCGCGCCCTATAGTTTGACAATTCATCATGACAAAAAAAAAAAAAAAATAGTCGTTCTTTTATTCAAACTCAACGTGATCTTCGTAAAGATTTGGTCCACATAATCACACTTCTGTGCGTGCTATTCGTCAAATCGTTCAAAAATTCGATACAAATTTCACTTTACACGATACCAGAACATCTGTAAGACAACGAAACGGAAGAAACCAAAAGAATATTGCCGCTGTAAGTACCAGTGTTACAGAAGATAAATCGGTCCATTAATCGAAGTTCTCAAGTACTTGGCCTTTCAAGGATGGCAACTTGGCGTATTTTGAGAAAAGATTTGGGTTTGCATCCGTATAAGTTATGTTGACCCAAGAACTGACGCCACTTGACCATCATTAACCGTCGTGTGTTTGCTGATTGGGCTCTAGAACAACTTGAAGTTGTTCCTTATTTTTCCAAAAAACTTATCTTTTCAGATGAAGCCCATTTTTGGTTAAGTGGTTTTGTTAACAAACACAATTGTCGTTTTTGGTGTGAAAATAATCCACTACAGATTTACGAGAAGTCTTTGCATCCAGGAAAAGTTACTGTTTGGTGTGTTTTATGGCATGGTGGCATCACGGTGAGCGTTATCAATCAATGTTAAAGGATTTTTTGTGGCCAAAATTGGATGAAATGAATTTGCAAGACATGTTCTTCCAACAAGATGGTCCAACATCATATGTTGCCAATGGCACTATGGAGTTATTGAGAGAAAAGTTTGGTGAGTCTTTTATCTCCAGAAATGGAACTGTTAATTGGCCTCCAAGAAGTTGTGATTTAACACCTTTGGACTTTTTCTTGTGGGGTTATTTAAAAACAAAGCCGAGGTAGACATTTGAATAATGTGTTATTCAAAACATAATTGTCATAGGTTGCACTATAAAATAAAGAAAAAAAATTGCTTTTGTCACAGATATTTTGTATTTTATTAATTTTAAAAACATATCGTTCCTATTGGGAAACCCTTTAGTTCTCGAGATTCCAATTTTAGATTCATTATCCTGAGCGGTACGCAACAGCTGGGCGACAGAAAACTGGCCAAGTCACAGTCGACGTTGATCAAATGGACGATGGTCAATTGGTCTGAATTTTTTGCACCAAGAAAAATAGTTAAAAGTAACGCTTTGATTTTATTAAACAAAGATTAACAATCTAACAAAATAAAATCAGCTCTTCATATACTTATAAAAAATATATCATCACGGCATATTACATTACCCATTTCTGGGTGTGCCAATCGGCCTCGTATGCAGACATCGATACCATGCTGGCGTTTATCAGGCGTAACCCTACGGGCACTAATTGCCGGCGTGAGAGTGCGCGAAATGGGTATCATTTAAAATTCGAAATAATATTGGCGTAACTCGGGATCGAACCCAGGCCCTCAGATACGCGCCCAGAAAATATGAAAATTGCAATTTTTGGATTTGTAGTAAGTATAGCAGTTATCAAAGACAATACTTCTCTTGTATATACTTGGCAAAAGGTAACAAGATACTTTTATTTTATTTACATAGAGGCAGAAACTTTACCTACATTTTTTCGAATGTAACTAGAATTTGAAATGACAACTTGTAATCTCCGGAAATATATAACTTGAAAGTTTGGATTTATGTCAATTTAAAATGTGTATTTCCGGAACTCTTCTAGTTGCCAATATCAAAAATATTGGACGTAATATTGCGAATGTCATACATTCCACGGAATTTGGAACTAAAAACTTCCATTAAAATCAAATATAAGAAAATAAATAATATTTATTTCTTAAACTGTAATAAATGTTATCATAAAATAATATGAAATGATATAATTATAAAGAAAGGAACAAAAATGATTATTATTTTTGCTAGTAAATGTCATTTTATTCCATAAAGAAGACTTTATTTTTAGACTTCAGTGAAATCATTTCGCTTTTATTAGCTTTTATACAAAGCTCAACTTCTCGGAAACTATAAGTGAAGAAGAATCAGTTTAAATTTCGTAATATTCCCTCGGTTGGTATTGGCTATGGGAAGATTGAACCGTTATGCGCTTTCCTTGAAAGTTTCCGGTATCCCTTGGGAAATGCCTTCATAGTTCAGAAAAGCTACAAGTCAGCAAAACTCGGTTATGGCATATAATTCCTGACATTTACTTTTAACTTTCAAACTTCCGTGTCTGAACGTGAAACATTTTAATCCCGAAACACAATAACCTGCAACGGAAGATAAAAACTCCAAAAAGACTAAAATGTAAAAGGAAATCGAAACATTTGTATACGAGGTAGGTTGCGCTTGTGCTGCCATCTCATTTCCTAGGTACCATTACCTCTTTACATCACGGAAACAAAAGATGAATTCATTTAAATTGTAATTAAAAATAGTTAATTAAAAACACAAGTTACATTGAAGGCTGAAAATTTCAACAGACGTAGCAAAGTAAAATACATCAAAGTGACATTATTTTGATATAAAGATAAGAAGATTGTATAATATTTAAATAAATAAAATTGAGCCGCTAAAATGTAGAACGTTGGAACAATATTTGGTCCTCAGCTATCGGAGTCGAATTTATCGAATAGTTTATACAGGGTGTTTCAAAAATACTGTAAAAAAAATTAAGGGCATACAGTGCTGACCAAAATGAGTTTCCGAGATTTGAGGTAGTGAATAATGAGTTTTTACGGGGTTTTGGTCTGCTGTCCCGAAAACTATAAGAGTTGCGACTTTGATTAAATGAGATTTTTTTATCTTTGAGAGGCCATCTTAGATGCTTTTGTTTTTTTTTAAATCAAATAATTGGACTATATTAAATGTTGTGGCGACCTTAGCCAATATGTAATTTTCAAATAACTTCGTAATTATTAGAAATTAAGAAAAACGTTTCATATAAAATTTTATTCTTTTTGTTCGATCACTATCTTTGTCATTTTTTTCGATTTTTCACTTTTATCGGAAATAGTTGAACGTCAGTGCTACGTTGATTAAGCTTTTTTACTTATTTTGATCAGTACTATATGCCCTTAATTTTTTTTACAGTATTTGTGAAACACTCTCTATGTAATCGTAAAAATCACTTATAAATTGTAAAACAAAACTCGTTCTTTTCTTTAAGGTAATAACACTCAACTCTGTAATATATTTTACACTGTCATATTCTATACAAACAACTTTTATACAAAGTTTTCTTCTCTTTGGCAAACTTATAACATCTTATCAGTCATGAGCATGAAAATTCTTTATCTTGCAAGATGAATAAATTTGAGGACCACTAATATAGCCAACATAAAACTCGTTCAATACATACTTATTTTATAGCTTAGTATATTACGTTTTTTTTACATTTATTTTATTTTTATTTCAAATGAATCTTAAGTAAAAAATTAGTATAAATAGATTGTTTTACAAGTTGTCAAGATGACAGCACAGTACTCTACAAGTGACAAAATAAATCAGTTATAATATATATTTATAAATTAAAATTTATGACTTTGTGATAGTCGCACCTCGGCTTAAAAGTACTTTTTAGCGACATCTGATTCTACAACCTTGACTTAACTATTTTTGGTCACAAATCTCACACCACCAAGTACACAGCAGTACTTAATAATAATACTTTATTTCATATACATGTATACATGTATGTAGGTATACTCTGTTCCATTTAAGTCATTCAGCAGATGGCGCTGATATCAGTACAAGTTTTAAGTAGCCGAAATTACATTGGGTAAACTTGTCTCTTGTCTCCAATTTCTGCCAATCAGAGAATTCAAAACTATGCCCTATGCTCTACAATACTGAATGCCTTAAATAGAACAAGATACAGAATAATAATAATAAATAATATATCATTACGGCATATTACCCATTGCTGGGTGTGCCAATCTGCTTTGCACGCAGATATCGGTAATGATGATGACGTAGTTATCCGTACGGGCATTTACCAGGCGGCACCTCACGGGCACTCATTGCTGGCGTGGAGAGTGCACCACTGGGGTAAATTTTGTGCCATTAATGACTACGTTTACACGTATGAGAAAAATTTACTTTTACTTGACTTTCAAAAGGCGACTTATGAAAAGTCAATGTAATGGTGCGTTTACACTTAAAGTCAAATCTACTTCACTTTACATTTGTTACTTGTCTTTCACTCAACTTTGACATTGACAGCAAAGTAAAATTTGGTTATAATACGTGTGAAGTTACCTATGTAACTATTATCGTGTAATCATAATTAAGAATAAATTATTTATAGAAAAAATGGATAGTAAACTACACTTACTAAATTTAAGCGCATATTTTTAAATAATATAACTATGCAGCAACAATATTGGATGCGAAATAGATAATAAAATAATCGCATAAAATATTTTAAAATTCGAGAAAATTTTAAGTTTAGATATAAAACACAACATTGTGTAATTAAATACCAATTACCAGGAATTTGTGGATGAAAACTAGATGTCTCTGTTAGTTAAGTAAAGTATGTTTCGTTCGTTGGTTCACACGACTTTTTAAAAGTCACTTGTATGAGTCAAGTCTATTTTATTTTGGACTTGACTTTAGGAAGAAAAGTAATAGGTGCGAGTGTTTACACAACGGAAAAGTCGCCTTTTGAAAGTCAAAGTCAAGTCAAAGTACTTTTTTGCTATACGTGTAAACATAGTCTATGTTATTTTAGGTAAGAAAATTAAGTAAATCTACGCAAAATCAGTTTTCCATTTTCAATTTCTCCAGTAAACGCGGCATAAATTACTTAATATAGCGTAATCAAGAAGCAATTACTAGTTTGCACCTTGTGACGAAGTGAAATAGGGAGGAAATAGTCGGAAGTTGTCGCTTTGAGGTAGATAGAAAATTAGCAGTCGCTTAGCGGTGTTTTCAATGCGGGGTGTTTACACTTTACACTCGCTTCTGCCTTGACTTAACCAGGACAACCCCGGTGTTTACTTAGCGGAACTCGCTACAGTTAATTACAACACCTACACTTCAGCTTATTCTATTTGTTTTTACATGACGGTAACATGAACTTCATATTTACCTTATTTCTAAATTGAATAATTTTGGTAGCATTCAAAAAATAAAACTGAATAATTTAGTTACAGAAAATAGTAGTGAAGTGAGTATACTAATTTATTTATGCCATTTACAATCTGTATTTAAAGTGACAGTTTATTAACCATTAAGTTAAGAATTAAATTTAAGGTTACAAACGATGCAAACAACAGTTTCAACTTCTAGGTAGCTCTAACCAAAGATGGTAAGAACAATTTTGCAACATAAAACATAACCGTTGGTTAGCACTAACTGTAACACTAACTAGAGGTGGTAGATGCGTGTCTTATAGGACAAGACCCCGGAAACACAGTTCTGAATGAAGCAGTAACGACATTTTTGTAGATTTAGATGAGAATACATGGTAACTACAAATTTATAATGAAAATACGCTATAAGTTGACATTTAGCTCAAATTGTAGAAAAGCACATGATTTATTATTAGAATGTTGCTACAGATTCTAAAATTTAGTATCCAGTATCTTATGTCCTAAGTGGACAAAGGAAAAAATTTAATATGTCTAATGAGTAGTTGCACCGCTTGTAGTTAAAGTCTTTACCTACTACAGGTTAACAAAAAAGTGCATATCGAATTTTTTACGGTAATACAGGATGCCCATATTATTTGTTTTCGCCATAAAATTCATAAATAGGCAATCCAATCTACTTTCCATAATTGACTTAGTTCAAAATACTTTTTTCTCTAACACCACAATGGAATTCACACATTCTGTAACTGAAAACTGTTACAGATAGTGTATTCCGAAATTGAACCAAGCTAATCGCGGTTACTTTTTCAGTAATGGGTTGTGTTTTCGGAACGCGGTTACTGAAAGCTGGTAACTTTTCTGTAACCACGCTAACCGTGCTAGATCGGTGGTTGTGGTGCGGTTACATGTGGGTGCATCACAAATGAACTTTTAACTATTTTAAATTTGTCAAAATAAGGTTAGCTGTTAGCTGGTCCGTTTTACTACTCCGATGTCGGTAACGCTATAACCGCGGTTAAATCGTAACCATTTTCAGTGGTTACCGTGGTTCAATTTCGGAATGCACTAAGAATGAGCACATTCCGTAACACTGTTACAAATATCAAAGCCCACTAGTTTTTCAATTCACCCAATTAAAATACATGGGAAAACGCAATTACCTTAACTATCAAATTATAAAAGAAATAATTACAAAATCTAATTATACGCCCTGAGTTGAATAAAAAATTATTTCTTTTGCAACACATCAATAATATTTTATTATTTTTAGCAAAAACGACAAGTGATAGCAAAATATATTTTTTAAATGGTGTTAAAAAAATTATAGTCTAAAACTCGTATGAAATAGTATTTCCGCCACTCGCAAAACCGTAGATCCCGCCTACGGCTCGGTCTGCAAACTTTTCGCTCGCGCGGAAATAATCTATTCCAAACTAGTTGTAGGATATACTATTTTGCTATTACCTACTGTGATTTCGATTTAAGTACTAACAATTTACACGAACTGGCTTGTGGAATTTTGTTTTGCCTAATGGGCACCCTGTATTTAAAAACTTATTTGACATTTCGTTTTGATACGATATTGTCAATTTAACATTTTACTATTTTTATTCCTACTGGGGATTATTTGTTCATATTACTAATTACCTATATAACAAATAAGTTCATACTACGGTATTTTTTATTATAATTTTCAACTGTTTTCAGCAAATTGTATTTTGCTATTAATAACGGCAATTTGTATAAATATCGAAGTTTTCAAAGATGCAAATGCTGTGATTTTTTTCACAAAAAATTATAAGAAAAGATGTAAATACCATTTAATACCATTAATTTGTGTGAAAAGGGCATGAATGTATTTTATAGGTACTACAAAATAACACATTGTAAAAATAATATAAAAATAAAGCGATAAGAATGTGCTTACATGAGTAGAAATGCCGACATTTTTAAAAAAACATTTGACTTCACTTAAATGGAACAGACAATTCAGTATAGGGGAAGTTAAACTAAACTAACAAACGAAGAGAGTCTTATGAATGCGAAAAACAACAAAAATATATTGGTAGATATCTTATAAAAGCTGTATAGAAGTTGGCAAGTTTTCCTGTTTCTGTCGAAAAACACGAAAAGAACTAAGGAAACTTTTAAATGAAGAGGAAGTCTATACTTGAAACTAAATAATATAAAATATAAGGATACATGTTTAGAATACTTGGAATAGCTCTGCACTTTGCAAACAACAAAAGTTGAATTGTTTTCATAAAAGTACATCTACATACAAATGTTTCTTCCGCTAATAACTTATATCCCATAAGTTACATATTACAAAGGTCTCTAATAATGTCAGATATAAACGAGAAGCCAAATTTGTAGATAAGGTGTGTTATGTAGGCCGAGTGAGGTGAAGCCCTGGATAAACAAAGGTACATCGATAAATAATAGTCTAACAATATTGGTTCATTTTATTGAATAAGAACACGCTGAGGAAGATTTTGTCTTCTGTCCAGACTAGGGATGAAAGTATCGATGATAGGTATCGATACTTCATTTTGGAATCGGTATCGATGTGTAGTATCGATACCACGTCAAATATCGCAAACAAGTATCGATACTAGCAAGTATCGGTATCGAAAAAAATTCCCAAATGTTAAATGCATAGGTTTACAGGTATAAATAATTGCAGAAACGCAGTAAATAATTTATTAAAACCAATCTCCCCCTTTACATTCTCCTAAAATAGCATCTTTTCTATTTTTTCCCCCAATAGCCTATTCCTTTTCTGGCAGACAGTCGCGCCTGCTTTGGAAAATAATCGTCCGCTGGCACCGATGTTGCAACAATTGTAAAATGAATTCTTGCCTGCCTATACAACGGATTAATTTGACAGGTTTAGATCCGAGAAGACTCGAGCCCCGAGCCTAGCGAGCAACTTTAACGACCGAGTATAAAATATCAACTATCAAAAATCAGATGTCACTGTTATCTGTATTACTGCATTTGTAAATTTAGTAGTATTCTGCTTTCACCGATACCGATACTTTCATACAAATACCGATACAAGTAAAAATATCGAAACAAAGTATCGAGTACTAAAATACTTGGTATTGCAAAGAAAGTATCGATAGTATCGCAACATCCCTAGTCCAGACCAGAGACAACTATCTAAAGAGAGATTGGACAGACTTCTGGGTGGCCTTGTAACAAAGTGTTTGTTGATGACGGTTAAATGGAGCACGGGAAAAATAGTTCCTTGCATATTTTTTCAGAGGGCAGCAAAATCACAAAAATGACGAAGACAACATAGAAGGTAATGCAAAACAATATAATGGAAAATTTAAACGTCAAATTGAAAAAGCTGACATGACATACATATTCTTAATGCTTGTATATCGAATATCAATAACTCAGGTGATAGGTATAGAACTTCCCGAAACTTACAAATTAGGAGATAAATATCCTGTTGAACATTCATCAAATGAACTTGATCATTTAATTCTTCAGAAGAATTCTATTTGAGAAAAGAAAGGAACTAACGCAAAAAGAACTAAAAATCCACAGTAGTTTAAAAGCTGACAATATCGTTCATAAAGTTAGGACTGTATGAGTGTGAAGAACTATGAAGATGTTGGAGGTTGATATTCCTTAGCTCCCAATTTTCGTTTCTTTTTTATTCACCTACGTACGTCTCTTTTCAACACATATTTACATAAGATTTAAAAATTCTTTCAAAAAAATAATACTAGTACAACAATGTACATATCCGATTGTGTTGCTTACAAGTTTTAGTTTACATCACATACATAGATGTAAAAATATGGTTTAGATATTACAGTACACAAATTAGAAATTGAATCTCGCGAAGAGGTGAGGTAATTGCAAAAAAATATAAAAACTTGTATATACACATACATTTATACAGAATGTCCCATAACTTCAGGTACATATTAGAAGGGCATATAGTTCTTAATGTCCTGATTACGGAACGAAAAGAATTTTTTCAAAATTCAAAAAATTAGTTTTTGGTGTTTTTGAAGAAAACAGTTTTGGGACACTGGTTGAATAGGTTGTGTGTTTTTTCCATCACATTCACATCTCCCAAACTTAATTGGTGTGACAAAGCTTTACGTAATTGCATAAATTAATTTCATTGTTAAATTATTTTATGTAATAGTTATAACTAATTTCACTATTCCAAATATTATAGTATCCAGGGGTACAAAAAATGTTCTTCTTAAGTGAACTACAATTAATTATAGGAATTTTGAAAAAAAAAATTTTGTTCCGTAATCAGGACATTAAGAACTATATGCCCTTCTAATATGTACCTGAAGTTATGGGATACCCTGTATTTTTCACTATTCCTCAAAATAATTATCTGGATAAATACTATGAAACTCTCTTATTAAGATTATTTATACACCTACTAATTGTTCTTTTGCAATTTGAAATAAATATTCATAATACATATCAATATGAGTTTATCTTTTCCTTTCAAATATTAAAAAAATATATTTTTAAAACACACACGGTCAATATTTTAAAGATCTAGTTACCGTGGTTTAGTTAGTTGCATATGTTGATAGATGATGAACTTTATGACGATACAAAAGCATTGAGTTTCCAATCTATCTTTAGATAGTTGTCTCTGGTCCAGAACTTGCATCCTGCCACTATGCAAAACATACCTAGTCAAAAGTGGCTAACAAACCAAAACGTATAATTTTTTCTGCGAAACGAAAATCCCCCTAACTTTGCCCCATAGAATATTTTTGGGCTTTTTTTATCTCGAACAGTTTACGATGGAGGATGGGGCGCGCAAAATGAGGACGAACTTCAATGTAGAATATACAGGGATCAAGAATGTCCGATAAATCGATATAAATGTCAAAAGGCATTTTATTTCGCAAAAAAATGTTTAAATAGGGGATTCCACCATTTTTTTATAATTCCATCAGAAAGTAAAAGTAAAACTAAGACTATTGGTGAAAATCTGGTGAAAAAATTCCTATTAATAAGCGAGTGATGGTCCCCCGAAGTTTGAAAATATAGATGTGACGTCACAAATATAAGTTTTTATATAAAACTGTTTTCTTCGTGGATCTAAAATGTTTTTGAAATATATGGTATTTTTAAATTATATTTATAAAAAAACAAATTAATATTATAACACTGTACAAGTCTACATGCTTTATAATTGCAAGTGTTTCTAAATTATTAAGTTTAATGCAAGAAATTTATATTCAAATAAAAGTGTTTGAGAATTTCAGTACTGGACTGGTAGCCACGTGTCCGATATTTGAATGTGCCTACTTCTATTAGTAGTAGACTCCATCCCCTAACTCAGTATTCGTTATATATTTACAGGCGGTGTTTGAGTCACCAATTAAAGTAATATATATGAAATTCATATGAGTGACGAGCTGCCCTTATTTCCGAAGTATTTCAATTATGTCATTTTATTTCTTTATTAATATTCATTATTAAGCATCTACTTTCACTATTTTTTACTAGTTTCTCTTAATTCGATTTAGTTGTAATCCCCTATTTGTGCCAATACGTTATGTCCAAATAAAACATCGTCTTTAATTAAAAGATACATTTTACAACAACAATATGTTACTCTTTAACTTAATTTTCTGTAACTAAACACTTGCAGTGGACTAACAAGACTGATCACCTACAAAATGCACTTGGGAATTCCAATACAGGACGTAACTTCTCCATGTCAGTTCAGTCTCAATTTACTCTGGAATTTCTCAATGGATGCCAGTAATTTTTAATTAAAATTAGTGGCTGTCCATAGCGCAACGTATCGCCTTTGGAATAACATTTAATCAAGAGTTTTAAATAAATAATCAAGGTTTTACCTGCTGTGTTTAATTTTAACTTTTAACTCTTCGTGTTTGCACAGCGGAAGATGAGCAAACGAGGGGGAAAAGGAATTTTCAGCTTCACAACACTTGTTTTCAAGAAGATTACAGAATACACAAATTATAAATCGTTTTGTATTTGATCAACCGCGACGTATTGGATGCCTACAGATGTTTCATGATATTCCAATATTGCAATATTTATTTCAAAACAAATTTGTAGAGCAAAACGTATGTTTAAACTAATTTAGTTATAGCACCTTTGATGTTAGTAAATATTAGTTTACGCTGTCTGTAGCGTCGTATTTTAATTTTAAATAACGTAAATTTTGTCAAAAGCCAAGGGAAGCACAAATAATATAAGGGTGTAGCGTTGTTTTGTACTTATTTGTAGAGGAACCAAATTTTCTGTATTTGAAAATGTTTTTATAATGGATATAAGATTTTTTCAGCAAAATAAAAAGTTAAACCTAACATTATTTTTGAAATATCATTTCCTGCTTTATTTTCCTAATTTTCATCAGGTAAATGCAAAATTTTACAGTATAAACAATTCCAGATCTTTTTTTATTACTCAATAAATGCTGGATCCATAAAATTAAATTTCAAACTGTAGATCTTCTCTGTACACAATAAACGGTTTTAAAATATAAAATATTTTCTGTAATTTAAATTTTTGTTCAGCACCCCGCAATTGAATTAGAAATTAATGAAGTAGAGTGCATACATATAAATTAATATTTATCCAAAATAAAATAAACGTTCATTGTTTGTGGATCTCAAAAATTAGTGATAAGTCGAATAAAATAGCTAAAAGTTGCCTCATTAAGAAGCGATTAATGTATTCTGGATTTTAGATTGCATTTTTTTATAATACATTTTCAGTGCGCTTTCGAATGACGACGCTTATTTTTTTATCAGTGCTTAATTTAAAATAAAACTATAGTGAAAAATTAATAAAGACTATTTAAATTCCGCAAAAATACTCAGTAATAATATACCAAGAAACTATTGAAAATAATTTGACAGATTTTTCGAAAACTTATTGCTAGGCAATAGTCACGAAAGCCCGTAGGGCTTGAGTGGCTATTGCCACATGGCAACAAGTTTGAAAAAATCAGGAAAATTATTTTCTAATATATCGAACTCTCGATTTATATTTCAATAGATTATTTTTAAATCCATAAGTTTTAAACAACGGAATTAGGCTGTCATGCTATTGTAACGCTATCTACTGTGGTAATTAACTAGCTTCATTCATTTACGTGACTCAGTTCCTAAGTCTGTTTTGACAACTAGAACACACTTTGAAAATGCAAAATAAATAATCAAAAGATATACTTACTAATTATGGTATTTCTATGGTAATCAGAAATGGCATAAAATTGTTTTTTTTTTCGCTCATTTTACTTATGTGTTGATTACGATCTGACAAATGTTAAGAAAAACAAAAGCTACAGAGATTATTCCTGAGAATAATTTCTAAAGCTTTATTCTCAGTATAATAATGAGAGGATTGGTTAAAACGCAGACACATGACACAAAATGGAACATTGCATTGGTTGTAAGAAATGTCAAAAAATAATTAGTCAAATAATTTAATGAACTTTTAAGAATTTCAAACCAAAAATCTGATGATTGAATGCTAGACATTCAAAGTCGAAACCTGATAGTATTTGCACAAAATTTTACTCGCACTATCTAATTACCAACGCTACCATTTGAAAATAGGTATATTGGTATTACAAAAAAACAACAGAATATGTTTTTTTGTCGTAGCTCAATCATCCCTGATTAAGAGTAAATATAAATACTACCAGCCTACTCCTTTTTTAATTCGTAATGAAGATTTACGGATATTAGGCGACATCTTTTTCAACTACTTGACTGATAATTTTAATTATTATAAGAATCTTAATAATAATTATGCTAAATTTAAAGTTCTTGTAAACTGATGAAGACATCAGGAAAGAAATAACGACAGTTTCCAAGTAACTGTGCTGCTAATATCAAGAAAGCTTTTGCAAAGAGCAATTTTCAGCTAGTTTCGTGTCATGACCATATGAGAAACTTAATTTTACACCCCGTTACTACAGGAATTAATTCTTAAGATTATAAAAGCTGTTATCCAACAAGATATTAAAATGCAAAACTATGCTTAGGTTAGCGGAAAAGTAGCGTAAAAACGATATTAGCAAAATAGAAAAAAGCTGAATTTACTACCGGACATAAGAGCTTTTTTGATCATTTTATATGCAAAATAGTCGCATGCTATAAAAATTTACTGCCCTAACGCCCTGACCTTTCTCGGCAAATTTTCTGAGACTCATCGTTCCGGCTTCAAGATGTTTTTCTTTCTTTGAAATCTGGAACAAACAGAATGGGTTTATTCAATTTGAGAAAGTTGTTTGTCAAGATTTTATTACTGATATATCGTACATACTGTGAAAACACAATAAATAGAGAAAAAAATCATTCAGGTATTATATTCTAACATCGTAAATACAACAATTTCTGGTAAAAATAAATTATGTAGGTAAATATTATATGTGTCCTAGATTATACGAGTATTTAGAGAAAATTATTAGAGATATTGGTTGCTTATAAAATAATTTCAGCGTTATATAAATTACAAAAGTGTTTTCTTCCAATTATTCCTATTTAATTCAACAGAACATAGACATATTACATATAATTATAAATAAACTTTAATAGTGCATTAAAAAACAAGTATCGTAAGGCAATCTGTTAACGTACGAATCTAAGTTTGGAAAAGGAGCCGCGTGGCGCGACGTTATGTTGTTACCACTTCCCGCTAAACAATTGAAGTTTCACATTTGGCAATTTGCTATTGTGTGTGAATTATTTCTAATTGTATACATTATATCAAACAGTGTACCTATAGATCTTATAAAATACAAACGACATGTTTCCAGTGCTTTTATAAACTCATAACACCGAAATAGAAAAAATAAATAAATGGGGTCTCGCGGCCGCGTGCCTCAGTGTCTGATCGCGAATCTGGAGAACCGGGTTCGATCCTGACCGACGCCAAATGTTTCGAATTTTAAAAAGGCACAAAATTGACCCCTGTGGTGCACTCTCCACACCAGCAATGAGTGCCCGTCAGGTAAGGCCTGCTAAACGCACAAAAGGTACAAATATGTCATCATCATTACCGAAATCTGTGTACAAATCTGTGCACACCCAGCAATGGGTAATATGCCGTGATGATATATTTATTTATTTAATAAAATTATGATACAATTATCAGCATAGGTTCTCATTTTAAAAATCTAATATTTGTGGTAAATTTAGAGAATTATTAACATATTTAAAAACCTAATTACATACACCACTTTATTGTACATAAAATAAAAAACCGTATAAAAATTATCTCAACATTTTTTCTGTATCTATATCATTGTCTATAGGTATCCTTTAATATGCGATTGGAAAAATTCTGAGAATAATAAATGGACAAATATAGATTTTTCATCAGGAAGTAGGTTAAGAAAACATGGGATATTAATAAATTAGTACATTAGTACTCCAAATTTACATTGAGTTACTTTATTACATATAATGTAGTAATATCATATAATACAAATATGTAGGTATTATGTACTAATGTACCTACTTGTATATCTTTTTCTATATTTGAGTATTTTACTTCATTCATATTTCGAGTATTTGAAGATATGACTACTTTTGCGTAGAATTAATATATATACGGTTAGTCACGAGAGAGTTATTTTGAAAGTCCGTTGTTTGCATCCCAAAATCCTAATGACCATGGACACTTTACCATATTTTATTTTCTATCATTGTGTCAGAATTTATGTCAAAATATTCCATTTTTTTAAGAGAGGAAGCTAGACGATTTTGTGAATTGCATTTTGGATTGCAAACAAATGGACTTCGAAAGTAACTCTCTCTTGCCTAACTCTGTTCATTATACGTTTTGGAAATTTCATTCATTTCGTATATATTCTAATAGGGCTGTTGCAAGAATTTTTATATGACTTTTCAGTACTAAATTTTAAAAAATATTTTTCTTTAAAGAGCCTCAAATTTGAAAATATCACGAAATATCCATTAGATATTTTACATATATTTTACAATTAATAATACAATTTATATTTTGTGTAATATTTTGAAAATGTAACGTGATCTGGAACAGAACTTTCATTCATACAACTGTTTTCCTATTGGCTATGAATGACATACTGTATGTGCTCCAACGTCACAAGAGCGGGGGGTTGTTATCATTACTATTCCTGGTGCCAATCTTTTTATTTAATTATTTACGAAAATAACAATAAATTATTATTATTTTTTATATTACTATGAAAAATATTTAATATTTCATTTAAAATACTGAAAATTTGTAGAATTATAATTTTAAAGTGCTAGCCAAGGAATTAAAACAAAAAGACAAACAAATGTATGTTTTATATATTATCAAAATCTAATTATATTTTTTTACGTCTTGCATTTGTTTGTCTATTTGTTTTAATTCCTTTATATAATTCCTTTACTATAATTGTAATTTTCGAAACTTTTGTAAATAATTTCCGCGGTTACAAAACATACGAAATAAATTTTGAAGTGACCTTATGATAAAGTCTTAAATTAGCAATTAATGTGATTGTCATTTTATCTTGATGAATGAGTGCTATCACGTAAATGGGAACAAAATAAAATATAACTTAATTTGTCGAATAGGATCGATTAGGATAACCCCTAAGTGACCGAAGTTGCGATATCATCACGTGTGTCAGCAACTTGGAATCCAATTAATAACGTCAAGGCCGAAGTTTTTCCACTAGATCTACCTGAATTCAATTTATCACCCGCTAATACTTCTAGAAACGAAATGGAATTGTAGCGAGTTACTTTAACTTCTAACTTCATCAAACAGGGTAAAATAATAATTGCTCAGCCAGAAGCAATTTCCAAATTGTAATGTAAATAATTTACTATTAACCACAGAAAGAAATTTTGTTGATTATTTTTTAACCAAACAACAGAAAGTTTCAGCTGAAATAAATTTTACCGTGGAATATTAATTTGAAACTAAAAATAGAAATTAAACGAAATAAAAAATCAGATGTGGCCAAGAAAAATACCTCCAGTCATTTAATTTTTATTAATTTAAATACGTACCTATATATTTACTAAGGCCCCTGCAAGTTAATTTAACTGTCATTTAAAAGAAAAATATAGGATCTGATATGTTTGTTGTCTTATTTTATAAAATAGATTATGAAAAACAAAACAAACGTCTTTTGAAACTTTTTGAGGAAGTCCTTATCGAAGTTTGCTCGACGTGTGAATTGAAATCCAGTGATTTAATATAAATATTGGAAACGCGCCTCTTAAAAGAGCAATTATCTTCCGTAATTTAAGTTAATTAAATTATTAATGTTGTTTATTTTATTTTTTTAAATAATTTTTGTCTATTTTTATAATACATATTATAATAATTTCTCAAAATGACAACCACCAACTTCAGCAATGCACCTTTGGAGCATATTTCGATACATTCGTTCAAAAACTCCAAGATTTGATTGAATTTCTTGTACTGCCGTACACTCGGCCTTACATTAATAGGTACCATGTTAGCTTATAGTATGACTAGAGAATGAAAGTTGACGATTAAATTATTTTATATATCACCGTGGGATAAGTTATACCATATCGCACTCATTTTAGTTATGTAATGGCCTTGTTAGCCCAATAAGTGCGGTAATGAAATTATTACCACACTAGAATTTCATTACCGCACTCATTGGGCTAACAAAGCTATTACAAATTACATAATTAAAATGAGTGCGATATGGTATACGGTGATAGATAAAATTTTGTTGGATATTCGTGGGATACTACATCATTAACGCACTATGTGATTACCCTAACTCGCCCTACAGGCTCGTAGGGCAATTTACAATACGTGCGTTAATAATATCTATATCCCACTCATATCATAAATAACTATTCATAACTGTCAAATAATATACCCATAATTCAACCGATTTTTATCAATTAATGACCTTCGTTACTTTTGCTAATTGAATAATATTGACAGCTCAATGGATTAATATTATTCAATCGTTATGTCAAATTCAAATCCTACCTTTGAAAGACTACAAACCAAATTACTTTTAATAAGTAATTCTTTCCAAACAAAAGCCAAAATTACACTACTTTTGTCATTTTTCATACTTTTACTTAAGCTTGACTTGTAGCTGAATCGTCGGTTTTGAGACGGTCTGTTAAATGTCAAATCACTTCATAATTTTGTTACTACAACAACGATAACTGGATTTGTCTAAGTAAACAAAATATCTTTGCATTTGTTAGTGAAAAAATTCTACTTATTTTTTAACATAAATATGTCACTGATGTGTTTTTATTTGAAAAAAATCTGATGTGGCCAGCACATTACCTTCCGTCAGTTCTATATATTTTGTACAAATTTCATACGGAAAGTTCCTTGCTAAATTAAATATTCTATTTCTTGTACATTATCTTCCGGCAGTTGCATGTATTTTATGCAAATTTCATACAGAAAATTATTATTTTGTGACGTTTTCTATATACAGTGTAATGTATATGCAGAAAAAAAAGATTTATTATTATTATTTCTTGTACATTACCTTAAAGCAGTTGTATGTATTTTATACAAATTCCATAGAGAAAGCAAAAGATCCTATATTTCCAGTAAAATTATAAAACAGACACACTATGTCAATTTCACTTGACACTGACATCTTTCAATCAGAATTTTCTTAATATAGTAATTGTTTCCACAGGTATGGCTACTTTATGAAATTTAATTTCTTTATAATTTTTTAACTCAATATCCATTTAATATTAAGTATAAAATGCAGTCAAATCGTATAGAGAATAAAATATTCTTTAATATTTATAATAACATCAAATGTGAAAAAATTATATTTAACATAGTTTTTTCAAGAAAAACTGTTAAAATCTTCAAATGATGGTACTTCCGGTTGACCAATTGTAATCAAAATCTAATCAGCTCTTCCTATGGATGTAACGAAGAAGTATACGAAAAAATTATAATTTTTGTAACTGTAGTATTAGAGTTATCGCAGACGAAAATTTTGTTACACACACACATCCACACACACACACATCCACACACACACACACACACACACACACACACACACACACACACACACACACACATACAGACATCATCGTAAAAATAGTAAATTCGTATTCTAGGGACTTTAAAACGTGCTTATTGAGTAAAAACTCATCATCGAATTTTTTGACCAAAGACAATACCTTCCTTACCTAAAGGTGACGGAAGGTAAAAAAGCATAGTATTCTATTCGCATGTAATGACTGTTATTCGAATGATTTACAAAACTCGCATTTGCTCGTGATGCAAACTTCATTCTCATGAGTAATAACATACATTACAGGCTCATTGAATAATACACTATAATAGATGTGGTTTATTTTCAAAACCTAGAGAAGAATAGAATTGTATGAAATATTCAGGTATGAGAATACTAGACTAGGAAATTACAAAAATACATTACTATATTTCAATAATATTTTAAACATTTTTCGTTTATTTTGATCATAATAAAATATTTTGTCCTTTAAACTATTTAGTTTGGCAATTCTATGAAATAGGGTTATTTTTAATTTCCTATAACAATAATTCCGACTCGAGGGTTGCTTACACCTAAGACGAAGGAACCAGAATTTGGGATATTAAAATTTTTGAATACATCTCTGAATCATGTTGCTAAGGTCATTTTAAATTGAGTAAAATTCTGATCTCTTTCGGAATACATAAAGGTCAGTTTACCCCGTATCAATTAGGGATTCACCAAGCCAAGCTACTTGGCTTGAAATAAAAAAGCTTGGCTTGGCTTGAAACTTCAAGCTTTTTTTAATGTTAGGCTTGGCTTGGCCTTGATGGAGACAAAGCTTGGCTTGGCTTGAAAACTTCAAGCTTTAAATATTTTAGGCTTGGCTTGATTTTCAAGCTTTATCAAGCTTTTTCAAGCTATTTCAAGCTTTTTCAAGCTTTCAAGCTTTATAAATGCTCATACGCACAGTAGGTATATGGGTCTTGAAAACCCGTAGTAGCTGTTCGGTATCAAGATTTTAATATAAATATTCGATGTGAATTAAATTAAATATATCGAAATACCGATAAATCCGATATATATCGATGTATTGGAATATTGATGTATCAATATATTGATATGTTATGTCGATGTTTCATTGTATCGTAATGATGTATAAATCACGTTTTGTTTTACATAAATTTATTGTGATACAATTGAAAAATATCTTCTTATGCGCAAAGATAAACAAAACGATGAAATAAAAGTAATGCTACTTACACCAAGTGTTTTTTTCTTTGTAATTATTAAAATATAAAAATATTGAAATGTATATTTCAATCATTTATTTTATTTTTGAGAGTATACAATAAACATAAATTTATTATCTTTTATTAAATATTTACCCTTCAATTTTTATGTTTCTTTTATTATTTTCGTTGATTGCATTCATTCAAGTAGGCATATGCATTAGTTAGACTTTATTGTATTTTAATAATTGACATGAATAGGACTTAAGTTCATAATGTTATTTTTACTCGAAATGACCTTCCAACAAACTGTTAGAGTTTCTCATACTATATAGTTCATATTCACCCTGTATAAATAAACAACTCAAGCTCCAAATACGCAAGAACAGTGTTCAAATAAATACATAAATATTTTGGAATGTACAATGGGATGAAAATGACCTGAGACTGATCTTTTATTCTTTTATACCTACTTCAAATACATCTGGAAATCATAAAACCCTACAGACGGAAATTTCCCCGAAATTTTGTTTGTTCGTGACATAAATACCTACTCGCCTCTTCTTATGAAATTTCTACAGATTTTTGAGTACAGAATCATGTAAGTTAAATACATAAATATAATTACAGTAATTATGTCCAAATTCAAATAGCACAAAAGTAAATACCCTCAACGATAAAAGAAAATTAAAAACCCCCAGAACTAGGTAATAAGCCGTGATTATCAAGGTAATATTTAAAAGAGAATGCTATCTTTGTTGGTACATTGATATTGTCTATTATACTTGTCACAGACAAGAGCGGTTTATTAGGAATACATTAGGGGTAGAGCTAAAAATAGCATTGAAAATATTTGAATATAAATATACATATCCACAAACAGAAATTGTCTCGTCTCTATGATTCGGAAATACCAGAATAACAAAACATTGTATATAATGCAACTTTAAAATGCAATAATTATTATTGCAATTACCCAATCAAACAACAAGACCAAACTACACCTATCTCCCCACGACTCTATAGTTAAAACACATAGAGTGTAGGTTTATGTGAAATGTAATCAGATAAATTTAATAATTTTTTTTGTTTGATAATCAAATCTAATTTCTTGAAGCTTTGAGCTTATAATTAAATAAAATAAATAAATATATCATCACGGATTATTACCCATTGCTGGGTGTGCCAATCTGCTTTATCGGTAATAATGAAATATTTTCACCGTGCGGGCGCTTACCAGGCGTCACCTCACGGTCACTCATTGCTGGCGTGGAGAGTGCACCGCAGGGGTTAATTTTGTGCCATTTAAAATTAGAAATATTTGGCGTCGGTCGGGATCGAACCTGGTTACCCAGATTCGCGACCTGACACTCAGACACGTGGCCACGAGACCACATAACTGTAATGTGCAGTGCCCGCCCTCGCCGCCACTGTTACCGTCTCTGTCCCCGTCGGTGTCGCCGCCGCTGTCGCAGGGACGAACAAGCGTCTATTGTTAGCGATGACGCAACCGACTGGCCGGCGCCTGCTTAATTACGCGGTTGATGTAACCTATTGTGTTGTATCTAGAAGTATTCCCGTGCGTTCTCGAATGTTCGGCTACGGTATATAAGCACCGTTGGCGAAGGCACTGGACAGTCTGATATAAATAAGTGTTGCGTGTAAAACAGTTGGTGATATAAACAGATAGTCGACGAGTGCTAAATATAAATAAACATAGTTGTATAAATAAATAAGTGATCTATATATTGTTGAAATAAATAATCTTAGTGTTTAAGTGTTTTATAATATTCTTAGTTTTAATATTTGTTTAATCGTAGTGTTAGTTATATTTATCATCTTTTAATTATATTTAATATCTCTTTATCGTTATAATAAACTTTTATTTTCATTAATAACAATTGTCTAATATTTACACTTCACCCAAATAAATAAAAACGTTACATAACTTATAATTAATTCCAGTTACTTAAAAATTTAAGTATTTAATTAATTAATTTTTATACAAAATACGTTTAACTTGACAATAATAAGTATTTAAAAAAATTAAATAGTTAAATATGTAATAATGGACATTTGCAATAAATTTTGTATTATCATTTTTCATCGTACATTTTATATTAATGTAGGTAAAGGATAAAACAATAAAATTATATTATCATTTATCATTATGTATTTCAAACTTTTTCAACATTTTATTTATTTTGTATACTTGATTCTGTGCGTGAACTACAATGTGCGATTTCTTGGTTCAGATGGAGAAAATAAGTGGTCTTTGCATAATAAGAATGATGAAGGGTATAGTTTCCTATTTTGAAGCTTACTAGCCTGACAGGTAATGAAGGCTGGTCCTACTGGGAACTCCAATTCTTAGAAGTTCGCAAAAATGTGCCGAAGCAATTAGAAAGTACGTTACCACCATAAAATTACGGTTTTGTCGGCCTCGAAAACATTTCTTAAGAAAAGCTTGAAAAAGCTTGTTTTCGACGAAGCTACTTGACAGTCGAAGGCTTGGTTTGGCTTGAAAATTCAAGCTTTTTTAAATGTTAGGCTTGGTTTGGCTTGGGCTTGGTGGAACAGAAGCTTGGCTTGGCTTGAAAAGTCAAGCTTTTTTGAACGACAGGCTTGGCTTGATTTTTCAAGTTTTTCAAACCAAGCCAAGCCAAGCTTTCAAGCTTCAAGCCAAGCCCGTGAATCTCTAGTATCAATAACTTGCGTACATCAAAGACTATTTGCATAAAAGTGAACAATATTAAATCTAATATGTAATTTATAAGCAACAATATTAAATTAAATTTTGTTGAACTTCTGTATGAAGTTGAAGTTATATGATAATAATATTACAGCAACTGTGGCGTACTCTACCATCATTTATAAAGTGTGTGCATTTCCTTTCATCTTTGCTACTTCAAAGAAAATTGGTTCACAAAGGTTAAGAGGTTCTTACAAAATTGATCATACACAGTAATACTAGATAGTATTGTTATTATCATGTACATTTTCTCATAACGAATGAAAATTTACATTTATACAAGGGTTATGCTAGAATTTTATTTTGAATATGTTTAAAGTAATTACCTCCAAAAATAATTGGTACACTTTGTAATTTTTTCCTTCCACTTCTTAAAAGCTCCCAAATAATTTTATTTGGAATTCTTTAGAAATACTTAATTATGAATGGGGGAGTTTAGTCATTTTGAAATGTTATGATTTTTTCACATTACTGCAGTACTATATATGCAATATTACTATTAATGCAGTAAAAGTAATAAAATATAGCGTATTGTACAAACGCTATTAAATTTATCGTTATTTAAATCGCCCGCAATACGATGACGTATGCAGCATCTTTGGTTCGCCGTAGTTGTTCGCTACGAGCGCTAGTTTTGAATGAAAACATGAACGTATGTCTTCCATATTTGATATTGAAACGTCAAATTCAAGGTCAAATCGCAAAAACCAAATTATTTTATTTTAAATATATAATGTAAAAACACAGAAATTAAATTGTCATGTTTTAAATGTAAACATAAACAGGTGGTCGTGTTTTGCTTTTGTCTCTTTCTATGAAGCACGTTTTGAGCACTTATCTCGATACCTAATTCCCACATAATTGATATCAGGTACGCCGTAATGGCGGGAAGAAAATATTGCAAAAGTTTAACATTATTTTTTAAAATTTTACAAAATATAATAGCTATTAACATATCTAGGAACGTTATGTATATCATAACTGTCGCAGATGTCTTGTTTGATTTTAAGACATTTAAGGCTTGTTATGATTCATAACAGCCGTGGTTTGTTCAATAGTTTATCGGTTTCATAAAATTAAGACTATATTAACAATTTTTTTTTAAATTCTCTTGTTAATGCTACTTTCAGAATGCTATTGTTAACAGAGCAATTTTCTTTACATACGTCAATATAACATATATTCAAATTGTGTGCTTTATTCCTCGTTTATTATTTTAGAATAAAATAAACCGTATTTAGAACGAGACACTAACGTTATCTGTACGTATTAATGAAAAGCATTATACTTTCATTTTATTTTATTTTCATTTTGTAGACCCTTGGTGACAAGTCAGTATGGTAATAATATTACCATACAGATACTGTTATTACTTAGTTACCAGCCTACTTTTGTATACATGTAAACAATGGATTAATATCCTGAAACCGGTAAAAGTAAAAACGCTTTAGATTTCAAAATATTTTATCATATAAAAAATTCAAAAATTTGAAAATGTGCGTGCGTGCGTGCGTGTGTGTGCGTGTGTGTGGATCCTCCATTCTAACTCAAATACTATCATTCAAAAAAATTTGAATTCGTGTATTTCTACCTTATTCTAATATAGGAAGATGCCATATTAGATTTTGGTGTAAATCGGATAACCGGAAATGGTATTATACTTGAAGTTCACAAAGTTCTTTTTGGAAAAATACATTTAAATATTATTTTTTCCAGATTTGTGTTATAAAAATTAAAGATTATTAAAGTTTCTACAGGTTTGCAGTAATACTTTTTCTATGTATTTTATGGATAAATTTATAAAATTATCTATCATTTAAATTTCGGAACCTATGCTTTAAACAAACACAACTCCTTGGTCACTGTCAAAGAACTAATCATTTCAAATTAATAATAGTAACGTTTTAAAAAGAAAATAGGAAATAGAACCACAGTTATACGGAATGGAACTTAATACAGTATTCAGTATAACGAAATATGTAAGTATCTATATTTAAATTAACAAAAATTAAATGGCGGGAGGTGTTGTGTTAGCAACATCAGATTTTTAATGCAAGTGATCGTGTCTGATTCTTATTATTGTTGAAGATCCAATGTTCAGTTCGTCTTCGATTATTATCTTCTTTTTGGTAAAAGCTGTACGAGAATATCCTGCTTCTTTTTTGTGCTGATCGAAATTCCTTTTTCCTTCAAATTCTTTATACCAGTGGTAAATTGTAGCAAAAATTTTGTTTATTAAAAAAAAAATCAAAAATTTTTTTGCACTCGTAAGCGCTTTATTGAAATATTAATATATCATGATTTGAAATTGCTCTTAGGTTAATTTCAAACATTCAGTAAGTGTTAATGTTAATAGTATAAAAAATTTATTAACTAAGTTGTAACTAACTTAAATTTCGAAACTTAATTTCAAATGGCAGACTATTTAAAATGATAGTGCGAATTTTGTTTTCCAATTTATTTTCTTATTCTGCAATTTTACCGTGACTCTCGTATGAGAATTATACCATTTTCCATTTTCACCATTATCCAAGGAAAACATTGAAAAGCTGCAAGTGGGAACGAAATGTCACCTAAAGACTTTCCCAATATACAATTGACTGCAGTTTCCGACTTTCTTTTCCAAGGTGTTTATGTCCTTCTACATCCTCTTTTTTATTTATTTGATATTTCATTTAATTAAAAATTTTACTTCTTTCTCCATTACTTCATTCAGAGTATCCCCGCAACTTTTCTATTGTTTAAGCATTTATAATTACATAGGGAAACTTATCCAAAAGAATTTCAAAAATCTTATTAAAAACAATTTGATAGAATGAAGTTCATTTTGTAGTCGTTTGCATGCTAATCTTATTCTTCCGCACATTTCTCTCATTCGTGCGTCGGAAATTGATAACACGTAATTCGTCCAGGCTGCTACGCCATCCAGGCAGATTATCCGGGACGTCGGCTCTGAGGCCCCCGGTTTTATTGTGCGTATGAACCACATTTCAGACGAATTTTCATTTAACTTTGTCCAATCATCCGAATTTCTACTGAATTTTAATCAATATATTAAATGACAAAGTGCGCCAAATGATGTTAGTGAAATATGTGACAGAATGGTTCTATCACTAGAATAAAAATCTGGTGTGGCCAACACAATACCTCCCGCCATTTACAGCCCTGTCACAAAAAAGATTAGGCTAATCCTAATTTTTGGATTAGCGAATTTTACTCTAATTTTGGCAGTTTATTTTTAAAATATAGTTTAATGCAAGTAACTACTTTTTTGATAATAAAATGAAAATGAAATTTAAAATATTGGGATAAAATAGAATTCACTAATCCAAAAATAAGGATTTGCTTAAAATTTTTTGCGAATCATTAATTTTTATTAATCTAAATACATACCTACATATTTACTTATGCTGGAAACTATATTGATTTCTTATCCTATTGTTCTATTTACTTTTTACCTTCCGGCACCTTTAGGTAAGGAAGGTATTGTCTTTGGTCAAAAAATTCGATGATGAGTTTTTAATAAATAAGCACGTTTTAGGGTCCCTAGAATACGAATTTACTATTTTTACGATGATGTCTGTATGTGTGTGTGTGTGTGTGTGTGGATGTGTGTGTGTGTGTGTGTGTGTGTGTGTGTGTGTGTGTAACAAAATTTTCGTCTGCGATAACTCTAATACTACAGTTACAAAAATTATAATTTTTTCGTATACTTCTTCGTCACATCCATATGAAGAGCTGATTAGATTTTGGTTACAATTGGTCAACCGGAAGTACCATCATTTGAAGATTTTAATAGTTTTTCTTGAAAAAACTATGTTAAATATAATTTTTTCACATTTGATGTTATTATAAATATTAAAGAATATTTTATTCTCTATACGATTTGACTGCATTTTATACTTAATATTAAATGGATATAGAGTTAAAAAATTATAAAGAAATTAAATTTCATAAAGTAGCCATAGCTATGGAAACAGCTACTATATTAAGAAAATTCTGATTGAAAGATGTCAGTGTCAAGTGAAATTGACATAATGTGTTTGTCTTATAATTTACTGGAAATGTAGGATCTTTTGCTTTCTGTATGGAATTTGTATAAAATACATACAACTGCTTTAAGGTAATGTACAAGAAATAATAATAATAATAAATCTTTTATTTCTGCAGATACATTACAGTGTATATAGAAAACGTCACAAAATAATAATTTTCTGTATGAAATTTGCATAAAATACATGCAACTGCCGGAAGGTAACGTACAAGAAATAGAATATTTAATTTAACAAGGAACTTTCCGTATGAAATTTGTACAAAATACATAGAACTGACGGAAGGTAATGTGCTGGCCACATCAGATTTTTTCTTTTTAAAAAGTAAGTCTTCTTTAATATGTAATGATTAGTTCTTTGATAGTCACATTAATCTGTCAGTTACATACATTTTAATAACTGCGTAACCAAGGTGTTTTATTTGTTTCAATCGTAGTCTCCGGGATTTAAATTATAGATAATTTTATAAATTTATCCATAAAATATGTAGAAAAAGTATTTATGTAAATCTGTAGAAAATTTAATATTCTTTAATTTTTATAACATTAATCTCGAAAAAATAACATTTAAATGTCGAAAAATACTATTTGGAGCTTCAAGTAAAGTGCTCTTTTCATAATAGAAAAAGTTCGAAATATACACATACATATAGACATCATCGTGAAAATGTTAAAATTCGATTTTAGGGACATTAAAACGTGCTCATTTATCAAAATCTCGATATGCGATTATTAGCACGATCCCTATACCTCCCTTACCAAGGGTAGCGGGAGGGAAAAATAAAATTTGGAATTAATAATCCGAAAAGGTAACGCAGTTACCAGTTTATTTTCGAAGGGAAATAAAAAAACTTAATTTGGAAACATAATCACAACACAAAACTAAGATACATATTTTACAAATTTACAATTATTAGTTTTAGCAAAACATAGAGTCAGCAGATCGGACGTTACGTACCAAGTTATTATTAAAACTTACATGCCTACGAATATTTACACTTTAATTTCTAACTTCTGTTGATTACTTCATACTGTATACCATTACAACCACTGCTACCGCTAAAGCTGCTACTGCAGCCACTCCGATCACTGCAGCTACTCCAGCCGTGCTTTATGTATTGCATTGGTAATTAATTTGTTTTTCATTACTACGACGCATGTAGCCAAAAGGGTTTTTTTTTACTAATTACATTATGAACAACTACGAGATATAAACACAAATTAAATAGAATTAGAATTATGATGACTTACTCAAATTTGCATAACAAACTAATTACGAACGCTTTCTATTCTAACGTAATGAATTTAGGAATTTTAGGAAAGTACTTCAAACTACTTTTTCAAAAATTCTATAGGGCGCGAGCAGACACTTGACTCGAGCGTCCTTGACGTGCATGGAATCAGCTAATTTGTGTGCGCATGTCATTTTGACAACAACAATGTCATTTTGAAAAGACCAACGTTTTGACTTATTTTGATTTTGAACTGCTAAAATGTTATTATTATACAATTTTCAGGCAGTAAAACACATGAAATTAAAAATAATAACTTCTCAATAAATCAAAATTTAAATAAGTCCAAACATGGGTCTCGTCAACGTGACATTGTTCTTGTCAAAATGACAAGCGCACACAAATCAGCTGATTCCAAGCACATCAAGGTCGCTCGAGTAACGTGTCTGCTCGCGCCTTATAAACTCAATGCCTCTGAATTTCGTCTTGTTACATTAGGAAATTTGGTTAAGTAGATTTTATATTCTCCAAGCGAACTATTCTAAGATACACTCGTGTGGACTCATGTACTTATTCGTGCTAATTACTTTGAAAGTTCCTTGGTTCATATTATACTAAAGATTAATTTTATATAGAATTCGTGTGGAACGTGACCAAATTTATTAAATTTATTAATAGAATGGATTACCAAAGAATTATGCTAGCTTAGTTTACAGAATTGGTAAACGATTACGTTTTAAGGTCCCTAGAATCCAATTTTAACATTTTCACGATGATGTCTATGTGTATGTGTGTTATTATTATTATTACTATTATTATTATTATTATTATTACTTTTATTATTATTATTATTATTATTATTATTATTATTATTATTATTATTATTATTATTATCCAAATTAGTATACACACTAGCCTAGCCTAGGGCTCCGCCGATAGTGTTTTATGATAGACTATACGTACATCCAATCTGTATTTGATCATCTGCAAAGCATAAGGTGTAAATTGTTTGATCTTCCAAAGATATAACCATATTTTTGTACTTTTACTTCCACGATTTCAATGCTTTTTTTACATATACCTACTTCGTTTAATTCTTACGTTCTTTTCTACAATTTTACATATTATTTAAATGTTTTTAGTATTGAAAAGGACATTCGATACGACATGCATAATTTGTCATTAACATATCAAATATGACAGATAACAATGTTTATCATTTTAATTTTGTACCTGTAGGTACTCTTCGATCGATTGTGATATTATTTCTGCCTTTCTGATCCTTTTCGACGTGTTTCCTTATACATTTTTCAAAATTCTATTTACAAAATAAAATATATAACATAATAATAAACATGGCTTAAAATCATTACATATACCTACCTCGTTAAATTCATCATCTTTTCTTTAATTTTACATATTATTAAATCATTTTATTGCATTTAAAAGGAAGAAAACTGATAATTTGTCATCATTGACATTAACATAACAGCGTTTATCGTCTTAAATTGTCAAGGAAAACTATGATCGTTACTGTGAAAAATATTGTATCTCTCCAAATTTTCAATCTTTAATAATTTTTTACTCGAAAACTATGCATCCTACAGAAATTTGAGTTATTACGAGGGCACTCGAGACAATCATTTCCTAGGGTAGATTAACTCTCTATAGTTATTATATATATATATATATATATATATATATATATATATATATATATATATATATATATATATATATATATATATATATATATATATATATATATATATATAACTATAGAGAGTTAATCTACCCTTTTAGTATTATAGATAAATTACAAAATATAACTATAAATAAAATACAAGAATACACTAAAAGTTACAAAATACTGAAAAGAACATAATAAGGTATTATATAGAAACTTTACAGTGTTAGGTGAACATTAAAAAAAAACGAAATTGTTACTTTTTGAATCAAATGAGAATTCCTATTAATTTCTTATCAAACCTCGTAGAGTGTAGTAGTTCACTAAATCTATCTACAATAAAGACGTTTTCCATTGATTCACTACTACTCTTTTTTATATTGATTCCACCATATCCTCTACACCCTCTCTTGTGTATAAATTCACAATAACTCCAATTTCACCGCTTGTGCTGACACTGACACTTGTGTGGTATGCTCCAGTCACAGTTTACGCGTTATCACAAAGGAGCAGATCCAGTTCATCCTGGAATTACCGCAACCAATGTACCATGTGCGTGTGCGTGCGCGTGAACGTGAGTGACATGTCTACGCGTTCAGCGTGAATCAGGGGAATTGATAGTGGCAATAGGGTTGTGGTTGTGGGAATATAGATCAGTGAGTTGTAAATGGAGTTCAGAGTTCAGATATATGGCAGTTGATTCCAACAATTGACTGTTGGGTTCATATATATTTGTATAGAATATTAAACTAGTATATTATTACTCGTAGCTACAAGGGTATCAGTTTTATATTTAATTAATAAATGGAAAGGCTGATGTGCCCTTCACATTAACCTCCGCAATTTTATATTTTGTAAACTAAACAATATGTATCGACCTTCTAAACTATAGATGCAGTGCACTTGCGACATTCTTGTCCCAACATAACGGTGCAGATATATATATATATATATATATATATATATATATATATATATATATATATATATATATATATATATATATATATATCCATCCTTCAAGAGAACGGAAGTTGGAAGGCGTGGCAAAATGAAAAAAATTCGTAACGTATCTAGCACTTCACACATATTTTATCTCTCCAAAAATGGTTAATTTTAATTATTCACACGAATTAGTAAGAACTATTATTTTGATGCACACTATATTTTATAATTTCAGACAGATACAAAAAAGTAACTTATACAATTTTAAATTCAATTTTCTCGATTAACAAACGTACAAAATGAAGTGTGATTATTGATTAACATGCAGAATTTATTTCTCTACAACATATATTTGAAATATTTGTACCTAAAATAATTTAGGAACTTCTGCGGAAGGAAAAACTGATTTCCCGTATAGGAAAGGTGGAAAGAAAGAAAACAAACAATGGGGCCTATTCTGTAACTCAGTGGTTAATTTTTAACCTTCGGTTAAATTTTTTAACCAATCAAACAACAAATTATTTTTTTAATGAAAATTGCGACATACGCAAAGCATGAAGCCACCTAGTTCTTCTTATACAATCTTTGGAAAGCCTGAAAAAGTATATTTATTTATAAAGTTAATGATATACAGGGTGGTGGCGGTTAGGGGTGAACATAGGGATTTAACATGGGATTTTAGTTTTTTGCAATTTCCTGCTCTCCTGTTCATTTTACGGCAAAAACTGTAGAGCACAAAATTGTTCAGAATTAAATTTACATACAAAAATGTATTTAGATTTATTATTATGTTTTTGGTTTCTTCACAATTTTAAAAAGAAATGAAAATGAAAAATAACTTATGAAAAGATACGGTTGAACCGCGCACATATTGGACACCGCACAAAATACAACGCTTTCCCATGATTACGTCTTATGCCTAGCAAATTGCACAAAAATATTTATATAGCACAAACAACTCAAACCAACGAAACGTAAAATAAAATGGCGTAGATGCGAAATGTCAGATTTAAAAACTTATTTTTACATGAAAATGTACAGTTTTGTGATGGTGAAAGATATATACGACTTTACGCATGAAAGAAAGAGATATACGGTAGTACATAACGCATGCCCAGTATACATTTAGGAAGATAACAACTTATTGTTTTAAATGAATGCGTCCCCACCGACGCGGTTGCGGTCCGGTTGCCGGATACTACCGCAGCATGTTGCGGTTTGGCAAGACTTGCCGCATGACAACTACAACAAATTGGAGATAATGTGAGCGTACACAAGGGTCTAGTTTTGTTTTTCAATAGACAACGTATTTGGGCTCTGCACTGATCAGATGTTGGTCCGACTGTGTCCGAATCGGGTTTTCATTGCTGCCGTCCTGTTTAGCGGGATATATGTGGACGCTGTACGATCCATACCGTTTAACCGGATGCGGTTTTACCGGTCCCGTCAAAACGCGTAGTGTGACCCGGGCCTTACACATAACTTCCGTTCTCTTGAAGGATGGAGATATATTTCTCCACCGTTATCTTGGAACATTTTTGTAATATAGGCAAAATAGGATGAGCGGTATCTATAGTTTAGAAGGTCGATGAGGCGTACCTAAGGTATTCCAAAATAATACAATATAATTATGTCTATACCTATACTACTAACAAATTTTGTTATTTTCACTCACTTTTTAAGTATGTTTTTCAATGATGCGATTTTGATTAACCCTATCATCACTTAAAATATCCATTGCCTGAAACGATAAGAAAAATATCATTAGTGATTCGTTAAATGTCCCGACAGGCGGGAAAATTCACGCATGCGCACGAAGATTCAAGATCGGCTCATGCAAGCACACTTGATTCGAATCCATCAGGTTTTCGCAAAAAATAAGGTTGGTTACTTTTCTAACAGACCTCGTATACATGTCTAAAGCAATATGTTATGCACTGATCAAACCATAAAAAATATTCAACTAATGTAGTCTAATATTATTACATCATAATTAATTAATAAATTAATTAATTAACAAAAAAATCGAGTTAAATTAAAATGGATTATGAAAATTTGTAGTTTGTACAAAACCTTTTTAACAATTTAAAGCATATTATCCTGAAATTTATAATAATTATATTTCATAGATGACATATATATCGACAATATAATATGCGAAAGATGGGAAACATAGACAGTCTTTTGTTGTGTATTGATTAACGTTCTCATATTTCTACTAGATATATCGTATCTTTAGTACCTTGGATGCTCGTAATAAATTTATTTATCTCTGGGGTAATTTACATAACTATGTTAAACTTCTTTACACTGAACGCGCGGACGCGCCCTATTTCCATAAATCTGTTCATTTTTATGCATGGATTATTATTTCTCTCTGGAGTAAACTAAAGCCTTTCATCTCATTTGCCTCCATAATATTTAAATTTCCCATTGTAAATACCTGCATACGTATCATAAAATTAATTATTTCTCTAAGCAAATAAAAGATTAAATATTCGTTATTATTATAACGCACATTCCGAAAGTTTCACATAATGTGCCCGTCTTTTTATTATTATATATGAATTATGAACTTAAATAAACGAAATCAGAATAAAAATACTTATATTTTTAGTATATTTATACGCATTATAATATAATTAAAAAATTTCATTCAAATTAGTGACACTGAAGTCACTGCAGATCAATTAAAGACATGACTGACTTTTGTTATGACAAGTGACATCTACTCTGAAGCTTATGTCAGATTTGAATGTAACGTATATTGGTTTTTACGTATTTTTTAAATCGGTTAATTATTCGTAGTTTATGAAAAAATAATTATTAAAACATTGGGGAAGGAAAATGTGACGTCACCATGGTAGGGATCGGGGATCATAGAAGACTGACTGGGGAGGGGGGGGGGCAGATATAAATATAGCCGGCTGTCGCCATGCTATGCCATTACCTACTACAACCATGGCCAGCTTCATTGAACTGCGCCAGGCTTATTTTGGCCGTTCCAAATCGTTGTTTTGTTTTGCCAAATAATATTTGGTCGTGAGTTGTTTACAGATTTGGTACGGATAGGCTAGTGTTAGCGTCCCTAATTCTTCTTGGTCTTTGTCAATTAAGTTTAGATGTGCAAAATATGTTGTCAGCAGAGCTGGACAAAGTACCGGAAAGTAATACTTGAAGTACAAGTACCAAGTACAGTGTGTTCAATAAAATTCCTTACTCGGAGTAGGCTATGACCAGAGAAACGTAAGTCTAATCATTATTCAATTCACAAGTCATGATGTCAAAATTGATCTTGTAATGTAATTTTAAGGAGAAAAAACAATACAGAAGGATACAGTATATTGACATTTGCCGTTTTCTAATTTGTTTCCATTTCTAAAATAAGATTCAAGAAGAAAAACTTTGATTTCTTTAGATATCATTTTTGACAATATCTCATGTCAAATTGACATTTAATTAAATATTTTAAATTGGCATACGTTTCTTTGTTAATAGCCTACTCCGAGTTACGAATTTTTTTGGACACACTGTACTTAATGTATCTAAATGTACTTGAAGTACAAGTACTTATTTTTATTTTTTAAAGTATTTGAAACTACCAAGTAGGTACTTGAAAAAGTATTTGTAAATTTGGGTGGAAGTACTTTTACAGATAATTGATATTTTTCTGTTTGACAAAAATTCCAATATCCGATATTTATTGGGTTATTTAAACAAGAGTTCCTCGATGGAATTCTGCCATATCACCTAGCGATAGCTAGTTGTTAGAGTGACGTCATTTTTACGTCAAGCGATACGGAAAAGTCCCAGCACTGTAGTTAGGTAATTTAAACATTATATATGCAGTATGCATTTAATTTGTTTATGCCAAAAAAATGGCAAATATATGTTTGCTTTCATATTATCGCTGAAAATATATTTATTAATGAAATTCACATAACTATGTACTACAAGAATAACACTACACCGTTGCAAAAGAAACATTGACAGACAAACAAGTCTCGTAATATAACTTTTAAATTATTCAGCGCACTTTAAGTACATTTAAAGTAATTCAAATACATTTAAAGTACTTCAAGTATTTTAAAATACTTCAAGTACTTTTCATTGAACTTTTTATCAAGTATTAAGTACCAAGTACTTGTGAATAGACTTACTTTGTCCAGTACAAAGTACTATAAATAGAAAGTAATTGCACGCATTATAAAGTAGGTACTTTTTTGCAAGTATTGCCCAGCTCTTGTTGTCAGTTTATGAAAGGTAAATACAATACTTCAAAATGTAAATATAAAAATCAATATTTATTTGTGACAGATAATTTGTCAACATGGTACTATGTTTCGCCATGCGTGTACAACGTAATCTCGAAAAAGATCTATAACAATCTCTTTCCCTCCAAGTCTATCTGTCTTCTTCCACAATCATACCAAGATTTCACGTAAACTAATATTTAGTTTTTATATTTCGTGATTGATATATTGAAATTCGATTATGGTCACATACTCCATTCATTAGAGAATTTCTATTTTTAAATTATTAATAACATAAAAAAAAACTTGGACGAAAAACGCCGAATGAGTTTTAAATTTAGAGAAACATAAAAATCAAGAAAAAACTAGGGCAGGCCTATTATGATAAAATTGTGTAAACAATTTTAATATCAATAAAAACAAACTAGAATCAACCCTACAAGCAATCTTTTATTTCCAGAATTCGAGTTTCATTTCATAAAAAACAAAATAAGCAGACAACATTAAAACAGCAATCAAAAAACTGTAAAAGTCCGTTTTATTAGACCGCGAGTCTGGCTCCCTGTGTCTTCCAAATGGATCGCATCGCTTCGCTTGCCGGCTTCTCTCGGTCTCTCTTGTCGACGCTCTCATGTAGAATAGGCGACGTCGACGTTGGCGTCGGGCGTCGGAGTATGTCTGAGAGTCAAGTGACCGGCCAGACGAGAGCGATGCCCGAAGCCCGAGAACGGGAACGTTTCCGCGGAATTTAACATTTATAGAGCGTTTGGCCTATATTGAGAGAAACACCCTCAAAAGAGGATGGTTCTCATTTTCTTTCTTATTTTTGAATATTCAAAGTACTTCAAGAAGTTGTTTAGTTAAATGGTGTTTTGAGGAGTTTAATAATTTCTTTACATAATTAATGAGTCTCGTGGCCGCGTGCATGAGTGTTGTAACATGAGGGGGGTGCGGAAGACGATGATGATTCCAACGATGATATACTTTACAATTACTGGTCGACGCTTGGATGATTGGCGTCCACGACTTGGTGAGAAAGAACTTCGTGAGAAGGACTAACACACATAAACTTTTACACTTTACACTGATGAACACTTGCATTATGACTTGAACAGTTCTTATTACTTAATATTTATTGACATATATTTACTGATTCACTATCTAAACTATTTACATGGTTACATTCCGTAACCCAGCGGGCGGGCGTTTAGCACGCGCCCCAAAAGTAAAAATCTGATGTGGCCAGCACATAACCTCTCGCCAGATATTTTACCTGGTTGTACACATAAAACGAAAAATATTTTTAAATACAAATACATATATTCATGTCTCACTAAAAAATAATTCTCACATATATTTGCAAAATCTATGGGATATTTTAATATAAATTATGTACAATACATACATTTTCTTTATATTCAATATCCTGAAATTTTCTTTTTCTACTTTCCTTTTCTTTTTCTTTATATTCGTCATTTTTTTGCAAATCCCTTTTATATTCTTTTTTACGTATATTCTTTTGCGTTGTTGACTTTTTTCTTATTTTCATAATTTTTGACAGTGGCATACAAATATTTTTGACAGTGATATTTATGTGTCATTTACAAACATTTGAATTTCCTGCCTTGAAGTAGTTTGATCTGAGAATTTTTACATCAAATTATTTTATATGCATTTCTTTATCTCTAAATATATAGAAGATATAATAATGAATTTATATTTATCGAATAAAGAATTTAACGTTGTTTAATATAAGTATTTACATAAATTTTCGATAAATAATATTTAGATGATTTTTTTCTTGTAACTACTACTTCCGGTTGTCCAATTGTTACCAAAGTTAGATTGAGGAATCCGTAGTTAAAAATGTCTTAAGTCTTATAGTATTTGAGAAATCGTGAGTCCAACATCCACACACACATACGGATATCATCGTAAAAATGTTATAATCGGATTCTAGGGACCTTAAAACGTGCTTATTCATGAAAATCTGGATATGCGATTTTTAGCATGAATACAATACCTTTCTTAGCGAGAGGTAACAAAACACTATATGTTCCGACAACAAAACGTCTGCACGACTCGACGAACTAATCTAGACTTATAATATGATTACTGAAACTATAATTTAGAAAAGTTTATAAAAAATTATTTATCTGTTATTGCTCTTACCCTCGTCTTATTACAGTGTCAGGTCGCGAATCTGGGGAACCGCGTTCGTTCTCAACCGACGCCGAATATTCCGAATTTTAAATGGCACTCTCCACGCCAGCAATGAGTGCCTGTGAGGTGACGCCTGATAAGCGCCCGCACGGTGCAAATATTTCGTCATTACCGATATCGGTGTACAAAGAAGATTGGCACACGCAGCAATGGGTAATTTATTAATGAGTTACCATTATCAATAGTAATACCTACTATTACAATCGGATTCATAATTATAGTCAGTATATAAAAAATTAAAAAACAGTCCCCATGTGTCACAAGATTATTTACCACTAACCTTTGTTTATTCTATACGTGAATAAATAAAAATGAATAAAGTATACAAAAAAAAAAAACGTTTTATCTAGTACGAGATCTAGTAATTGGAAATCGGTTTGAAATCAGTTCTCGTCAAATTATAAACGGAAGAAAGACATACATCTAAGTAAGTATATTCTAAGCAGAAAGATTCTGCATTACGAAAACAGTAATATTGACGCTTTGATATAATCAATTTGGTTTTCGTGTTTTGCTATTACACAAACAATCCTAATTTAGGCAAAATTGACAGCAGTTATTGTTGTATTATGCCACAGACATTGCTGTATCTCAGTATCTTATATACATTCATGGTAAAATTTATTACTATTATAAATACATAAATCATTTTACAAATGTAAATGAAAACGTACTTAATGAAAATAAACCATACTTAACTGATTACAAGAAAGAAAATGAAAATTGAATACCACTTAGGTACTACAATAATTATTATCATTAATAAAGAAAATGTATGGTACAAGTTTTCTAAGTAAGAGTTGTTTACTCAAAAAAGAAATAATAATAACAATCTGGGCATGTACTTGAGCTCATTATAATTTAATACGTCAATGTAGGAGTAAATATTACATGAAGCTTTGTTAAATAGCCAACAGCAACATTTTCATTATTGGGAAATAGCTTATGGAATGCTCGCATAATGCGTAGGATTTAATGATATTTACTGAGAGTCTGGAAGGAACGTATGTCTGCTGGAGGGAATATTTAATTAACTTCCTATCTGTGTTGTTCGCTTTTTATTTTCAACTTTAGCGGTAGCAGTATTATGAGATAGATATATTTAGAATTTAAATTTATGTAGAAAACTCATTTTAAAGAAAAATATAAATTGTGCGGCAATTCCACGTTTATTTTTGGATAACAACCTACATAAAAATAAAATAATTCTTATTACTATTAAGACAGGATTTAAATTTTTACTGGGCCTCCTAATGCCTGGCCTGTATATTAGAATTCTGAGAAAAGTACATTACAACCAATGAGTAACGTGCCAATATACATATAATGAATATATGTCCCTATATTTATCTCTCTTGATTAAAAAAAAAAGATTTTGATTACAACAAAAAAAAATTCTAAATTACAATAAAGAAAAATAGATTACCAACAATAATGAAAATATCTTATACTAAACAAGTGATTAGAATTACTGTAGATTTTTATTTCAAACCGGTCATAATGTAGGTAACATGTATATCAAGGCTTTAAATAATCTTCATTTAAAAGATTTCTCATTATAACAAAAAAAGTGCTTAATTACAATAAATAATAATATATTAAAACATAAGTTTCAGAAGACAACGTATTCCAGCACAAGTGGGCGAAGGAACGAATGTTTGAATTGCCCTCTGCAACGTGTGTTTTATACTATTTTCTCTGTTGAGGCTTTCATTTACATTATTTTTTTTATAAAAATATTTGACAATTTTTGGCTGAATAGACCTTTTCAATTTAACGGCTATCTCTTTCTATCGCTGCAAATAGTAAGCAATATAGCTCCAACAACTGCCAGTTGGGCTGTCAAACGAAACGTCGAAATTATTAGTCATTAAAATACCTGTATTCTCGGTGAAAATTTGCATCGTTAGACATTTTAGCTTCAATAAAAAGCGTATGTAATATCTTTCAACGAGTTATTTACATTTTTCTGCGACTTTTCTCACATTTGACGTCTAATTTTTTAGAAACAAATACTATGGATTTCTTGATAAGTGCGTATCCTTGACTCCCGCCAATAGTTCTTATCATGCGCAGATCTCCATTGCGTATAATATCTTCTATCTCTTTTAAATTGAAAAGGTCTATTATTAGCTTGGTGACAGTGATTTGTGCCTTTTATTCTGTCTGTTGCCTAGATATTTAGTGTATTTATTGCAGTCATCCCAATCTCAAATAATAAAATATCACCAAAAATTATTTACGAACGAAGCTCCTTCTAACATAAATATGCGTGCTAAAATATGACATTCTAATTCCGAAATAGAGAAAAGTTATTATAGTAATAAAAATGTTGGCGGTCGTGATCATTTGGTCATTTCTCTAATGTGGTTACATTACATTTATATCATTATCTCTTACAGATCGTTCGGCCGTATTAGGCCAGTTCATCCTTGGCTAAATAAATATCTAAAAAAAAAATTATTTCAGACACTTGCTAATATTTTCTTTTTGTTTCAGTGCAAATTTGATAAACTTGCGAACACAATTTATCCTTCTGCAATCAAAAAAGGTAAGTACTCGTAGGTAGCTGTTAGCTGTTGTAATATTATTTGATTTAGGTCCGATTTCAAAAACTGAACAAATGCAATGCGATTTTTTGACAATAACAAATTTCATAAGAACATTGAAATTGATTCGAATTTGTTTATACAATTAAATTTACTTTGTCAATAAAATTTATGACGGGATTCTAGGCAAATCTATAACGTCTATAAGCGTTTCTATAGTGACTTATTGACCTTATAGAAAAAATGCAATTGAGCTCGTCTATTACGTTATAGATTTCTATAAATACCTTATAGACGTCTATAACTTTAGCGTTGTCCAACGGTTGACCGTAAGTACTTATAGAAATCGAAAAATCTGTATATCTGTATTTTTTAGTATAAGATCGAAGAGTATTACACAAGCATTACATTTTGTACTTGGTTTAGTGGACGAGAATTACAAAAAGTAAGAATTTTTGCGCTTTTATTGCATATTGACAACTGACTTATGTTATATTTGTTAACCCTTATTTTATATAGGTACATGTTTGCATCAGCACGAATTATCTAAAATAAAGAATCCCAATATAATAACAACGGAATAATAGACTGCTTGAAATATTTTGCAAGAATATCAAAATTATGAATATAATATACTGTTTCATATAAAAGTAGGTATTTAATATTTTAAATAACTCCGATATTAAAATTATTTTAGTTCCTTCAGTTTGTATATTTAATTGGTTCTTTTCCAGGGATTTGTTAACAAATCACTGGTTTTTTCAAAACTTATGGATGTCAAAAGTAAAATTTGACAGATATTAATGCCAACCTTATAAAAATATTGTTGATATAATTACAATATTTTATAGAATGAAAATGTCTTAGGAAGTATTTGGTCAAATCATCATTTTAAAATTTATTAAATTGTATTTTATAACGATTGGTAACATTGACGTTGTAGATTCCATAAGATGCATTTACAGATCAAGCGAGTTATAGACAGTTGGCCAGAATACCGTTTTATGGAAATCTATAAGGCGTTCATCTTTATACTTTCTATTATCGACAGATCTATAAGTTTATAGAAATTTAAAAGAATGCGTAGAATCCTAGCATTAATAATAGATTAAATTTTTAGGTAAAATCGGGCTTTACTTGTATAAACATATTATTTTATATGTTATTTAAATAACAGTTTTATCATTTCTATGTGTACAAGATAATGTATAATATTCGGAGTATAATTAGATCATCTATATTTCATATTACATTAAAGGATTAGAGCAACAACAAATAATAGAACATTAATTATACAATATCTTTTATCTATGATCAGTGTATTATTACCACAGTCATTACCTTGTAATTATGCTATCTTATATCTCACCGTATTAATCAATATATAAAGCTTACCTTTCTAACTCAATAATTCAAAGTACTGTTGGTTCATATTTATAAAATAGCTATTTGTAGTATTACCTATAACAAATTACGGAAAATTTATAATAATGTGGTTTATTAATCTCTAAATATTTTCAATTCAATTCGTTTCAATTTTTTACTTGGCATTGGATCCCTAAGTCCTGCACATTTTCCTGTAAGTATTATCGCATATGTCTTGCAATGTAGATTTTACTGTACGCCCTGAATTTTTACGAAGTTGCTTTTCATTGTGCCAAAAGTAAAGGGGTTCCGGTAGAAGCTAAATCTGGACTAGAACTATTATCACCAGTCATTCGGCCCACCGTTTTTTAAAAGTTTTGAGTCTATTACTGAGTTAACATGCAGGTTTCGAACCGTTTTCAAAACGTTTTTAGTTTTGAAAACACCATGTATACAGCGTTAAAACGGTTTTGAGTTATCTGAAACCAAAACTAAAATTCATATGATAAGCTACGTTTCCAGCTCTTAACATAGTCACTGTTTTAGTCTTTGTTTTTGTATTTTGTCTTATGTTTTTGTCAGAAGATATTGGCCATTTGCAGCTGTTAACATAAGCACAGTCTTAAGTTTTTGTACTTATAATGTTTGTTCACTCAAAAAGGGAACACATTTATAAAACTCTTTACAATTCTTCAAAAATTATGTAGTTATTAATGATATTAGTGATGAGTAGTACTCGTTACTAAAATTAAGTAATAATGTAATTATTTTGTAAAATTCCAAAATAAAATTTGAAATAAAGCACGAAATTAACATAGTGAACGAGCCACAATATTTCTAATATTCCACTTTAAATTTCAATATTGTCTGTATATCCATAAGATATGATATAATTTTATTTGTATTTATAATATAAAAAAATATGATTTCTTTTTCTTTCTGTTGTCCATATTTATATTCTCTCAACACAAAAATAATAACATAACCACCAAAATAATGACAGATAACATACAACGCGTAGAACTACTGTGCAACATAAAAAGAGATAGCGCTTACATCACTTATCTCTCTCCAACAGAACAGCGACAAAGACTATGACGAAAGTATGAAGTCTGCAAACTTTGTGTTTATGCGCTATGACAAAGACAAAGACTAAAGACTAAAACAGTAGCAGAAGCGCTCAAGCCATTATATGTATGACAAACTTTCAAGGTTATGACAAATAACAAAAACAGTGACTATGTTAAGAGCTGGAAACGTAGCTTTAGACTTAAAAACTAATTTCAAAACTAGTCACGTAAACAATTAAAATTCAGTTTTGATATTACGCATGCGTACATGGCATAACGTTTCTGTCGCTTTGTGTTACTTGGTGTTACTAACTTACAAATAAACTGACAGTTGTGTAGTTTTAGTGCGTAGTGGTACAAAATATAAAAAATAATTGGAGTAATGGTAAAACGAAAAATTTGGAGTAAAGAGGATCTGTCACTTACATCAGCCAAATGCGCATGCGCCGAAATTGTTTTCAAATCAATCTGTAAACCTATTTTGAAAATTGCATGTAAACAGTTTTGCGTAATTTTGACTGAAAACTGAAACCATTTTCAAAACTTCATAAGTAGCCGAAAGAGTTTTGTAAAATTTTCTAACCATTCGTGTAGATTTTATAATTTGTTGAATATGTAAACCGGCCCAACTAATATGAGTTTGGGCTCATAGTACGAGTAATATTTGTGATCGGAATCCTTACTAATATATGAACAAATCCCGGAAAAAAGAAATAGGCTTAATATCCCCCGCAAGGATCAAGCAAATCCAGTATAATAAACCGAGATATATTTGCAGCATCACGTTTAGAAATTATTACCTTATTTACAGCATACGTCCTGAAATCATTTTTCACGGTTCGGTGAACACGAGCGGGACGAACTCTCTCTAAAGGGTACAAATACAAAGAACTCTAGGGACCCGTCTCTAGGCCTTTATTTATACCCTGGCCTTTATACCGAGTTATTACGATTTTATAGTCTTCCACGGTTGGCTCGTTTTGACGCTGAATGTAATGTAATGTCCCTGGTGATTCTGCATTGGATGTTTATAGTATTATAGTTTCATGATTTAGTGAATGTTTACTGAGGTAATTATAATATTATTAATTGTAATATACGAGTATGATACGAAATGTTGCACATTTGGGAATTTTAAATTAGCTTCATTTTGTCTGCTCGTAGTATACAGGGAGTCCCAATTAACGTGACCTGCATAGGTATCTCGAGAACTATAATATGGGTAAATAAGAATTTGGTTAATAGAGACAAATTCGCCATACAACTACAAGCAAATTTTAGGGGTATAATTAGATTTTTTGAAAACTTAATAATTCTCGAGATATAACACAAACTTATGATTTTTTAAATGGGAACTTATGTTGAAAATAGTCTTGTTTTTTTGCTTAATTTATGAGCTTTTCAATGATATATAACAAGTCTACATTATTTTGTTTTAAATATTAATAAAAGACGAATTATTATTTTATTGGGGTGTAAATATTGGAAATTATTAAAAAACAAATGAAAAAATCTCTTACACATCATCATTTGCATATTACTAATAGTATTTGTTTCAGTTTTACTCATTTTTTCTATTTATTTACTTCAAAAGCATATTAAAACCATTGTGTCAAAGCCAACTGTAACGTAGATAAATAGTAATTTAACTAACCCGAAAATAATTGATTAACAATAATTTTGAGAACACAATTAATAGATATAGAATCAAAATAAACAAATGATGATCTGTAATAAATTTTTTCATTTGTTTCTTAATAATTTCCAATATTTTCACCCTAATAATTTAATCATTCGTCTTTTATTAATGTTTAAAACAAAAGAATGTAGACTTGTTATATATGATTCAAAGCTTATAAATTAAGCGAAAAGACGAGGCTATTTTCAAGATAAGTTCCCATTTAAAAAATCATAAAGAGTTATTAAGTTTTCAAAAAATCTAATTACGCCATTTTATTCCATCTAAAAACAGTAAAATTTTTGTAAAAACAATTTTTCTCTATCTAAATAAGATATGACATATTTTCAAAATGAGCGAAAAACGAGTTTTTGCCTGTAGATCAGAAACAAAAGAAGACTTTCTGGAAAAGTTGACCCTGGAATGTGCAAACGGTTTTGATCTATCATTAATATTACCCGAGATACCTTAAAAAACATCGAAAATGAGACATCATGTACTTATAGGTATAGTTTTATTTTTGCGAATAACTTTAAAATGTGAAGTAAAACAGTTAGAATTCGATTTATGTCAAAGTTTTTATAATGTCCTCTTCAGTAAAATGTCTCTTACAAACATACTCTCTCATGTTTAAAAGTCTGTCTTTTCGTAAAATAACTAGATACCACTTATTTAGAATTTACCCAACTTTAGGGACTGAAAATAAAGAAACTTTATTGCCACAGCTCTTATACCCATTCTTGCAGTTTGTCACAGAAGACTTTTTTCCCATTTTATAATTTCACGTTCTTGTGTTAACTGTCAAACACCTCCGGCCTGTTGGCCCGACTCAACCTAACTCTCTCTTCTGTACCCTCTCTGTCTTTCATGTTACATTTTGGGTGACACTTTTAATAGCGACTAATTACGATTTGTCCACTCCTTAGTTATTATACTTCGTGGAGTAAATGTAAATCTTTTTGTCTCCACAGCTAAATATTTACGATGAGATAAAATAAATTTAATTGGTTTCTTTATAAAACGTTATTTTTAGAAACAAATTATAGCAAAATGAATACAATTCACGTTCATTATAGGTATTTGTAATACAAATAAAATACAGTCTACGGATTTTATTTGCCCACTAATTCATTCCTCAATATTTTCAATTTTATGTGTTTACGCAAGGAAAAATAAACTGGCAACGATTGTACGTAAACAAAAAGTAATATCAGGAAAGTCAGAAAATAATGAAGTCTTGACAGACAAATAAATCAGTTTTCCAGATCGACCTGATGCTATCATCGACCTTTTGTTTCTTTTGACGTCTAGCTTTTGTTATTACTAAATATTAATCTTTATCTTGTCTCCTCCCCCCCTCCTGCCCTTATTGTACTACATATGGATTTATGTGTTTTTGCCTTACAAAAATAATTAATGAGAATAAGATATTGGTGTACTATTTTTTCAGTTTATTTATTTTCAAAAACCTTATCTAAATTGGGAGCAATCTGTAGTTCTAGAAAGTCTTAAGATGTACTAAGTTTTTAATATTCTATATGATTAAGTGCAACAATTACCGGTAGGTGGGCAGTTTGCAGTTGCCGTTGGTCGATCCTCAGCAGTATAGCCAGATGGTTGGAAATTTCCTTTTTACCTCCCGCTACCCTTGGTAAGGGAGGTATAGGGATCGTGCTAAAAATCGCATATCGAGATTTTGGTAAATGACCACGTTTTAAAGTCCCTACAATCCAATTTTAACATTTTCACGATGATGTCTGTGTGTATGTGTGTGTGGATCCTCCACTCTAACTCAAATACTATAATTCAGAAAATTTTGAAACCTTGTATTTCGATTTTTTTCTGTAATGTAAAGAGCCCATAAGATTTTGGTGTAAATCGCATAACCGGATATGGCACTTTACTCAAAATAGTTTTTCTTCGAAAAATACCTTTAAATGCTATTTTTTCGAGATTTATGTTATAAAAATTAAAGATTATTAAATTTTCTACAGATTTGCATTAATACTTTTTCTATATATTATATGGATAAATTTATAAAATTATCTATAATTTAAATCCCGGAGCCTACGCTTTAAATAAACAATACTCCTTGGCAGTTATTCAAATGTATGTAACTGATAGATAAATGTCACTGTCAAGGAACTAATTTCAAATTAATAATAGTAACGTTTTAAAAAGAAAAATGTAATACAGTTTCCAGCATATGTAAATTGTATAAAAATTAACGATTCGCAAAAAAGTTTAAGCTAATTCTTATTTTTGGATTAGTGAATTCTATTTTATTCAGGTATTTATAAAATTTAATCTTCATTTTATTATCAAAAATGTAGTTACTTGGATTAAATTAGACTATATTTTAAGAAATAAACTGCCAAAATAAGACTAAAATTCGCCAATCCAAAAATAAATATATCATCACGGCTTATTACCCATTGCTAGGTGTGCCAATCTGCTTTGTACACAGATATTGGTAATGATAAAATATTTGCACCGTGCGGGCGCTTACCGGGCGTCTCCTCATGGGCACTCATTGCTAGGGTGAAGAGTGCACCACAGGGGTCAATTTTGTGCCATTTAAAATTGTAAATATTTGGCCTTGGTCAGGATTGAACCCGGTTCCCCAGATTCGCGACCTGACACTCAGGCACGCGGCTACGAGACCTCATGGGTTCTCAAAAATAAAGATTAGCTTAATCTTTCTTGTGACTCGGGCGCTACATGGCGGGAGGTACTGTGTTGGCCACACTAGATTTTTTCGTAGGAATTTTACAGTTATGAGGGAAACAGAGATTTTATATTAAGAAGAGGGATAATATATGAATTTATCAAAATTTATCATTATATAAATACAAAAATACAAATGACAGCGTGAAAATTGTTTTTGGAAAAATATCGATTTTCAACAGCTTAAAAATAGAAAACGGTTAGGGATAAGAAAAAAAATGTATAGGAATTATTTTATACCGAATTCTATCATCTTTAATTTTGTGTATAGACATTTACTAGGAACAATCATTATCGAGATATAAGCAAAAAACCAAACAAGGGACACATATTGCTTTGCCCTGAACTTAGCTCCGTTCAGAGACCCCTGGACTTTTGATATATTTATCACCAAACAACTCGGAACACAGCCCAAAAGTCAAAAGAATTCTGTCTAAAAACTATTCCTTGACTAGACTAATAAGCAATTTAGGAAAATAATTTCTATCTAAACTAATAGCTTTTTTTAAAATTTTGATAGTTCTTGTCATACAGTTTTAAGGTCTAGTTTTACCATAGGTAAATGGCCCCATTATGATTTTTTATTGTGACGGAGGACCCCATTAAAATTTAAAAAAGAAATACAAATTAATTTGGTGTATGAATTCTAAATATAATAGAAAGGACTCAGTTAGGAAGTTATTAAAAATTTCTCGGAACAGACAAGAATATTAAACGTCAAAACGACAAAAAGCCCTGGTAAGTAGCGGCAGAACAAGTCTTTCAAATTCAGTGGCATATTTTATTATATACTTTTTTAATTTTCAAAATTATTAAAAGACGTGGCTTGGAAATAATTAAAATTGAAAGAGAAAATATTTCTGCAAAGGAAAGTTTGTTTTAAAGAAGGGGAAGGATAATTTTTAATACAGAAATTTAATTAAAAATATTTTTATATTATAAAACGTTTTTGTTTTGCTATAATTAGTCTGCATAAAAATCATAAGTATTTAAAAAGTTTTGTAAAGTTCTCTTTTTTACAAGATTATATATTTTTGTTTTTCATCGCATAAAAATAATTGAATATGAACAGCATTGAATTACTAAAACATTCATTTACGTATGTTTTATAAAAAAAAACTTCGCAGTGAAATATGAACTAATGAGTTAAATAATACTACACTAAAACATACAAAACAATACAATATTAATTTTTAAAGGTTATTACATTACATGTTATTCACTGTAATGTATATTTTTTAACATACCTGGATACATTAAAATAAAGATTTCAATGTTTTAGCGACTAGCACAATGAAAAAGTTTAATAAAAATTTATGTTCTCGTTTTTCATGTTCACAGAAATAATTCAAACAAAATTAAGGCAATTTAAAAATAATTTCTGCTTTATTAATGTTTCTTTTTTTTATAAGGATACGAACACGAACTAGTAGTCTGCAAAGTAAAATTAGAAAATAAATTAAAGTGTAATGGACACTATATTTTATATCAAAAACGAATACTCGTACTTAGTTGGTAAATTAGTGTGAAATTATTTCTTTCGTTATCCAAAAGTAAAGGGTCTCGGCAGGAGGAGGACAACTAGAAGATAAAATGTTGGTCGGTTTTTTTGTTTTTGTTTTAGGTTTATATTATATTTTCTATTTCTATTCACTTCGTATTTTGTATAATATGATAGCAATTCATAAAATTTATTAAAATAAAAAATATAGTAAATAGGTACTAAACATAATTTTCTTCTTTTTCCACCATGGCCCACTTAAATTAAATTTAATAACTAACGTACATTAATGCAACTAATTTACGCCGAAAGTGGTTGATCATGAGTAAAATATTTTTTCTACAGTCTATATCCAAAGTAGTCATTTGCGCTCTCTCTTGTCAATGCAAAATGTCACTTTGCCGCTTATGCGCAACAAAGTAGAAAAAACACTCGCTGTCCAAATTTCTAAGTATACAATTTTGAGAAATGTCACTTGTCTACATTCTTAATGGAAACGTTTACACACCTTCCCTTCACAAGTCAATCTGACATAACTGCTCTGTCGGTATATTACATAACCAAACAAAATGTCGTACTACTGTAAAAATAAAATAGGGCATTTATTTACAAAAACGAAAGTATAAAATGCTTAGATTAGACTGAAGCAATATCTCAAGAAGAATAGAAAATAACGATAAATTAAAATTTAATATAAAATAAATTATGTGATCAGTTGTGCTGCCACCTGCAAAAGTTTAGAGTGAACGCTCCCAATGAATTTTTGTTATGGTGGAAGACCCCATTGTGGCGACTGTAGAAAAAATCTTGTGTGTGTTTGGAGCGCAAATAGACATTGTCGATTTCGAGAGAATTCTGTAACACGAGGGGGGGTCTCCTGTAGCTGATTGATAATACTGCTGACTGCGCTACTGTAACACGAGAAGGGATCTCTGAAGCTGATAATACCACTTTGATGACTGGTGGACGCCTCGGATGGCTGGCGTCCACGGCTTGTGAGAAGGAAGAACACACAGACACTTACACTTTTTACACTTTACACTGATGAACACTACGGACATGAACACAACTTGTTGATTTAATAACTATACTTTATTTACATGATTATTTTATTATTATTTAACACTAAGCCTAACATAACTAACAAAACTGTTACATTCTGTAACACAGCGGACGAGCGTCGCCCCAAACTAAAACTCTCCCATGTTTATCCCATGGCTAACTAATACCGACTCTTCCATGTTTATCCCATGGCTAACCAATACCGACTCTTCCATGTTTATCCCATGGCTAACTGAAACCGACTGCCTTAAAACAAAAACGCTATCTCCAGGACAGGATTATCTTTAGGGGTTCGGGGTGCATAGGCGAGGTCATTCTAAAGTCACGCTCGTATATATAATAATTTCCAGACTTAAGATCAACAAATAAATGTCGTGACTATCATAATATGATAAGAATTTCTAAACTGAATTTTGACATTTATAACTTAAACAGATAAACAGAGTTAAAATATGAATATTGAAACTATAATTTAGAAGAGTTTATAAAAAGTTATTTAGCTGTTATTGTGCTTACCCTCGCCTTGTCACAATTCCGACAACAACCTCTCAATCGACAATGTCCTATTTTGAGTTTTTAATACACAAATAGCTATTATTGTTTCGTATGCAAAATTTTCCGTTGAATTCAATGGAAAAATAAAAAATATAGCATTTCATTTAAAATAAGAAAGTCAGGGTCTACATCCGGTTAAACCAGAAGTGCTACTGCTTTGAGAACATTTTAAGTGAAACGTACATGTGAAAAAATTCCTAGATTCTAAATTTCGTAAAATAATATTGAGTAGTTTTTAAAATAACGAAAGCGTAAGCTCATCCTGGGACATTCTGTATTTAAAGGAGCCGAAAGAATTTTGTAGGAATTTCTAACCATTTGTATAGGTTTTATAATTGTTGAAAACATAATCCGGTCGAAAAACTATGAGTTTGGGCTCGTAAATATTTTCTTGTAGTTTTATTTTTACTCGCCAATTAGAAATTTCCTGTAATTTTTGATAAACGATGCTATGCTGTATTTGACAAAATAATTCAACTTTCATTTTACATAAACGAAAAAAAGACTTTTGTACTTTTCAGTAAAATACTTCAGTTGAAGTTTTAATACCTCTTTGTGTTGGCATTATTGCCAATCAACATCTTTTACATTTCCAATCCATCAAACAAATTGTAAAAGTACAGAGCTCATACGAACGTTTAAATTAACATCTAAACAAAAAATGAGGCAAAAAATCTGATTATCGGAATTTCTAAACCTGCGTAAATTTTAACGAGCAAAAAATTACTTCTTTCCTCATCATGAAAAATCAACAGTAATTTCATTACAGTACAGCACTTTGTTTATATTTGCTTTTTGCACTTGTTCATCATATTTGCATAGTGTTCTTCGATTTTGCAAACATTCTATATTCATCGTTGGTTGGGAAGTTTATTTTATTTTTTATGAATAATATTACGCATATTAAGTGCATGTGTGAATGATGCGATCGAAGAGAGAAGTTGTCCAAAGCGGTAGTTCTTTTGACTTCTTCTTAACGTTAAGTGAACTTGAAATTTATATTTTTAATTATCGTATTTGCAAAAGTGATCCTTACAAGGGTCACACTAGGAATGATTGAGAATACGAAAATCAGGTAGGCCAAAATTTGCATTTTAACCATTTGAGTTTAAATTGCGCTATTTGGAACTTAGATAATCAATTTTCTAAAGTATCGTTTTGAGTGAAAATATGGAATTAACCAGAGAGCATTTTCGTATCATGATTTATTATTTTTATTTCAAAAAAGCTTTACTTTCTTATGAGTGTACGAAAAGTTTAGATTTAGAACAAGCCCCATATTTGGTTACAATTTACTGCTGCTGTAAAGAATTTGAAGAAAAAATAGAATCTGTTCAGCACCAAAAAGGATCAGAGTGTCCTGCTACAGCTACAGCTATTACTAAAAAGAACATTGCTGCTGTTAAGAAGTCGAAGAAGGCAATAGAACCAGTTATGCGATTATATGGGATCAACTGAAGATTGAATCTTCAGATTTTAATAAAATCATACTGTAACACGAGGAGGGTCTAAGAAGCTCATGATATGAGCACTTCACACTTGATGACAGATGAGGGATGCTGATGAACACAATACTTGTATAATTAAAGTTTTATTTACATATTATTACAATTATTTATTAACTGATGATTAAGCTAAACATTACTGAACAATTAAACTAAAGATTAAACAAATTACATTATTACACAGTGGGCTGGCGATGAGCCAAAGCCCAAAACTAAAACACTATATGTTCCGACAACAAAGGTCCTCGCCACTTTACAAACTAATGCTGACTATATGAAAAACAAAGCGTTATCTTTTATGAGCAGATATTTCGGAATGTTTAAGAAACTTTAACACTGAAAGTGGTGGCGGAAAACATTTTTTTTTTCCAAATTGTAATAGGTGACAAAACTTTGATTCCTTTTTTCGATGTATCTACTTACATGTGAAGAGTGTTGTGTTTCATAAAAATGGGGATACACCAACAATAACCAAAAAGTTGCCAGCAATAAAAAAGTAATGCAACAGTATATTGTAGAAGTACAGAACTAGTAAATGCTATTAAATTGGACGAACAAAAGACAGTTACAGCTAAATTATACACTGAAAAATGTTTATCTGAAATACTCGATAAATTTCCAGAAAAAGGAAATATGTGACACTTACCTTATTTAACAATGTGTGACTTTTAGCTATCTTTTGGACTTACAGGGAAGAAAGTTTGTCTGAAGAAGAGATTGATGCTGCAGTTCATAATTATGTTGACAGCATTCTCAATAATTTTTTTCTACTCCCACTTGAAAAACTTATCATTTCTTCACAATCTGCAGAATGGATATGTAGGCAATACTAGTTAACTGAACGGATATAATTTCATATCCAATCTAGGATGGATATGAAATCCATGAATCACAAATCACGTAAGTCGTGTAACCTAGGTAACTGTCTATTCATTTATTACAAAATTCAGAAGAAGAACGATACAAATGTCACATTTGACATTTCAATGTTGTCATTTAGGTAGAAATATATTCGGTATAAAAAGAAATTTGAATTTAATAACAATTAACTGAATTATATTATGAATTAGTTGTAAGTATTGAAAAAGAACGTATAAAAAATGGGAATCAGAACGGTATGAAATGTCGCGAATCTGGGGAACCGGGTTCGATCCCGACCGACGCCAAATATTTCCAATTTTAAATGGCACAAAATTGACTCCTGTGGTGTACTCTCCACGCCAGCAATGAGTGCCCGTGAGGTGACGCCTGGTAAGCGCCCGCACGGTGCCAATATTTCATCATTACCGCATCTGTGTACAAAGCAGATTGGCACACCCAGCAATGGGTAATAAGCTGTGATGATATATTTATTTATATTTATTTATGAAATGTCACTTTGACGAATCAAGGTTATCCTTCTTAGATTTGGTAATAAAAAATCGTATGTAGTATGTAAAAGTATTGTATACCTACTTATAAGATATAATTTTAATAACAAATGTCATTAAGAAAGCCTAGGAAAACAAGTACATAAAATAACATTAATGAATAATGTTCAACAAAATTTCAAATTTCTGTAGTTCGTAATTTCCTTATTTTCCTTAGTCGTAGAAAAAGTATGCTGTACAACTCGAGTGGAATGTCCATATCGCATGCGGATGATTGAATACTCCGCCTGCGGCGTCGTGCTCAAACTTCATACTCATGCAATATGGACATCATATCCACTCTTGTTGTACAAACTACTATAGTATAGTATAATACGAGTAATAATTACACCGCTAACTTTTCATTTCATTCACTTTTGTCAATAAACTTGCAAAATGTAGAGCAACAATAAATTGCAAATTCTATTTCTGTGAGAGTATTCTAAGACAAAGTTAGCAGATCTTAACACAACTGTAGCGCGAGGCGTGAATGCTGCCGGCAACCGGAAAATATGAGAATCCGGTGCAAAGGAAACCGACTCCGGTCGGAGTTGCTTTGTACCGCTGCAGGCGGGGATTAAGTTATTGTTGCTCAGGCTGTTTACGCTGTATGTACCTCATTTCAACGTTTTAATAAAACGCCCTTATTACGCATAAAACCAACTTGCGAGCAAAAATGAAAATGGAGATTTTAATCTCGCACGCTACCAAGAAAGCTAACGTTTGTTGTTTTGCACAATGTTTTCGGATATTAATTCTAAAACGTTTTGCGCTTTGTATTGAACAAAATGTAATACCTTTGAGTTACAGAACTATGTTACGTATATATATTGATATTAATTTTTCTTCTGGTAGAACGCACGTCATTATCTATCAGTCTAAAAAAATAACAAGCACCAAATTTTTATCTTTCTCTTACATGTTTTTGCAACATTTACTATAATGAAGGCATTTGTCTAATCAACTGTCTCTTTCTAACTAATGAGGTACAAAGAGATAAAGAAATATCACATAATCAATATAGCGAATAGAAGCAGAACAGATGTTTTCAAATCAAACACTACCAATGAGATTGCAGATTTATCTACGACGTATATATGACGTCAAAATTATACTCCCACTACTACTAGTTTGTTTCATATGAACATTCAGTAATAACGTGCGTTATACTAGAAGAAAAATTAACTATATTAAGTTTCTTTGCATAGAACTATTGTTTCAATTTTCAACGTATTATCAATTTATTTTCTCTAATATTTATAAATTTACTTTGTTAAAGTAACGAGTGCCGTTTATTTCTTGCCAATTTACGTCATTAAAATTTGTATAATGTCTGCGTCTATGTAGACTATAATTATTATTTTTTTTTTTGCTTAAAAGAAAGCAAAAATAAAACTATTTGTTGTTTATGGGCTCCAGAATGTAATTTAATTTTGTTAAAATTCTCGTTTTCTTTTCTGCCTCCCATTTTTGTATTCATATTTTCAATGACTCTGAATACTGGCAGTCTAATTAAGTAGGTATGAAATTAACATCATTTCGTGAACTTTCATTGCGCATGTGCAATATATACAAATTTACATTGTTTACATTCTCTACACACTAGCTGCATTCTTTTCGGACAAAATCTCAGGTCATCTCAGATCACTTCACATAAACACAGGAAATCGTTGTTTTTTTGACACAACTGATCTGAGTTCTGAGTAAACTCACTTCCCCCCTTTCCGATAATACACTATCATTTTACAAAACTCAAAATGATTTGAAACACTCAGTTTGCTTTTTTAGGTTATATAATACAACAAATTTTACATTCACCTATACAGATATAAGTACTTACAGTAATATATTTTCAACATTATCCATTTTTCGTTTATAAACAGCAAATGCTATCGGTAAAGAAGGATATGATAAAATGGAATAAAACTTGTTCTTTTTGCACACATCACAACTCACATCAGTTCAACTCAGTTATGTACTGAGCTGAGTTACAATTGGGTCAAAAAGAATACAGCTATAGTCTACATTTGACATCATTCTTTACATTGTAACGCATTGTTTACTTATATGTATGTAAACTATTATGGATTACGCATAGACGCAGACGCACATCCCTGGGAGTTGAATTAAAGTGTCAGCGAGAGTGAGAGCCTCAGCACAATATTTCTCCCGATAGGTTCGCTAGTCAGCTAGTTACTCTTACCCTCTAAAGACTTTGAAACGTCATACGAACGTCAAATATAACCATTAATTAAAATAAAAATAATAAATTTAGACTATGTATTTGTTAAAAATGTTTTTGTTATTGCACCTATAATACATTATTGGGTACGTTCGGAAATGGTCTCAGATTGCTCATTTTGCTGACGCACGTTCAAATAATAACTTCGGACGCACTCAGATGCGTTCGATAAATTCATAGCCGAGCGCACAGAGCGAGCTCGATGTGCTCAGATGTTTTAGAGCGATGTGGATTGAAGGCTCGGAGAGATAATTTTGGTTCTGACAAGTTGAGGTTAATTTCTGTCATTTTTGAAAATCAAATCATGGACATTCATTTATATGTTTATGAAATTTGCAATTACTGTGATTCGGATATGGAAAATATGAAACATATGAGAAATCATGAAATTAAAGGCAAAACACAAATACCATAAAGAATTGTTTTTCCAATAATATTTCCGGACGTCCTTTTTCATGCATCATTTTATGTTCTGTGTGCAATTTCTCTAATAGGTGTTCAAAAGTTTGTGGTAACATTCGAAAATGCATTTTAAGTTGATTATTTGTCATTTGTGGTAGAATATTTTCCGCATAAAATTCAAGTTTTTCTAAAGTACAATGCACATCATCTTCATCTTCATCATCAGACACAATTATATGATTTATAATATTCAAAAACAAAATAATAACGGTTTCTATTTTTTTCTGTCATTTTGAATAGTTCAATTATCAAAATTTTGCTTAGAAGCGTTCGATTAATACGGAGTTGTCTAAGATCACGTGACTAAGCTCGATCATCTACGTGCTCTGCTCCCTGAGGTAATTTCCGAACCTACCCATTGTATATTTGTGTTTATATATTGTGCCACAACCATAAAAAGTTATGATTACACACTATAATATCTGTGTATTCCTACAAAAGTTTGTACCTTGTGATACGTACTTAGGAGAATATCTGCCTGCTGCCATCTACGCTAAGGGTCTCGTTGCATTGAAAATCTAATGAGTTAATTTCATTTTAGTAAAAAGTATGAACACTAGAGTGATTTATTTTTTAAATCATTAATAATAAAAATAAAATAAATAAATATATCATCACGGCATATTACCCAATGGGTGTGCGAATCTGCTTTATACATGCACAGATCTCGGTAATGATGATGAATGAGGACATATTTGTACCGTGCGGGCGTTTACCAGGCGTCACCTCATAGACTTTTGTGCTGTTTAAAATGGATGATTTTTTATCATTAATAATAAAGTATTGTTTAGAAATAAACGTGTAATAAATTTTATTTCATTACTTAATAAATACTTATTATCCCTTATGTGAAAAATATATATGTTTTTCTCAATAATTTATATTTATTGACTTTAAAACCCGAATTACATGATTGTATTTTATTTAAAATTTTTAGAAACAGTATTCCGGGTCGTTCCGGCTTTAAAATCACTGATTCTCTGACGTTACTATTTGCATTTATTTATTTTACGAAAATTGTCAGACCGAAAAGAAAATAATTGCTCTTAGTTGCATTTTAAACTGCAGTTCCAAGTTTAATAAATCAAGTCTCAAGCTGGCAAAAACAGTTAATTTTGTCGCCGTTGCATCAAAAATAAACTTCCCTCTGAGAACATCCCTCAGGGGCCAAGACGTCGTGTGACGTCATGGCATAATAAAATACAACTCAGTGTAAATTTGCCACCATGTCATGTATTTTTCATAGCGCTTTTTAGTTTCCTTCAAGATTCAAATCCCGAGACAATGATAACTAATTGTGTTATTCTAATTTGCATTGCTTGAAGACTTTCAGGGTTTCTTTAGTTTTGTGTAAAGTGTTTAAGAGCTATGAATTAAAGAGCAGAACTTTAGAGAGAGAAATTTAGTTAAAATTTGTTACAGAAATTTATTAATTTCTCAAATCATAAAACATTTTTCTTAATGAGAATTTCTGTTGGTGAATTACTTTCTTTATTGGATATGACAGAATGAAATATAAATTGCTATTAAATATAATTTTTCATTTTACTTTTAGTTTACCTTTGACATTTAAAATCAAGAGAGAAACTTTTGAATTTACTCGAATAAAAATTATAACTTGATCTTTAAAATTTAAAATTAGTTTCGAAGAAATATCATACACCTGATTTTCATATTTAACACTAAGTGCCACCATAAAAAAAATTGGGTCCCACCCAGGCGTCACCATTAAATTTTCACTATAAATAGTTGATAATACTACAAGAATTCATTATAAGGTATCAGATTATGAAATTAATTAGTTTTACGTTAATTGGAGACGACACTAATTGCATCACATAAATAAAACTATTACTAATTTGAAGAGAGCTGAAGCTTGGTTTACAGCAAATAAATTAAAATTGAACAACGAGAAGACGCAGCAAATAATAGTACCTTCAAATCCAAATGCAAGGACAGGTAATTCTGTAAAAAAATTAGGTTTTATAATAGATAATGGTATAACATGGTTTGATCATATTGAAAGTTTGCTTACAAGGCTCGCTAGTATAAATTTTCTTTTACGAAAGTTAAAACAATGCTTAAATTTAGAGATACTAATTTTGTCGTATTTTTGTCTTTTTCATTCAATAATCTGGTATGGGATTATTCTATGGGGTAATTCCTTCCATGCAGACAAAATTTTCAAGCTTCAAAAGCAAGCTATTAGAATTATAAAAGGTGTCGATGCTAGGGAACACTGTCAGCCTCTATTCAAACAATTTAAAATTATGCCACTGCCTTGCTTATTTATATATTTTACTTTGTTAAAAATTCATATTAACACTCATAATTTTCCATTAGTTTCTAACTCTCATAACTACTACACTAGAAATGTTAATTTAATTCAAGTACCCAGATTTAGATTAGATCGATCTCAGAGAAATTCTTTAAATATTAATTTATATAACGCCTTACCAGCATCAATTAAGTCATTAAATTATAATGTTTTTAAACTTAAAATAAAGAAATTTTTGACAAAACAATGTTTTTATAGTCTAGATGAATATCTGACCGCCATTGCGGATGCAAACACTTGTAATTCATTATTATTAATGTAACATTAATTTATTTTTTCTGTATAACTTTTGACTTGCCATAAAAATTTGTAATTCTACTAATGATCAAATAAATATGAATATAAATATGAATACCCTGGGAGCTAAGGTAACTTTTGTACAACATTCGTAAATTCTATTACACCATAAAATTATTACAGAATAGACGTTTGAGGCCAGAAGCAAAACGGAATTTTACGCCCAGCTGAGACAAATTGAAATAGTAGGATTAATGGAATTATTGTTTTTTGAACATATGCAGAAAACCTCGAGGTTGTCTGTATTATAGAAATGTATGTAGATCAATCAGAGTATATATTGCCATTTATATTATAGTTACGAACATGTTAACCTTGTTTTGTGCTTATATTATAAATATGTAATTAAACAACAATGGCGTAACTAAGAGTTCGGGGGCCCGCCCGCAAAAAGTTTTTGGGGCCCGTTTTTAATTGTAGCGTTTATCATGAAGAACTACATGCCACAAGAACTTGTGGAAATTGTGACTAGGCTCACTTTCATCTGAGTTGATATGTTAAGAAGCAAAATAACCAATATTAGAGACCTGAAAATCTAAGATTAGGCACTTTTACATCCCACCAAAGTCATTGTATGTTGTGGCATTTACTATGAAAATGTGATTGGCCCGTATTTTTTTTTTTAATGAAATTGGTGGCACAGTCCTCTGGTGAAAGTTACAGGGAATTGATTCGTACATTTTTGGTATCCCAAATGAAAGAACTTGGATGCGATATTATATGGTATTTGCAAAGATGGATCAGTATCAATACAGTCTAAATAATAGCAATTTTGTGAAAATCATTCTCTTATCTTTATTTAATCCCAAGTTTTGGTAATACACATTGACCACCAGGTGTCTTGATTTGACAGCCCCAAACTTCTTTTTATGGTGTTATTTTAAAACAAAACTCTGGATCAGTTGCAGGAAAATATTTGCCAAAAAATCGAAATTCTACCGGCCGAAATGTGATGGAAAATAAAGAGCTTGATTTTACATAGCGAATAAGGGGCCCCTTAGCCAATAATATTTTTGGAAATTGACATTTAAAAAATAAAGGACTAAATTATGTTGCTACAAAAAAATGATTAAATTCAAAATTTCGCAGTAGTAACAAAATTATAAATAATGTAAATTGGGGCCCCTCTAAGCCGGGGGCCCGCCCGCTATGCGGGCCCATCGGGCCCGTTAGTTACGCCACTGTTAAACAAGTACTTCTAAAATTTATCTTCTTAAATAGAGGTTATTGTCATTACCGGGCGTTTCGATTATCTTACAGCCCGGCGGGCGGTAAAACTGGCAAAAACCCGATGAGCGTAATATTCAACTTTCCGCCATGGCAACTAAGATATAAACAAACAACATGTTACATTTGTGCGTAAAAATAATTAATATTATCTTCACCCATACTGTGCAAATATGAAGAAATAAATTTGTTCGACACAAAATTTACTTGAGCAAAATTTTTATTTAAATTAAAGTTTTTATGTGGTGTAATAAATTTGGATTTATGTTGAATTCAAACAGTCTTGTGTGGCGGTCCTGGGTCGCATTAAACTAAAACAAGATTTGAGAAACATATTTAGAGGAAAATCACGTTCAGCGAACGATAAATTATTCCACGGGCGTCCGCAGTGCAATATGCTCACAGACATTCGAATGGGAACATTGCCTCGCACGTACTCAATTTTTGAATTGTTATGTTGGCTGCGCTGTTCTCCTATCATATATAAATAAACAACTCGCCATTCAAGACTATCTGGAATTTTCCACTTTATCTTGTTATGTGATTATGGTGCAAATTTCCGTTTTCCATCAGTCCTTTCTTATTCCCTAAAGAAGCGGAGATTTTTTTTGAAAAAATTATAATTTCGAATAGTCTACATTTTCTTGTGGTATCTACTTTATTGTATAGCCTTTATCTCCTCTACGTTATTTTTTGAACAGTTCTCTTTACGTTTAGGAATACAAAAAAGTCGCAGGGGATTATGTCCGGCGAATATCTGATGCATCATTATGTTGTTATTTCACTAAAATTTACGAACAAGTAGTGTAAGGTGATGTAATTTCTACAAGTTGTTTTTCCACAATTCTGGTCGTTTTTGTCGACTAGGTAATGTTTCTAATAGTAGGTTTGTTCGTTCCGCTACCCTGCGTCTATCACAAACCGCGGCGGTGAAATTTGCTGTTCTTTTCGATTCGCGATTCACTGTAAAGTCACTAGATTCTGTTCGTTCCGTTTTTCTAGTAACTTGCTGTTAAACGCCGCGGCAGCGGTGATAATTTTTACAGTGACTCATGACTCGGTGGTAAAAAAATAATCGGCGATAATGTTCGCGTCTACATATGAAGTTCCAGTATGACAGTGTTTGACAAATAAATGTTAGGAAAAAAATATTATTTGTAACAAGGTAAATTTAAATGATAACAATAGTAAACAATTAAAATAATGGAAAATGGAGTAATATGTTATTACTGAGTATCCTTTATAATTATAATAGTCTGAAGTATCTTCGAAAATAATTTAACGCAAACGGATCGAACAGAAATTTTTTTAGTAACTTAAATTATTACCACGGCGTTTGGCAGAGAATCGCAAAACGCAGCGACAATTACCGCCGCGTTTTGCGGTAAAACGCAGCATAGCGGAACGAACAAACCTAGTAATTCAGATATAGGCTGTTCTCCAGGTGACGTCTGGTAAACGCCCGCACGGTACAAATATGCCATCATCATTACCGATATCTGCGTACAAAAGAGATTGGCACACCCAGCAGTAATGAAAAATAGTAAAAGTTTATTGAAAATATGAAAGATAATAGTAATTACTTCCTCTAAAAAATACGGAATTAGTTTCTTTTGATGGTAGGCGTTTGTTTGTACAAATTGGATCCAAATATGAACCCCTACTTTGTAAAGCACCGCCTCAACTAAGAATATATGTACTTATTCGGGTATGTCGAGTCTGTTCGGATGCTGCTCGGGTGACATTATATTTTCATATATAATAGGCGCTTTCTTTTTAGAGGGAAAATGAACTGATCTTACCTCGTACTGACCTGAACTGAACTACCCCTAAAAAGAACTGTATTTTTTTTTTAAATAATATGTTATAGTCTGTTGATTTGATTTTGACATATTAAATTCTTTTTCCTTTGTGTTTTTAAATATATATATATATGGATGGGTAATGAAACATGATATAACGTTTCAAACTAATTAATTTCTTCTATTCATGTCATTTTAATATCAAATACTTATAAAAAAGACAAAATACGTAGCAGTCAGTCATACTGACGTGACATTGACTTTCGGGATCAGTTCAGGATCTATATGATCCTGTTTCAAAGGTGGTGCTTCGCGGGGGCGGGGACGAAGAAACTGGCTAGAACAAGATCATTTATCCCCTTTTAAAAAGAACGATTTAGGGTAGATGTGTGGTACTCGGAGTTGATCTTCTTGATAAAAAGAAAGCGGCTAATAAGTGGTAAATTTTTGCCGAAAAATTTTTCATATGGTTACCAGAGCCGGTTGCCTAGGAATTTATTGAGTTGTACTGACAAAAAAAATCACGAGATGTCATACGAGTTATTTTTGATCAATGTCACGAGATAAATTGGCAACAGGCTCGAGTAAAGGAATCGGAAAATTTTTCCAGGATAAAATTTAACCACGAATGGTATTCGGATGACTATTTCCAAAATAAAAATCAGGTAATCATTTATATAATTTTTTCTTGACAAGAATCTTCCAAATTTTATTGGGTTTTGAGATGTTATATTTAAGTTTGTTTTTTCAACGTTTTAAATAGATTCCTGTCCGAATCAACTCGTTTTTAATAAAAACTGATAACACTGAAAATATACACACTTTCACAGGTACGTAAACAATATGTTTCTAAAACGTCAAAAAAAATTCGCTTATCAAAACTCACTTGTAAAAATACATCTTATTGGCTTGAAGGGTGCTACAAAATATGTAATGATGTTTTGTCGAAATGAAACTTGGTAACTAGGAAGAACCCTGAATTTGGATTGGCTTATAAATTTATGAATGAAATAGTCATTGTAAAATTTGAAAAAAGTGAAATAAATTAAGTGCAATAATTTATTTTATTTCTCTAATATGAGGCGGAGTTAATATGTTCCAGAATTGGTCAATAAAATTTTATTTAAAAAAGATACATTTTTAAAATTACTTCTTTCAAAGCACTCTCCTGCACACTATTTCTACTTTTAGTACAACTGTACAAAACACTCCTGGAAACCATTTTCTGAAAGTGCTTTCACCGCTTCATCGCCTTTTCCATTACGTCTGCCTAATATTAAAAACAATTTTCTTAATTTTTGCCACGTTTTTATTGACATGTGATATGGTAAGCCGTTCAACTCGCTCGTTATCTTCAGCGTTATAACGATCCGTATAAGTTACTGGGTAAGCGTTTAATTCCATTCTTTTTTTACCTCTAGCTAAGAGAGGTATTGTATTCATGCTAAAAATCGCATATCCAGATTTTAGTGAATAAGCACGTTTTAAGGTCCCTAGAATCCGATTATAACATTTTTACGATGATGTCCGTGTGTGTGTGTGTATGTGTGTGTGTGTGTGTGTGTGTGTGTGTGTGTGTGTGTGTGTGTGTGTGTGCGTTCGTGCGTGCGTGCGTGCGTGCGTGCGTGCGTGAGCGTGTGCGTGTGCGAGTGCGTGTGCGTGTGCGTGTGCGTGTGTGTGTGTGTGTGTGTGTGTGTGTGTGTGTGTGTGTGTGTGTGTGTGTGGATGTGGGTTTGGATGTTAGATTCACTATAACTCAAATACTATAAGACTTAAGACATTTTTAACTACGGATTCCTCAATCTAACAATAATGGGAAGAGTCGAGTCAGTTTTGGTAACAATTGGACAACCAGAACTAGTAGTTACAAGAAAAAAATTATCTAAATATTATCTATCGAAAATTTATGTAAATACTTATATTAAAGTTAAATTCTTTATTCGATAAATATAAATTCATTGTTATATCTATAGATTTAGAGATAAAGAAATGCATATACAATAATTTGATGTAAAAATTCTTAGATCAAACTACTTCAAGGCAAGAAATTCAAATGTTTGTAATTCACACATATATGTCACTGTCAAAAATATTTGTATGCCACTGTCAAAAATATTTGTACATCATTATGAAGATTATGAAAATAAATAAAAGGTCAACAACGCAAAAGAATATACCTAAAAAAGAATATAAAAGGAATTTTCGAAAAAATGACGAATAAAAGAAAAAGAAAAGGAAAGTAGAAAAAAATTCAGGATATTGAATAAAAAGAAAATGTATGTATTGTGCATAATCTATATTAAAATAATTATTTTGTAGTGAATATATGTATTTGTATTTAAAAATATTTTTCGTTTTATGCGTACAACCAGGTAAAATATTTGGCCAGAGGTTATGTGCTGGCCACATCAAATTTTTTTTAAAAAAAAGCTGTATAGGTATCCAAAATAGTTGAAATTTGACGCATATCATGGACATGTATAGCAACAATAAAAAATTATTTCTATTGGACCCCCCTATTGCTTTAAATTTGAAGTTCTTTGAATCGTTGTGATTAAACCTCTTAAACAATCAAATTCGTTAGTTTTGAGAGTCCGTGAAGTATTGCTTAGAAAACGCTATCGATGGTAACGATTGGTACACCCAGAAGTAGTTAATACTAATAAATCGGGATGTTATATTAATATTTATTTATTTAATATAGTCCTTAACGTAATGGACCTTTCCAATTTAAGGGCTATCTCTTTCTATCGCTGCAAATAGTAAGAAAATGGCGCGAACAACTGCCAGTTGGGCTGTCAAACGAAACGTCAAAAATATTGCAGTCATTAAAATACCTGTATTCTCAGTGAAAATTTGCATCGTTAGACATTTTACCTTCAATAAAAGCTTTTGTAACTTATTTCGATAAGATTTTTTAAAGTTATCTTACATTTTATGTCTGATTTTTTTAGAATCAAACGTCATAGATCTCAGTTGTTCTTACTATGCGCAGATCCCCATTGCGCATATCTTCTATCTCTTTAAATTGGAAAGGTCCATTATGCACAACAAATATAATTTTCTTCGATATCTTTACAAAAGTTGGTAGTATTATTTTTAAATTAAGGATCGAGATGAATAGCTTTTCGTATATTCTTTTCTTTGAAAATGTAAACTCTTTTATTCTTTAGGTGTTCAATAAGAAATTTCCATTTCCATTAACAAAATTGTTTCAGGTTTTTAATTACCTACTTTCTCTTTTTAAACGAATAAGAAATGGGCCTGTTTGATATGCCATTACAAAAGTCAAGGAAAAAGTATAATTAGAAATGCTAATTATAAATGATATTCTTTGTGAGCTGTAAAACTTAGCGTATATCCTGTTAATTAAAGAGAATATACAGAAGGCTTTCTAAGCAGCTCGTATAATTAGTGCGCTCCAGTCGAATGCGATAAAATATTAAATACTACCCGCGCCATACCCGGTCTGCAACGGTATTACTTCGCCGGTCTTCGCTGTTCCTTCCTCGCAATTCTATCAAAGAGCATTATTAAAATCGGCCCGGAAAAACCGGCAAAGGAGCAGCAAGCCTATATTATAATTAGACTAAAGAGATCCATTTATAATAACTCAATGCATGAGATAACTCTGTTTCTATATAGGTAGCTAAAGTAACACAAAAGATGAAACTGTAAAAAGGAGAATTATAACAACGTTTATACTGTTTGTCAAGTACTTAGTTTGTTTTCTTTGCTCTTAGTCTCAAATTTCTGGAAAAAAATTCTTTGATATTAATATGAATTTTGAATTACTGGTAAGTCACAAAAAAGATTAAGTTATCCTTTATTTTTGGATTAGCGAATTTTACTCTAATTTTGACAGTTTATTTCTTAAAATATAGTCTAATATAATTCAAGTAACTACCTTTTTTAACCCCTCAACAGGATTAAATCCCAATTACAGAGTGGGTTAACATTCACACACATCCATGCCTTAGTTGGATTCGAACCCAGAGCCCCGAGGACACTCATGACATGAGGCGTTGCTCTAACCATTGGGCCAATGGAGCTATAATAAAATGAAGATTAAATTTTAAATACCGGAACAGAAGAGAATTCACTAATCAAAAAATGAGGATTAGCGTAAACATTTTTGTAAATCGTTAATTTATATTAATCTGAATACATACCTACATATTTACTTATGCTGGAAACTGTATTGAATTTCTTTTCTATTGCTCTATTTACGAGTACTTTGTCCTTTTTAAAACGTTACTAATATTATTTTGAAATGATTAGTTCTTTGATAGTGACATTTAACTATCAGTTACATATATTTGAATAACTGCGTTTTGTTTGGGATTTAAATTATAGATAATTTTATAAATTTTTCCATAGAATATATAGAAAAAGTATTAATGCAAATCTATAGAAAATTTAATAATCTTTAATTTTATAACATTAATCTCGAAAAAATAACATTTAAAGGTATTTTTCGAAGAAAAACTATTTTGAGCTTCTAGTAAAGTGCCATTTCCGGTTATCCGATTTTCACTAAAATCTAATGGGCTCTTTCCATTATAGAAAAAATTCGAAATACAAGGTTTTAAAATTTTCTGAATGATAGTATTTGAGTTAGAGTAGAGGATACACACATACAGATACACAAACACACACACACACACACACACGCGCGCGCGCGCACACACACACACACACACACACACGCACGCACGCACGCACGCACACACACACACACACACACACACACACACACACACACACACACACACACACACACACACACACACACACACACGTACACACATACACATAGACATCATCGTGAAAATGTTAAAATTGGATTCTAGGGACCTTAAAACGTGCTCATTTACCAAAATCTCGATATGCGATTTTTAGCACGATCCCTATACCTCCCTTACCAAGGGTAACGGGAGGTAAAAAAGAATATGATTTACAATCACGAAATATACTCCCTATTTCGTAGTAATGACTATATCCTTGGTAATGTTAAATTTTAATTAAAATATTGCGTCCTGTACTAATTGGATTTGTTTTCATATGACAAATACTGATGTTTATTTAACTTGGGAGACAATAATCCTAATGTCAGTAAAATGAAAATCAATGCGAATGTTTAATTAGTTAAGTAAATTTCAGCAATTTGTAAAATTCGTTTGCGACAGTGACGCACCAGCGCACCATACAAATCAATTTAGTATTCCAGGTTTAAAAAATTGTCAAATATTTCTGACTTTCATTCCACACTGCGCTACCCTGGCCACAAATATGTCAAACATGTCATCCAAAACCGAAACACGCAGCAATACAAGCATTCATTTTCATCATTATTGGTCATGACATACATTCCTTAGTATTCTTATGCCTGGTTGCAAAAACATTCAATAACGCCTAGTTCAGTTAACGATTCGTCAAAAACAGGGAAATAATTAAATCTAAGATTTTGTTTTGTTGTCATGAAAGCAGTTGTATTAATCGTTTAAAAATAGCATGCATAGCCATTTAAGGAGCAGATGATATGTCAAAATTTAGAATACATTTTGTAATTTGTTTGGACGATTGTGGAAAAAAATATTATTAAAACATATACGGAAAACATGATTCTGCGCTCGTTTTGGAGTCTTTAATTTCTTTCGCTTATTAAAATAACTATTCTCCACAGTTCTGCACCTGATCAATCAGCCAGTTTTATTTCAAGAAGTAATTTAATGATTCTCCATTTAAATATTTGGTTAGCAAGATCTGTTTTTTGACGTCAGTGTAAAAATATTTGGATCAATATGTGGTTAGGTTTGGTTATGTGCGGTTAAGTATCATTCACAACAAAAAAATTAAGGTAGCGGTAGAATTAGTGGCAGTGGTAGTGGCCTGGGTAAAAGATTGTGTGCGTTATAGCAAACGTATTCGTTCACATCCAAAAATTAAGAAAATTAGTAGTACGAGTAGCGCTGTGGCAACGGCAGCGGTAGGAGTTTGTAAACTCCAAACTTCTACGTTGCCACTACTGCTACCGCTTTATTTTTTTGACGTTTACTGATACCTATCTAAATTCTTATTGCATCTGATAAAATGAGTAATAGAAAAGATCATTTTGTTGCGTGCATCAGTTGTTGCCGGCGGTTGCGCTATATTAACAAACAGACCTATTAATAAACTTTGCACAATTAAATGTGAAAACATAACTTACCATTTTCGCTTATTTGACAGGCAATTTGTGCGCATGCATTTTCTTTTTTTGAATTAATTTTAAATTCTCTTAATCTCTTATCCCACACAACGGTGTGCTTGTGGATAAGTGTTATTAATAAGTATAGTACTTTAAAATAAAAAATTCCCAGAAACTATAATTTCAATAATTTTTCATTGTAATTTTTAGTATAAAATTTCTTACGCTACCGATGCCACTAATTCTAGCACTGCCATTATTTTTTTTTAATTCTGAATGGGCCTGTATATTTGCCGGCAGCAAACATTTTAGAGTTGACCAAAACCTCAATATTATGCATCTTTTAGACAAAAGATTCGTTTTATATCCACAAGCAATATTCTGAGTATTACAACATAATTATTAAATGAAAATATAAGTACCCACTAGATTTTATAGTATTGCAACGTGTAAGCACCGCCGTCGCGCTGAACAAGCGTCTGAGTATAGCGATGACGTAATCGCACTAGCAGCCGGGCGACGTAAACAAACGAGTCGCGATGTGTTTACTTCCGGTCGCCTGAAACTTTTGTGTTCGTTGTTGTTTGAAGTCGAATATTCTAGAGCTCTCTAGAAGGAAATGGCAGCTATATAAAAGGGATGCAGCTATGCCCGAGAGTTAGTTACATAGTTACAGAATTACCTAATTCAGTTATGTTAGTGAAGGCGGACGAGTGAAGGCCCGTGAGAGAAGGTGAACTCGGTCAGTTGTGTATACAGAGGTTGTACATCTCAGTTGTGTATACAGAGGCTGTGGAGTTCTGTTAGTTGTGGAAGTTAGTGAGTTTAGTAGTAACAGTATCGTGGTAAGCGTATGCAGTATAGTGTCGAGTGGAGTACTCGGAAAGTTACTATTGTGATAGCTGTGGAAATGAATTCTCGGTAGTGTTGACAAGTATTGGAAAGCTATAGTAACAGGGAGTTGGAGTGGATACTCTGTGGTGGTGTTGAAGAATTGCGGCATACGGCAGTTGGTGATACGGGATCGGGCAGTTGAATGTGATATAAATAAATAGTAAAATAAATAGTGACATAAATATAGTGATATAAATATCGCGTAAACAATCTACAAGTGTCTGCAACAGACTGGCAGTCTAAGATTGAAACGCGCAGTGAAATAAATGAACAGTTAGTTAAATAAAAGCACGAGAGTACAGTAAAGTAAATAGCGTGAAATAAATAGTCGTGTTAATTGTTTAAACAAATAAATAATCTTAATGTTTAAGTAAATAATTATATTCTGTATCTTAAATTATTATTTAATATTTATTTAACCACAGTAATAGACATTTTTATTATCTTTTAATATTTATTTATTGTTTAATAAACATCCATTTTAATTAGTAATAATTCTACGAATAGCATTGTGCAATAAAAACTGTAACGACATACGCAATTGAAGTAGTTTCTTTTTGCCACACAGGTTATAGAATCTGCTCATAAGGCTACGTAAGTAGTAACTGTGTTCAGGAAAATGTAAGTGCATTAATACATCTAGAAATGAAATGAAATTGTTGCGAGATAGTTTAACTACTAAACATCATCAAGCAGAATAAAATAATAATTACTCAGCTAGAAGCAATTTGCAAATTGTAACGTAAGCAATTTAAATTTACTACGGAATGAAAGTTTCTTTTATTATTTTTATACGGAATGGAAAAGTAGGAACTAATATTATATTACATCCGAGGTGGGAAATGTTTCATTACAGCCGAGGGCCTCGACATACTGCGCGAGGCTGTGATGAAACTCCCACCGAGGTATGTATACTATTTTATTCACAATCATCCTCTTTTTAAATCAATAATTTTCAAAGTAAATCACTAACCTTTAGTTTTAATAATATTTTTGACAGCTCCATTAAAACCAATACGAAAACATTTCTAACCGGTGGTGTGGAAGAGAATAGTAGTTTGTACAACAAGAGTGGATATGGTGTCCATATCGCATCATCCGAAACAAAACGAAAAGAAAGAAAATGTGAAGTATAGAAATTTGAAATTTTATTGAACATTATTAATTAATATCATTTTATGTACTTGTTTTCCTAGGCTTTTTAATGACATTTGTTATTAAAATAATATTTTATTTTATAAGTATACAATACTTTTACATACTTTACGATTTTTTAATGCCAAATCTAATGGATAACCTTGACTTGGCAATGCGATAGTTCATACCGTCCTGATTTTCATTTTTTATACGTTCTTTTTCAATACTTACAATTAATTCATAATATAATTCAGTTAATTGTTATTAAATTATTCAAATCTTTTTTTATACCAAAAATATTTCCATCTAAATGACAACATTGAAATATCAAATATGACATTTGTATCGTTCTTCTTCTTAATCTTGTAATAAATGAATAGACAGTTGCCTGGGTTACACGACTTTGAGATTTGTGATTCGTGGATTTCATATCCATCCTAGAATGGATATGAAATATATCCGTTCGGTTAACTAGTATTGCCTACATATCCATTCTGCAGATTGTGAAGAAATGATAACTTTTTCAAGTGGGAGTAGAAAAATATCTTATTTCCAACCCAAGATACTGGGTCGAATTCAGCACTCTTCTTTAACTAAAGAAGCTTATCTAAAAATAACAAAATAAAGAGAGACATATGCATCGATGCATTAATAAGAAAAAGATACAAGATGTTTCCATAGTTACTAGAGACGGTCACTACGCTAGTGAAAAGTGCTGAATTCGGCCCATTGTCATTAAAGTTAGGAATGACGTATTTCCCAACCTCTAAAAGTTATGAATCGACATATTACTATAATGATTGTGAATAAAATAAATTATTGTAGGAAATTAAATGAAAATATTCTGACATTTAATTTGCTTAGAATGGGAATAAAAGTTGGGACTGAAATTGATGAAATTTCTGGTTAATGTAAAAAAAAAAACGGAAAAACTTATAAAACGGTAGAATAAATTGAAAAATTGTAATTCAATAATGTAATAAATTACGATAAAAAAAACCGAAAATATTGTCGAGAATAAATCTAAATCGTTACTTTTATCTCCACAATTATTATCTGATCAAATCAAATATTTCATTTTCTAATGCATATAATAAATTACAATTACTTGCAGAAATTTTTACTGAGTCTGTCCGCGTATATTCCAAAGCACAGTAAAAAGAAATAAATGGTGTGTTATATTTAGTAATAACATTTTATTGTCTTCATGCTTCTAAACGCAATTCAATGAAACAGTTTTAATGCTGTGTAGAATTATTGACCATAAAGAATATTATTTCCAACGGTATTATTGCTTTTTGATATAAGCAGGAGGTAGAAATTGAATATAGCTTTGTAAAGTGGTAACATAATATGAAGAGCTACGGGGAAAAAGAATTAATGTCTATTTTCTAGAAACTGAGGTAATTGGATCTAGGTCTTTCACATGATATATACAAAAGGAGGCAAAAATGGTAACCTAAGATACAGGCCCTAAAAGTCAAAATACAAGAGCTAAAAATCTGATGTGGCCAGCACATAACCCCTCGTCAGATATTTTACCTGGTTGTACGCATAAAACAAAAAATATTTTTAAATACAAATACATATATTCATGTCTCACTACAAAATAATTCTCACATATATTTGCAAAATCTATGAGATACTTTAATATAAATTATGTACAATACATACATTTTCTTTATATTCAATATCCTGAATTTTTTTCTTTCTTTTTTTCACATTTAATGTTATTATAAATATTAAAGAATATTTTATTCTCTATACGATTTGAATACATTTTATACTTCATATTAAATGGATATAGAGTTAAAAAATTATAAAGAAATTAAATATCATATATTAGCCAGCTGTGCTATAACTCTGAAAACAGCAGCTATATTAAGAAAATTCTGATTGAAAGGTGCCACTGTCAAGTGCAGTTGACAGTATGTTTTTGTTATAATTTTACTGGAAATGTATAGGATCTTTTGCTAGAAACTTTCTGTATGGAATTTGTATAAAATACATACAACTGCCTTAAAATAATATACAAGAAATAGAATCTTTTGCAGGGATCTTTCTGTATAACATTTTATACAAAATACATAGAACTGACGGAAGATAATGTGCTGGCTAATTCCTTTGATATCTCCGAAACAAAGAGGAATTCACCTATAGGTCATTTAACATTTTTTTATCGTAATGATCGTATTAGAGATGCAAGGAATATTCGGTTACTATCCGGCTTTTCTACAGATTTAAAAAAAAAATAAGTGAATTAGAATACAGATTATTTGTTAGTTAGCAGGCATCTTTCGAATGTTGGGCAATAGACGGACGTTGAAATCTTCGAAACTTACTACTTTCAATCATAGATAGATTCCTTACGTTATCAGTTTGAAATTTGTTTCAAACTGCAGTAATACTTCAAAACTTTCTTTCAGACAGGTTCGCTCTCAAACAGAACACGTGTCTCAGTAGCATAATAACTACAAACCTTTGACCTACTTCTTGTCCAAAACTTTAAATCTTATTTCTAAATATATCACTCAAGACGTTTTCCAAATCTAATTTTATGTTTACTTCTCAAACTCTCTGAAAATGTTTTTTATAAAGACTTCATGTTTTATAAGAAAACAGAAAAAGCAATTTTTTATCACTAAATTTTAAATTAGTATGTTTTCTCAATGTGAAATCTCATTAAATTTAAAAATGAAATGGAGACATATTATATTTTGTTGTAAATAAAGGGTTTCTCAATAGGAACGATATATTTTTAAAATTAATAAAATACAAAATATCTGTGACAAAAGCAAAACTTTTTCTTTATTTTATTATGTTCTGAATAACACATTATTCAAATGTCCACCTCGGCTTCGTTTGCATGATTGAATTCGATGAACCCAATTTTCCTAACTTTTTGCAATAAATCATCAATGCAATGTTCGATGTTCAATTTCAAAGCGTCAATAATTCGAGGTTTGTTGGCATAGACCAACGATTTTAAATAACCCCACAAGAAGAAGTTCAAAGGTGTTAAATCACAACTTCTTGGAGGCCAATTAACAGTTCCATTTCTGGAGATTCACCAAACTTTTCTCTCAATAACTCAATACTGCCATTAGCAACATGTGATGTTGCGCCATCTTGTCGGAAGAACATGTCTTGCAAATTCATTTCATGTAATTTTGTACACAAAAAATCCGTTAACATATCGATAACGCTCACCAGTCACTGTTACTGCATCTCCATTTGCATCCTCAAAAAAATATGGTCCGATGATGCCACCATGCCATAAACCACACCAAACAGTAACTTTTGCTGGATGCAAAGACTTCTCGTGCATCTGTAGTGGATTTTTTTCACACCAAAAACGACAATTGTGTTTGTTAACAAAACCACTTAACCAAAAATGGGCTTCATCTGAAAAGATAAGTTTTTTGGAAAAATCAGGATCAACTTCAAGTTGCCCTAGAGCCCAATCCGCAAACACACGACGCTTATGATGGTCAAGTGGCTTCAGTTCTTGGGTCAACACAATTTTATACGGATGCAATCCCAAATCTTTTCTCAAAATACGCCAAGTTGTCATCCTTGAAAGGCCAAGTTCTTGAGAACGTCGATTAATGGACCGATTTATCTTCTGTAACACTGGCACTTACAGCGGCAATATTCTCTTAGTTTCTTGCGTTTCGTTGTCTTACAGGTGTTCTGGTATCGTGTAAAGTGAAATTTGTATCGAACTTTTTAACGATTCGACGAATAGCAAGCACAGAATGGCGATTATGTGGACCGAAGATCACGTTGACTTTGAATAAAAGAACGATTATTTTTATAATTTTTTTGGATAATGACCAAACGTTGTTTAAGCGTGTATTTTGTCATGATGAATTGTCAAACTGTCAAACTATAGGGCGCGAGCGGACACGTGACTCGAGGGACCTTGACGTGCTTAGAATCAGCAGGATTTGTGTGCGCATGTCATTTTGACAAGAACAATGTCATGTTGACAAGACCAATGTGTTGACTTATTTTAATTTTTAACTGCTAAAATGGTATTATTTTTAATTACATGTGTTTTACTGCCTAAAAATTATAAAATATTAAAATTTTAGCAATTCAAAATCAAAATAAGTCAAAACATTGGTCTTGTCAAATTGACAATATTCTTGTCAAAATAATGGCACGCGCACACAAATCAGCTGATCCCAAGCTAGTCAAGGTCGCTCAAGTCACGTGTCTGCTTGCGCCCTATACTAAAAACAAACGACAACTAGTGAGATTTGTACAATTTTAGATATGATTGCTATGATGTTTTAAAAACATATTGTTCCTGTTGGGAAACCCTTTATTTAGGTATCTTCAAAGTCAAATAAATTAAGCCTTTTCATATTGATGCTTTATAATATGTTTTCGCAAGAAATTTAAATGAAAATAATTTCATTTTGATACAAAATAAAAAAATATGGGATTATTAATTTTGAATGTCAGTAAATTTCTCGACTGTGGTGTAGTGGTGTAGATTAGGTGTTAAAAATACACCAAAATTTCAGTGATACAGAATATGTTCTTACAAAATATGTAACAGAATTTTAGAAGCGAACAGAAGTGTATGTTGCTTTTAGGAATTTTTGTACCTTAGTAAAATTGAATATTTAAACGAATGTATTTATGTGTACATGATTGTATGTTTAAAGATCCATTCAATTCCACATACCAATTTTCCGCTTAAATAATTTTCAGAATAAATTTTTTGTTATACACACAGGAAATAAAGACAATAAAATGTAAATAACAATTTAACAAACTCTTTCTCCTCAAAAAAATTCAATAACATTTCCAATTCATTTATACAAAGCGAAAAAAGCGTGGATCTGAGTACACACTCAGCAGTCACGTGACATGCGGCTTGTTTTTGTACGCCCTCGCATTATCGACCTTTAAATTTTAGGCTGGCCGGGTGAAATATGTTACAGAAAGAACCTATAACAAAATACAGCTCCTAACAAAACAACCATCAGCATAATATTTAAGCAGATTCAATTTTTTATCTTGGTTTTCATCATAACACTACAGCCCAACTGATAATTTTAATAATTAGATTTTTAGAGTGGATAGTTAACTTGAAAACAAGAATTAAATTATATTACAACTAAAGGCTAGACCAATAAGCTTAGTAAGTAAGCGGTAAAGGTGGTTATCGTTTATGGAATCTTAAAGAAAACAAAATAATTGAATAGAAACATGTACTTATTTGATGAAAGAAAATAAGGATAAGTAGAAAAAGACATGGAACATGAATCAAGCAAACAAATAATAATTAAAGAAAGAGAAAAAGAAAGTTGGAATAATAAATACGAAAGAGAGGTAATTCTAAAAGAAAGAGTTGAAAGAGAAGATAATCAAAAGAAGTCAAGTAAGAGCAAATAAAATTCAGATGACAATTGAAGATATCAAGGTTATCAGATGAATACGAAACATATGTGGCACAATGCATGATAAAATAAACAAAAGAATCTATACATTACAAAGAAGTAAGAAAATATAAAAATGAGCAAGAATCAATAGATAATCAATTCAACATATTAGGCTAGAAACATGGGAAGAAGTAGAACTACCAAGAGACAAAATAGGTAGCTATTGATATTAAATGGATTTTCAAAATGAAAATCTGGTGTGACCAACACAATATATCTCGCCATTTACAGCCCGAGTCACAAAAAAGATTAAGCTAATCCTTATTTTCGGATTAGCGAACTTCACTCTTATTTTGGTAGTTTATTTCTTAAAATATAATCTAATCTAATCCAAGTAACTACCTCTTTTGATAATAAAATGAAGATTGAATTTTAAATATCGGGATAGAATAGAATTCACTATGCTGAAAACTGTAGTGAATTACTTTTCTATTGTTCTATTTACTTTTTTCTTTTTAAAACGTCACTGACTACGTTTATCTCGATAATTCAAGCGGCTTCAAGTATATTATGACTTGAAAAATCCTATTGGTTTATTTCAGCGGATTGAAAATAGGATTATTGTCAAACTTCTTTAAATTCGTATCGACTAAAAAAATATAGTTAAATACTTGATTATGCAGACAGACAGGGAGAAGTATATGATCTAATTTCATCCTGGATATATAACCCCAAAATCTAAAAATTGTCATGGTGTTATTTGTCTTCTCTTTCAAAAACATTAAAAAAAACTTTTATTTCTTCATCACTCCAAATATTTCTCTTTTCGACAATTTTACTAAGTTTTATGTCGCGACTTTGATAAAATGAGGTAAAATGCAAACAACCAACAACTGATATGAATTTAGTAACACTGCAACATATTGCGGATGTGCGCATGCGTAGTTACATTATTTGAAGCTTCACTGTTTATTTCGACAGAAGTCAAGCCGCTTCGTAAGTCCAAGCCTGTTAGTTTATAGGCTTGAATTGACATTTTCAAGCGGCTTGAAATATTAATCTCGATTGTTTATTTTGAAGATTGAAAACGGATTTACGAAATTCAAGCGGCTTCAAACGTCGAGATAAACGTAGTCACTATTATTAATTTGAAATAATTAATTCTTTGACAGTAATATTTATCTGTCAGTTACATATATTTGAATAATTTATTGCCTTTTTAACATATTAGAATGAAGCGAAAATGCGAGTAGAGGATCCACACACACATACATACAGACATCAACGTGATAATGTTAAAATTGGATTCTAGGGACCATAAAACATACTAATTTGCCAAAAACTCGATATGCGATTTTTAGCACAATACCTATATCTCCGTTACTAAGGGTAGCGGGAGGCAAAAATGAATTTGATATCATTTATGATATATGACTATATTTTTAATTTAGGAATGTAATACTGTTTTACCGGAATTAATTAATTTCGGCAAATCTTCATTAACTTTCATGTATTAGATTATTATAAAATCGACCGTAAAATATTCTACAACGACTTTTATCGTGATGAAACTATTATAGGGCTATATTCACTAGGGCAATTTCGTTGGGCTTGTCGGGTCATGGTTGCAGAGTACGAATGGCTGGACCCTTTTTCACAGACATCAATCATGCTCTTTTTACAGCGGCGGCAAAAAAATCTGCGCGCGGTTGCCCGGAGTCGAGCAATGGCAACTGCTCGCATCTCGAATCCAGGATGTGACTTCGCCTTGGGCTAGAAAATAACGACGATGCATAACAAGCTCGCTGCTCGCTGATTTCGGAAGAATTTGGAAAGGGAGAGAGTATGACAGCACGTCAAACTGACGGGTTGGAGGAATTTAGTTTTATAAATGTAATGAATGTAAACTATGCATTGTGGATATTTATAATGGGTGTCCAAATTTGGCTTTCCGATTTAAATTTGCTGCCATTTTTACGTATCGTCTTTGAATGTTGTACTATAATGACAGATGTCAATTAAAATATTGCGGTTTGGTTATCATGGAACAATTTTTGATTGAAGAAAGTATAAAATGTAATCATATCGTATAGAGAATAAAATATTCTTTAATATTGATAACAACATTAAATGTGAAAAATGATATTTAACAGCGTTTTTTCAAGAAAAACTGTTAAAATCTTCAAATGAGGGTACTTCCGGTCGATCAATTATAATCTAATCAGCTCTTCATACACACACACACACACACACACACACACACACACATACATATGCACAGGCACACACACACACACACACACACACACACACACACACACACACACACACACACACACACACATATATATATATATATATATATATATATATATATATATATATATATATATATATATACATACACACATACACACATACACACATACACACATACACACATACACATACACATATACATACAGACATCATCGCAAAAATAGTAAAATCTTGTTCTAGGGACTCTAATGCCGGGTTGCAGAAACGTTATTCAACATTTTAAACAGTTATTTATTTGTCATTTGAAATTATGTTGTGAAAAGTTAGTTAGTAATTTTTTTAATATCGTAGACTATGAAATTAACCATTGAGCGTTCTTAAATAATAATTTTAAATTTCACTGATCTGGCAGTTTTTAAATCAGCCTGAAAATATACGACAGTCCTTAATCACATACTCCAGTAATTAGTTTAACAATTTTAGTAGTTTTAAGTGGCACCACATATTAATTTTTCATCTTTTTAAATTTCTCAGAAATTAATTTTAAAGCATTTAAAAAGAAGATTGATGGGAGCTTTAAAGAAGTTAAAGGAAAGCATACTTTGAACATAATTAAAATAAAATTATAAAAAATATAAACTATGTGTTCTATATTCATTGTCAATAATTCTCAAGTGACCCTAGAAGTTAACCACTAATAATATCTTGATACTGTCGACAAAATCGTGCCAGCTACAAGAAATTTCAGCATCTGACAAATCTAATCTACCCCAAAGCTTATCTTACATAACCTAACCTAACCCAACCAAAAAGTTTTTGTTAAAGTATCCCATTATCGAGTTGCCTTGGTCCGAACAATTCACTACAGAATATTGTAGTCATGTTATCTGATATCGTTTATAGAGACATATTACCTACCATCACCTTGATGTAAGGAAAGTATTGTCTTTGGTCAAAAAATTCGGTGGTGAGTTTGATGAATAAGCGCGTTTTAGGGTCCCTAGAATACGATTTTACTATTTTTTACGATAATGTATATATATGCAGGGTGTAAATGAAATAAGTGCATTAAATTTAACCAGTAATGTAACTCGACGAGAGCAACAATATTTCTTAATAACTTTTTCTCGAAATCGCATATTTTTTTAGCATTTTTACCACCCCGCAAATTGACGAGTCGTTCCACGTATTTTTTAATAATTGAATGCAGTAGCAATAGCTATGAAAAATTTTGTTTTAGCAATTGACAGTTTTGTCAGTTGTTGGAATTATATTTTGACATTAGTAATAAACATGTTTATCAGGTAAAATTCTGTCAAAATGCTTACGTTTACAAATACCGGGTACACAGATATTGTAATTACTTACCTATAGTTTATTTATTTATTCGTATCTTTACTACATTTGAATTTGTGGTTGATATAAAGACTGTATTATAAAGTTGCCAACGCATTTAGACGAAGCGTTTCCAAATCATACTGTTCCTAATATTCGCACATTTGTTAATCTTGTACATCTTTATCACAATACGAAGTGTCACATATGACAATTTTAAATAAAGCAACAGTTGTATCCATATCATGTGCAAAAAGATCAATGATTTCAGCAGACTTCAATTTTGGGAATGGCTCATAATGTTCATTAATAAATTTATTTGGGAAGGTGTATTTATTATGCACAATACACATTTCAACAGACAAAAATGCTGTAAAAATTTACATTAAAAAATGTTTGAGCGGGAACAATAAATGGACGACTAATTATTGGTAATCATGTACCTCGTTTAAATGAACAAAAGTTTGTACTTACATTTTTTGAATAACGTATTTAAACTATTACGTATGATTTGTCGACGATAAATAAATATCTCATAAACTAATAACTATGCTTTTGCTCTTCCTCCCCTCGTTTCTCCTTGTCTTCCTCTATTCACAGGTGATTAAAGCCTGGTTTAATACAAAACTTTATAATTTTGGTATCCAAAATTTAAATATCTTTATTTTAAAAATTGTACTATTACGAATTAATTAATAATAAATGTTATTTCCGTTGATTCATTTATTAATTATTGTGACTGCAAGTGTAACCGATAACCGACAATTTTTGAGCTGTTTGTATCCCACTTGAATACGGCAGGCAGCCATTTGTTCTCCGTGGGCGCGCGCCTATATATGCAGAAAATCTTTAAAGAATTTTAACTCAAAATCTAAAAGACTTAGAAAAAAAAGTTATTACGAAATATTGTTCCTCTCGTCGAGTTACATTACTGGTTAAATTTAATGCACTTATTTCATTTACCGCCTGTATATATATATATATATATATATATATATATATATATATATATATATATATATATATATATATATATATATATATATATATATATATACAGGATGTTCGAAAAATAGGGGACCAAATTTGGAAAATATATTAATCAAACCAAAACAAGAAAATAATCCTAAAACACCCATGTTCGGAAACGAACCATTTCGGAATAAAACACTCTTTTGTTTGAATTTTTAATTTTATTTAAGTAATGTTTTTACTTCCTTGTACGAAGTAAAGGAAGTATTGTAATCGCGAAAAATTTCGGTTTTGAGATTTCAACGGAAATATCCATTTTGACCATCCCTGAATCCATTTTGACTAATTTCGTCGTGACGTCTGTACGTACGTACGAACGTACGTACGTGCGTACGTGCGTATGTATCTCGCATAACTCAAAAACGGTAAGCCGTAGAAAGTTGAAATTTTGTATTTAGGACTGCTATAATATCTAGTTGTGCACCTCCCTTTTTGGTCATTACATAATTTCTAGAAATGGTACTTTATTTGAAGCCTATAATAGATTTTAATGAAAAACTATCTTAAAATATAATCTAACACTTTTCAAATTTGGTATATAAGACTTTTATGTCAATTGGAATAACATAGTGGATTTTGGTTACGACAGGGTAACCGGAAGTGACATATTACCTGAAGTTGTTAACAGTTTTTCTTCAATAAAATGGTTTCATTTTGATTTTAGAAATAAAAGCTTCAAATAAAAATATTAGAGAATTAAATTCTGCGTCTAGCACTTCAAGTATTATTAAATTAGCCCTTTGTATAAGCGAGATATGTATATTTAAAACTTATATAATTTTTTTTTCCGCGTGCCTGAGTGTTAGGTCGCGAATCTGGGGAACCGGGTTCGATCCCGACCGACGCCAAATATTTCGAATTTTATATGGCACAAAATTGACCCCTGTGGTGCACTCTCCACGCCAGCAATGAGTGCCCGTGAGGTGACGCCTAGTAAACGCCCGCACGGTGCAAATATTTCATCATTACCGCATCTGTTTACAAAGCAGATTGGCACACCCAGCAATGGGTAATAAGCCGTGATGATATATTTATTTTATTTATTTATATAATTTTTGGTTTTTGTAATGAAGCTTGCTGTGGATTAGGACAAAAAATAACAAAAAAATAAAAAATAGATGCTAATGTCAAATTACGATAAATACGTGCAATTTTATACTTGGGTCTATACTTCATATTGGTCTTGTGTACAAGGAAGTCGTGTGGTGTCCACATCAGATTTTTTACTCTCAAAATTATAAATGTTCTCTGTGAACTACATGTCGGCTAATTCTGAGTTTGTATAACTGTCCATTATTAATAGAAAAGTTTCTAAACAATGTCAAAATAATTTAATTACGGTGACAACAAATTATGACAGTTGCTAAGGAAACGCGATTAAACAAATTACAAGTATTAACGTAACTATTGTAATTTTGAGAGTAAAAAACATTACAAAAAATAAAATTAAAAATTCAAACAAAAGAGTGTTTTATTCCAAAATGGTTCGTTTCCGGACATGGGTATATTAGGATTATTTTCTTGTTTTGGTTTGATTAATATATTTTCCAAATTTGGTCCCCTATTTTTCGAACACCATGTATATACGCGCGCGCGCGCGCGCGTGTGTGTGTGTGTGTGTGTGTGTGTGTGTGTGTGTGTGTGTGTGTGTGTGTGTGTGTGTGTGTGTGTGTGTGTGTGTGTGTGTGTGTGTGTGTGTGTGTGTGTGTGTGTGTGTATGTGTGTATATGTATCTGTGTGTACGTATGTATGTGTGTGTATGCATGTGTGTGTGTGTGTGTGTGTGTGTGTGTGTGTGTGTGTGTGTGTGTGTGTGTGTGTGTGTGTGTCTGTGTGACAAAATTTTCGCCTACGATAACTCTAATATTACATGTCCAAAAATTATATTTCTTTCGTATTCTTTTTCGTTACATCCATATGAAGAGCTAATTAAATTTTGGTTATAATTGGTCAACCGGAAGTACCCTCATTTGAAGATTTTAACAATTTTTCTTGAAAAAACGTTGTTAAATATCACATTTAATGTTATTATAAATATTAAAGAATATTTTATTCTCTATACGACTTAACTGCATTTTATACTTCATATTAAATGGATATAGAATTAAAAAATTATAAAGAAATTAAATATCATGCCATGTTAGAACTCTGGAAACAGCTGCTATATTAAGAAAATTCTGATTGAAAGGTGTCAGTGTCAAGTGCAATTTACAGTATGTTTGTGTTATAATTTTACTGGAAATACAGAATCTTTTGCTAGAAACTTTCTGTATGTAATTTGTATAAAATACTTACAAGTGCCTTAAGGTAATGTACAAAAAATAGAATCTTACAAGGAACTTTCTGTGTGACATTTATACAAAATACATACAACTGACGGAAGGAAATGTTCTGGCCACATTAGATTTTTTTTTAGTTGAATCAGTTATAATTTATTAACTATTTTGACAGTTTATTAAGAACTAATTTTAATGTTACAGAGTATTATTAATCACATGACTTTTGTTAATACAAAAATATAAAATTATACGTGATTTGCACGATATAAAATTTAAAATATTAAACGTTCTCACTTACTCAATTTGACCCGGCTAAATTCTGGCAAATATTAATTACATCGCGTAATTAATTTATTAATTAGGGAATTAGGTTGAATGAATATAACACCGGAACCTAAATTACTCTTCCCAAAATAACCATCGACACATTCTTCAAATTAATTAAACCTTCCCAACTTCCGACAATAATATAGTCATTATGTAGCCCATGTCACGCTTAAAATATTACAAACTCATACACACCCTAGCAAGGATGCGAGAAAACACTGCATCCCTTCTCAAGCCTGCATTGTTGCCGAGGAACAAATGAAAACTAATTAGGTATTCAATTAATATTCTATCGCCTGCGTACGCAATGTACGTTTAAGCCGGTTGTCCCCCGATACTGTTTAAGCTTCCAGCCACCACCGCACGGCGTTGTGCTCGCAAAAAAGCCTGGGCTTTCACGGGAATGCCATGCCGCCCCGATTGGGAATTTCAAATATTTATGGCGGGAACTGGTTATGGACTTCCGGATTTCAGTGAATTGGGAGAAGGATTACGGCGGAAGATCGAGATCTCTTCGATGTTTAATGAGAATTGTTAATGCTTCTTTGGTACAGGAAACGTGATTTTTTCCAGATGATTTCATATTAAACTGTTACGTATAAACAAGAACAAGATAACATTAGTTTTGATAAAATTCCGTATTCCTTTATAACTCTTTCCATCACACAATATTCTTTTAGATACGTTCCTTATTCGAATATACATTCATTATTTAATTTATTAATTTTCCATAAGTCAAATTGACGTTAGATATACATAAATAATTTACAAAATCCAGAAAAAATCTGATGTGGCCAACACAACACCTCCCGCTATTTAATTTTTATTAATTTAAATATACATACTTCCATATTTAGTTATTGCGGAAACTGTATTAATATCCATTCCATATAACTATGGTTCTATTTACTATTTTCTTTTTAAAACGTTACTATTATTAATTTGAAATGATTAGTTCTTTGACAGTGACATTTATCTGTCAGTTACATACATTTGAGATATGAACTGTGTAACTAAGAAGTTTTGCTTGTTTAAAGCGTAGGCTCCGGGATTATAATTATAGATATTTTACAAATTTATCCATAAAATATATAGAAAAAGTATTTATACAAATCTGTAGAAAATGTAATAATCTTTAATTTTTATAATAACACAAATCTTCAAAAAGTAACATTTTGAGCTTCAAATAAAGTGCCATTTCCGGTTATCTGATATACACTAAAATCTAATGGTCTCTTCCCATATTAGAATAAGGTAGAAATACAAGGTTTAAAAATTTGCTGAATGATAGTATTTGAGTTATAGTAAAGGATCCAGATACACATACACACAGACATCAACGTGTAAATGTTAAAATTGGATTCTAGGGACCTTAAAACCCTTATACCTCCCTTACCAAGGGTAGCAGGAGGTGAAAACAAGTGTCATGGCTATAGCTAGTAATAAACCGAAATTTTAAAATTTCATTTCAAAATTATGAAGAAACTAGAACTGAAATAATAAATGTATAAATAGTTTTGTATATAACTTTTAATTCTGTACAACTTTTCTCTTTACAGTTTTGCCGTAAAATTAACAGATCAGAAAAATGGAAAAAAGTAAAATCTCATGTTAAATCCCTATGTTTGCACCTAACTGTCAACACCCTGTATATTCACTTCACATGCTCGGATAAGAGTAAAATTACTCAGTACAATTTTCATTATTGTAATCAACTTTTCTGTATTGTAATAAGCCATTAAGATGAATTATTGTAGCATAAATAGCTAATTTTATTGTCATCAGTACTCTTTGTAAGTAGGTATTGTGAGGATTTTATATTTGTATATACAATTTTCCCTTATTTGACTTCCATATCGAAGAAAAAGAAAACACGAATTGGTATTCGATTCTTTCTTTTTCGATTAAAACTTCAGCAGTCTTTTACTTGTTGATTGAGTATACGTACGTACCTCTGTTTCCCTGCAGAATACACATCTAATAATATGGGTTGGGAAAACAGTGGCAAAAAAGTTTTTAAGGGTTTTTCACGCACATCCCCCGGGAGTCCCGGTAAACAATCAATTTGGCAGCGCGGTGGAATTCGCCCCACCACTGAGACTTTGTTTATAGTTTTGACTCCACCTTACGACTTCTGCCAGTCCTGGTTTCATAATGAAATTCTCCCCAGTGGATGACGTCACTTCCCCTACTGGCAATAGGTTTTAAATTCGTCTTCTGTCACTTTGATATACTGAAATATTCCTTGTACTTTGCAAGTTTTGATTAGCTACTACTCAGGGGCGGACCGTGAACTTTGGGGGTCCTGGGCTAATACTGTTTGGGGGCCCTGGCAATTACTGTTTGGGGGAGGGCCTAAGTAATTAACCATCTAACCGTCATCAGTTTGTCAAAAAACTTTATAATGTTGTTTTACCTTGATATTTTAAAAAGCAACTTTAAAGCTATGTGCCGAAAAAAGGCATAGTAAACAATTTTAATTTCATACATAAGAACGATCCAACAAATAATTCGAGACTTGTAAGAGAATTGCCTTTGTGTAATACTTATCAAAATTAAGTCATTTGCCCAGACAGATATATATTTCTTCATGAAATATATACCTATAAACAGTTTATAATTTTAATGTTTTGGTTATCGTACGGAGACTTTTTTATCATAAAATTTACCTCATAAAATAATTGTATTATTTAGTTCTTTATTTATTTTATTATTTATTCTCTGTATAAAGCGTAACATAATGCTTTTCGTTTCGGATAACAATTAATTAAATTGGATTTTAGACTGTTATTTTTTGTAAAATAGATTGAAACTATTGTCGTTCAAGACTATGTATTATATTTGACAATGAAATTCTTAAGTCAAGAATAAATACTAAAAAGAAAAACAAAAAAATAACACTTATTCTTAAAAATAATTAATTTGTTAATCGATGCAGCATGTTAATACAGAATGTCGCATTGTCGGAATGTCGGTGACTGTTGTTTGGGTTATACCCACGGAGGTAGGAATAAATATGGAGGGAGTATTTGCAATCGCTAGTGAAGCATCTTCCCCCTCTACAAGGTGTAGATATGGGCGTAAATTTAGTTGAAGTTATAAGGTTGTTGCAAGGTTGTTCCTGTCAACCCATGAACTGCTACATGTAAGTTTTCTTGCAATAATATTAAATTCTTCATTTAACATAGGTAATTATTTGCAAATTGTTTGAACAATGGTGTTTTGTTGTGTTGTGGGGTGGCTCCTATACGTCAGGGACAAAAACAGTACTGGAGATAGAAAAAGAAATGAAAATGGAAGAAAAATTTCATTTTATCGGTATAAGAAAACTATTTATGATAATAAACATTTATCATGATTTAAATTTTAAACAATTTATATTTTTTTGTAATATGTAATAATAAATAATTAAAAAATCTAATACATTATGTATTAAAACAATTTTAATTTCTTACAAATCTAGCCACTTTCTAGCCTAGATATATTGATTTAAATAAATAATGTATAAGATAACCGCATCGATCACAGATAAGTAGAATTTTAATTATTCATAATAATTTTCTATATTTTAATTTCTTCTAAGCACATATTTGCTGAAAAATATGTATGTTTAACAATATTACTAGAAACAAAACATTTCAATTTCAAATATTTGATTTAATATTTGCCGCGCAAATCCCCACATCAATGTGTATTAGAAGGAGGAGCTACAGTACCTGCGCCCGCCCCCACAGGTCTTCACTCCCCTTGCCCATAGTTCAAGTTTAGGCTCTCTCCATATTTATTCCTACCTCCATGGTTATACCGATTGCCAGCAGCGAGGGGTCCTTTGCAGGGCCAGGCCCATGCTTTGTGGCATCTGAGGCAAGTTTCAAAACGGCGTCTTTTAATTTTTCAAAGAAAACTCATATTGTTATTGTTAACAATAAAAGCAAGAACGAAAATTGTATAGAGCAAAAAAATATACCTCATTATTTTTCATTTTTTTTTCTCTTGTACTCCGCTTCTTATGTTATCGCTACAAAAAAGGCAAACGATGTTAGAATGCTCAGTAGCAAACGAAGAATCGGTTGTAATTATATTTAATACAATTTTATAAATGGTATAAGTGCATTAAATTATTAAGAAATTTTTCAGCTGTTTATTAAAATTTTATATTTTTAGTATGTCGTTTTGGCGTCTATTTCAATCCGGCGCCTGAGGCGGTCTCCTCGCCGCCTCACCTATCGGGCCGGCCCTGGCCCTTTGTATCTGCGGGGCCCTGGGCTGCAGCCCATAAAGCCCATGCCTAAATCCGCCCCTACTACTACTCAGTCTTGCTTACATCCAAAGACAATAAATAACAAAGTAAATAAATAAATAATGTAAATAAAAATAAACATTTCTTTCAAAAACTAATTTTGCATATAACTTTTATAGCAAAAGCTTTGGCACATGCCGTTAAATAATATTTCTTATAAAAAGTATTTTCAACATTATGAATCTTAAATTGTAAATGGTGACCTATGTATATTATTAATACAACGTCGCAGAACAGACCACGTATATGCGATCCTTGAATTTTCTATTTTTTGAATGACAAAGAGAGAAATATTTGTCATCATTCATTATTACAGTGACTTCATTGTTGGAAAATGTAGAGTTTTCAGCACCTCAGTATTTTTTCTAAGTTTCGCAGCTGTATATTTTCAGAATTTTTGTGTATTTTAGGTTATTTCTAGCATTTCTACTCTCAGTTAGAACCTAGATGTTCTAATTGTGCTTTTCGAAGCCTTTAGCATTTGCAGCAGTTAATACTCCACATAGATTGACTAATTTTAAAATGAATAAGATATGGAATACCTTCTGCATAATCTTGGAAATATTGTTTTAACAAATATGTATTGATTCCTATAAATATTTACAAAATCTTGTTTGAGAAATTATAAAACTAAATTATGAATATCTTTTCTTAAATTTCACTTGTATCTCATGGTTGGTAAACTTATCGGCAAAAACGCACATATAATTGAAAAATATTAAAAATGCATTTACCTGATATCTCTAGTGTTAATATTGTTTTCATCTTTGGGCGAATTAAGGTACACCAATTTAATATTGTACTTTGCTTCAAATCCGGATTTATTAAAGTAGACTAGACGCGAAATACTCCAACAAATGAACTTTATATTGTAGACGAAACAAAATGAAAAAAATCCGGTAATAGTGTTATAGTAATACCATTGTGAGAACTTTTTTTGTTAAATTCATACTCCGAATTTTTAACAAGAGTTTATTGTGGAAAAGTTTTAATTGATTTTAATTTTGGAATTTTGCGTTGAATAGAGTAGTTTCAGTAAATTTTTAATGAACAGACATTGTTTTTCCAAATTTTGTTTATTATTGTAAAAAAAAAACCTGAAAATAAACATTTTAGAGGTAAAACGTTATTGGTATATTTACGATTTTCATAGTGATGCAAATGAAATGTTTGTGTAAATATTTTATATAAATTTTGTTTGTTTATACAAAAGAATAAAATTCACTATAAATGCCTATATATTCGCTTGAAAATATAGCGAACGATTTTATTTGTATTTGAATATATTTTGAAACAAATATATTTATGGACTGTGTAAAATATTTGCCTTTGTTATAATATTACGCAAATAAAACAAATGTAATATAATATGAGTCATTTATTTATTAAACAGCTAATTTTGCCTCATCTATCGATAAATAAAAAAATACATTAATACCGGCAGTAGCAGCTATTTAGCACCTTTATGCCCAGTTGCACCACTGATCCTTAAACTTGAAGCTAATTTTAACCAAAAAGAATATAAATCGAATTTGGCAGCATATTCAATTACTTATTTAAAGTTTCGTTTCGTTGCGATATTAGGTTTGTTCGTTTCGCTATGTTGCGTTTTACCGTAAAACGCGGCGGTAATTAACGCTGTGTTTGAGATTTACTAACTTGTTCCATCTAAGCCGTTCAGTATTGAAGAAAAGACAAGAGACAAGTTTAACCAATGTAATTTGGACTACTTAAAACTGGTGCTGATGTAAGCGCCATCTGCTAAATGGCTTAAATGTAACAGAGTATACTAAGAATTATTTTTCTGTTCGAATTTACGTTAAATTATTTAAGATACTTCAGGCTCTTATTGAAATATCAACTGTATAAGAAAAATGTAGTATGCTTAGTAAACAATAAAAAAACAGAGATATTGACAAATATCAATCAATAATAGAATTTCATATAATGATATGAATAAATACTGTCTTCTCAAATATAAGAGTACATATATACATTTTCTTAATACTCAGCATTCTACCAATGTAAAAGCTTTATTATAGTTATAAAGGATACTCAATAAAAATATAGTATCCATTCTCCATTATTTTAATTGTTTACTATTGTTATCAAATAAATATAGCTTATTACAAATCATAATTCATATGACATTGACATTTGTTTATTTATTTTACAAATACATTTCAATTTCTAAAACTGTTGATTTGCGGTAGTCCCAGGGTAGCGAAAGGAGCAAACCTATTGTCAATTTGAGCAACACTTGAAATTAAAGTGTCAGCGATGCAAGCCGGCATGAGAAACTTAACATACCTAATACTCGTATATCATGGCTTTTGCCATAATGCTAACATTACTCAGCTTCTCTGTAGATAATGTAAATATTAGACAATTATTATTAATTTAAATAAAGGTATATTACTATAACTAAATATTAAAAAGTTATTAAATAATGACAAGTACTAATATTGAACAATTATTAAAAACTAATTAATACTAAAACTATAATTAACTAGATAACACTAAAACTATTTAATTATTTAACCAATTAACACTACTATTTATTTCCACAAAATTACTAATTATTTATTTCACTGTGCGATCCAATCTTAGACTGTCGGTCTGTTGCAACTCTTGTAGATTGTTTACGCGATATTTATATCACTATATTTATGTCACTATATACTTATATCACGTTCAACTGTCCGCCTACCGACGTCCACAGCGTCTATATACTCATATGACTCAATAGCGTCTGTATATTCAAATGCTCGGACAGAAGTCCCACCTTTCACTGTCTGTCTATTTATGTAACTAACTTTCTCCTTCCACAGCCTCAGGATTACCGACTATCCGTATGCCACAATTCTTCAACACTAATGCCGAGTATCCACTCCAACTCGCTGTTACTGCCTTTGTATATCTAGCTTCACAATACTCGTCAACACTACCGCACTTTCACTTTCACAGCTATCCCAATATACCAGTAACTTCCAGACTCGCCGTTACTGTTCTAGTACACTATAGCTTCCCAATACTCGTCAACACAACCGAGTATTCACATCCACAGTTATCTCACTTATACCTTGTTCGAAGATATTTCGTTATGGCCCCGTTATGACCCGCTGAGAGGGCCTCAGCGGGTCTATTGTTAGGGATTTAAGCTTGATTTATAGGGGTGAAAGGACAGGTATGTATTCAATATTTCCCAATTTAATTTTATCTTTAATAATGAAACAGAGAATTTTGTACAAATATTGTTAATGTTAATGAAGCAAAAAAAAATAAATGTTACATAAAAGTATCATTGTATAACAATTCGTCATTTAATTAAATAATGCAATTAAACAATAGTGCCATACATAACAATAAATACATAATATTACACTGGTATACATATGTAATTATTCGCCAATATCATTGTCACTATCACAATCCATTTCACTATCGTCACTTGAGTCTTGAATATTCATAATAAAGTCTTTGCTAATATTATTAATAACAATATATTGATTTTCTATATCAATCACATGACGCACACTGTTAGCCCAAATTTCTGGTGTTATATTGTTCATTTCACTTATTATTAGTTCGATAACATCGTCACTTACAGTCAATGATATATTGTTCCGTCTTATATTGCATTTTAATTGCCCCCAAATTAATTCAATTGGATTAAAAATACAATAATAAGGAGGCAATCGAAGTACATCGTGTCCAAATTGTATTGCTAAATTGTCACACACTTACTGTTTCACAGGAGGTTTAATTTCAACAACTTCTAACAATTGTTTTTTATTCTATGATTCTTCGAAGTATAGATCATTGTTAATTAAATATTCCTGAATCTCGGCCATGGAATTAGATGGTATTTTCGCGCTTTCCCGCGAATGGTAACTGGATTATCCATAACAATAAAGCTGTTTTTCGGCAAATTCGGCAGTAAATTATCACGAAACCACGTCTCAAAAATATCAGCGGACATATTGTCATGATAATCGAAACACAAATTTTTAACCTTATGGCCAGCTAAAAATCGCGCACCTTTTATCCATCCTTGCTCACATCCGGCATGAAGTATTATAATTCTCTTGCCTCGTGCTGGTGGAACATCGATTGCACAATCATTTGTACCGTCTGTCCAACTGTTTGGTACTGTGTCGTGGGTGTCAAACCAAGTTTCGTCTCTTAAAAATTTGAAGCGCCATTCGCGTATTCTTCGACTCTCCATTATTGTTTGCCGTTTATCAATTTTTTTGAAACGAAAACCGATTTTATGTTGAACTGAATGCAGAGTAGTCAAAGAACAATTTATTTCACATTTATCGTCTTTGAGTCTCTGATGCAATATGCGAATAGACGGCAACATTTTTTCGGCATACATTGCATATATTTTGTGTCGGATTGTATCTTCTTGAAAAGAATTCACTATTCTCGAATTACCCGCGTCACGCCTTTTCTTTCTAGGTCTTACTCCACTTACTATATCATGAACAGTATTGTACGGCACTTTCGTCATTTCTGATGTTTTTATCACAGCCGAATTTTCACCTTCACTATCTTTTTCTTTTAAATAGTTATACACATTTGAAACTATTTGTTTCGCTTCTTGCGGCAAAAACGTACGTTTAATTTTATCACAATTTTCAACTGGTAAAACATCAGTATTGTGTTCTTCAAATGGTCGCCACATATTAAATACGTATATTGTTGACCTCAGTACGAAAGTTAGTATTACTACTGATTTTAAATTTTTGAAAACTCATTTATATACCTACTCACTAGGTATGCCTTTGGTATCTTATTTTCCCTAATATGTATTAATACCGGTCAAGCACGATTCTTCGCATCTTATATTTCTAATAATAGTCAAAGACTTAATTTAATTTTGCGAATTCATTATTATTTCAAGTAAATCTGAAATACGTAATGTGCACAGAGATTAGTAATTTCCGAATTTAAATATTTTGCAATCCTACCCTGAGCGCCAACAGGTACAATCTCTTGCTGTGTGCGGTTCACCACAGGCTTAGTAAGTTAAAGCCATAACGAAATATCTTCGAACAAGCTATAACCAGTAACTTCTCGAGTCCTCCACTCGACACTATGCTGCATACGCTCACCACAATACTGCTGGGCTTCACTAACACTCTATGAGAATGTCTCTATATGTCTCTCCATGTAACTAACATGTAACTAACTCTCGAGCATAGCTTCGTCCCTTTCATACATCTGCCATTAACTTCCAGAGAGCTCTAGAATGTTCGACCGCATAATAACACTGAACATAAAAGGTTCAGGCGAACGGAAGTAATTAAACACGTCGCGGCTTGTTTGTTTACGTAGCCCGGCTGCTAGCGCGATTGCACCATCGCTATACTTAGACGCTTGTTCAGCGTAGCACCGGGGCTCACACGTTACAAATAATAAGTTGTTATTTATTATTTCTTTATTTGATATATAGTTAATACTGATTGCTGAACCGGCTATGCCAATATGTAAATTCAACGGTAGCTACCAATTTCTAATCAAACCACAAACGCACGTATCAGATAAACGTACATCTCCTTTCCCCCACCTAGTTACACTGGCCAAGCTGTAACTTTGCAAATTGAATTTCGCTTCTGGTCGTTTATTCGTGAGTGTGGTTCATTTTGGTCGGTGTCCGAGACGCCTGACCGATGGAAATGGATTAACTACTCTTACTAATTCCAAGTGCAATAATTGCTAGATAACGTTTACTATGCTTGTCCGCACGTCGCGGTTTTACTAACTGAATTCAAATTATCTGTTTGCGTTCGGGATAGTAATTGCGAACAATGTTTATGTAATTGTTTACACAGCTAAACTTTAATTGAAACATTGTTGATAGAGTTAAATTTAGTCTCCACCAAAAACTACTACATATTAAATTTATTTCCGTTGTTAAATTAAACTAATTCAATAATTGCCGTTTAATATCATTTATTTAATTCTATTTAAGTGTTAAGGTCCTTGGAATTCGGTTTTGACATTTTTTCGACGATGTCCGTGATTTTTCCGGTAGTAGAAAAACAAAATATATAAAGGCCGAATCATGTCATAAACAAAAACCTATCATTTAGGGGCAGGGTCAGCCCAAGCTACAGGCCAGCCAGGTGACTGCCTGGGGCGAAATCGGTTTTAGGGCGACAGTTTTTGAGTGGGGGTCTCATGGTCGAGTGTCTGAGTGTTTGGTCACAAATCTGGGGAACCGGGTTTGATCTCGACCGACGCCAAATATTTAGAATTTTAAATGGCACAAAAATGAACCCTGTGTAGCACTATCCACGCCAGCAATGAATGTCCGTGAGGTGACACCTGGTAAACGCCCGCACGGTACAAATATATCATCATCATTACCGATATCTGCGTACAAAGCAGATTGGCACACACAGCAATGGGTAATATGCCGTGATGATATATTTATTTATTTTATTTATTTATTTTTTGAGACTATTTTCTGCAACATAAATTATAAATTAAATTATTAGTTTATTGACTCGTTCAGTGTGTAGCTTTATTCATAATGATGACAATTCCAGTTGCAGCAAACTTCTATTAATTAAATTCTATTTATATTTATTTACGTTGTACTAAGAAAGAAGAAAGGTTAAATGCGTTGGCGATTATATCAATTAAAAACATTGTCATGTCAAATACTGAAGAAGTAATTGTTGTTCAGGAAATCTACTGAAAAATACCCCTATCAAAAAAAAAAATGCAACAAAAGCTTTTATACGGAATCCTGTACAGAAAAAAATTTGGAAAAAGACCACATATTTTGATTTTTGACATTTTTCTTGAAAATGATGATTCGTATCGAAAGTTAATACAAAACAAGATTCTTATATTTTTTACCTAGGTTGAACCGCTAGAGAGTTAAATTAGATTTTCCGGATTGCAAAATAACGAAAAGTATTTATACCGAGACTTAAACCTACACTTAGAAATATTTTTTCTTACCCTATATACAGGATTAGTCACGGAAGAGCTATTTTGAATGTCCGTTTGTTTGCAACCCAAAATACTAATGACAACGGACCATATTTAATTGTTTAATGTCAAAATGCCAGAACCATCACTAGACAGGCAAAGCAATCGTGAGTTAAATATTCTATTTTCTTGAGAGAGGAAGCTAGACGCTGTTGCAAATTGTATTTCAGGTTGCAAACGAACTTTGATAGTAACTGCCCCGTGACTAATCCTGTATATAATATTAGACAAAAATACAGCGACTCTGTAGAACCCAAAAGAAAAAAACTTTTGTTTGTGGGGCTGGTGGACAAGATAAGTGCACAAAACACAAGTGAATAATCGAGATGAATAAAATCATTGCATTTTGAATGTTGTAGCTCGCAGAAACGCACATCAAGATGAACTCGAGAGAGCAACGCGCACTTTCGGTTCATGAACACATTTTTTAAAAAAATATTATAGATTAAACATTTAAGAACCTGCAGTCCATTCGGTGAGACGAGAGAATGTGGAACTAATTCTTGAACAGAGGCAAATCATTCTATTGGTCAAAAGAGGATAATTTTGGAACCGAAGCAATACAAGACTTGTTTCTGTTCAAGAATTAGTTCCATATTATATCATCTCAGCGAATAGAGTATATAATTCGCAAATAAGTAAAAATCAAATTACAACTTTTGGATTTTGCCTCGAAATAATGTACTACATTAATTTTTTGTTGCTAATGTTCAAAATTTTGCCAAATGTTCTCGTTGATTAAGTGAGCTCTTATTTCATATGTAATTACGATAAAACAAATTCACCTCAACAAAATTCATATCCAACCTAATTACCATGACGTAGATTTATTGAATATGTTACGTTAACGTTAGTATGACGTGACAAATGGTGGGTAACATGAAAGGGAGAACATGTTGCCTCACATTATACAGAAGGATTTTTTGTTAACACACCTATTTATTTCAAGCAAAATTTTCATAAGTAAATGAAACTTCCTGCTATTAGTCCTGAGCCATTTATTTATAAAAACTGTAATCAATTATTTATCTCTAAATGTACGAAGGTAATATTCTGAAAAATCAAAGGAATGATGCTTGAGATATAACAATGATCTAATCTGGAAAATATTTTAAAAAATCAGATGCTGGACTGTAAATTATAATAGATGAGATCCAGGTTCAAAATTGTTCTGTTGGCTTACATTAAATATAAATTTAAAACTTACAAAAACTGGGCTAAATGACGGGCGATATTAGTTTGATTAGCATTTATTTTAAAGAGTCATCTTCTAGTCCAGATTTATCTGCTACCGAGACCCTTCACATTTGTCTAATAGAAAAATAACGTTATACAAATCCAGTAGGTACAGTAGAACATTACAATACATATAAGACAATACTCTAATAGAAAAATGTGAAGGGTGAAGAGTTTAATGCCTAGTAGAAATAAAGCTGTTATTATTAATAAAGGCGATGTAACCCAATATTAAATGGTGGAATACTTAAGTAACATTCAGTTTTTGTTAGTTTAAAATCTATATTTTGTGCCTCCTCAATAAAGGGGTCTCCATCCAGGCAGTTAGTGAAGTGTCATCGTTGGTAAACCAATAAATGGAAAAGATTCATCCTTCCCCTTTCATATTACATATAGTCAAATGAATCAGTAGTGCAAAATTTAATAAACTACTGGATTACATGTCTCATATTTATTGGTGAAAGATTTTTTGTGCAATAGGACGCGTAATAAGCATTTCGCAGCCGCATTACAGGCCGCGAAATTCAATTTTGCGACCGTTGTTATGGTAACGGCCGCGAAATTAGGTAAACAACCATTTTGACACTTGAGAATTGCATGGTTTTGTTTATCAAATGTTAATCCCATAGCCACCTTGAAAGCTAACTTTCTATTTACATTGAAACTGTTTAAAATTAATAAAATTTGTAATTACATATTTTTTGGTGCACTCTCCACGCCAGCAATGAGTGCCCGTGAGGTGACGCCTGGTAAACGCCCGCACGGTACAAATATGTCATCATCATTACGGAAATCTGTGTACAAAGCAGATTGGCACACCCAGCAATGGGTAATATGCCGTGATGATATATTTATTTTATTTTATTTACATATTTTTTACGGTTGCACAAAAAATATTGTGTACAGCTTGTCTGCGAAATCCTTTAGCGCCCTCGAGATTGTGTTGCCTCGGCCGCAAGCGTCCTAGGCGACAATTTTTCTCTCGGTACGCTAAAGAATGATTTCGCGGCCTTGATATACAAATAACTATTAAAGAAAACTATATAATACAAATAAAAATGTAGTAAATATTTTCATTGTTCGCTTTCCGTCTTCTGTCTTCCGTGAATGTCGAATTGTAACCGCATCCCACAATTCCGTTGTGTTTGCAACCGGTAATTGAGTACCATTACAACTCCAACTTCGGCTAAACGCTAAACTTCTTCCCCTGTATTGTACTCTTATTTGGGTGAAATTAGGATTTTACGTGTATGCAGTGTTTACTGCGGTCATAAAACAGTTTGCCACGCGTTCGCGTTGTTTTAGTTTGACTGGCAAAGTCAGGTTATATTAATGCGGAAAATATGGCAACCCTTCCGTTTCTCACGGGAGATACATGTTTAGGTCTGGGGATGTATTCGTACATGGATGAATATTATATGCATGGGATTTATGTTGTGGAACTTTTATATTAAACGTATTAGAACTTTAATCACTGAGTTTGAATTTTTCATGCATGAATAATACATAACATGCGAGAACAAAATACGGGTATTATTAAATTTAATAAAACTTTTAAATCAGCACAGCGTAGTAATTTAGTACGTATTATACAAGATAAGTTAAGAGGATTGTGACAAACATTGAGAGATACTACAATACCACAAATAAAAATTTCGAGCTTTGTTGGTATTTAAACGAGAATATAATTCATTAGTCACGTGACATGTTTTCCGCCAATTAACATGCAGAATTTCCCTAGTTACATGTCTATCACAGCGATGATAAAAAACAAATAAATTAGAACCTTATTCGTTACTAAGGGAATTGTTTTCTTTATTTGACATTGACAGTTAATTTTGAGTATGAGATAATCTTTGGGTTGATATCATCGATAAAAATAAGAAGGCAATTATCAGCTATAATATCCCGAGGACATTGATAATTACGAAATCATTTTCAAATTAAAACAATTAATCTTTAGTTATCTGTCAAAAAGTGTTTGTTGCTTAGCAACTTAGTGACAAGTGATAATTGTCCTTGTACGCAAGTCTAATATGAAGTATAGACTCAATTATAAAATTGCACGTATTTGACGTAATTTGACATTAACATCTATTTTTTATTTATTTTTTGTCCTAGTCCATAGCAAGCTTCATTACAAAAACCAAAAAGTATAAAGTTTTGAATTTACATATCTCGCTTATACAAAGAGCTAATTTAATAATACTTGATGTGCTAGACGCAGAATTTAATTCTCATTTATTTCTAAAATCAAAATGAAACCATTTTATTCAAGAAAAACTGTTAACATCTTCAGGTAATATATCACTTCCGGTTAGCCTGTTTTAACCAAAATCTGCTATGTTATTCCAATTGACATAAAAGTCTTATATACCAAATATGAAAAGTTTTGGATTATATTTTAATATAGTTTTTCATTAAAATCTATTATAGGCTTGAAATAAAGTACCATTTCTGGAAATTGTGTAATGGCCAAAAAGGTAGGTGCACAACTAGATGTTATAGAAGTCCTAAATACAAAATTTCAAATTTCTGCGGTATACCGTTTTTGAGTTATGTGAGATACGTACGTACACAGACGTCACGACGAAATTAGTCAGAATGGATTCAGGGATGGTCAAAATGGATATTTCCGTTGAAATCTGAAAACCAAAATTTTTCGCGAATACAATACTTCCTTTACTTTGTACAAGGAAGTAAAAACGAATTCAACTGAAATATTTTTAAATTTAAAAGCAATTAAATAATCCAAATTATTGGTAGCGTGTCTCATCAATTAGGTTATTTCTATTGGTATAAATTCAAAATAATATCCAAAAGAAAGTTATTTAAAATTTGAAATATTAAAACTTATAATTTCATATATCCGGAGGGCAAGGCGAAATAATTAAGGGCAATACTAAACAAATTATTTATATTAAATTATTAAATAACAATTAAATTACAAAGAAATTCAGAATTTAACAAAAAGACGAGTAGATTAATATAATATTAGTTCAATTTACAAAGCCAAAAAAGTTTTGGGGGGCATAACACAAACATAGGTAGAGATGGGCATCAGAAATTTAGTTTATGGAAGGGCGTCTCTGCTTTCTTATCGCCCTAGCCATCCACTACTAGAAATGCGGCCATTTAGAAATACTTTCTTTTTTAATACAATATAATCAAACATTCAATTAATGTGGATCCTTCTTTGTTCGTTAGCAGAATAGATAGAAATTATAATGAAATGAGCAACAACACAGCGTCATAGTAGATCCACAGATTGAATATCCTGCTTCTCTATCGATAGTGCTGCGTCCAGTGGATTATTCAGGATTAAGTTCGGAAGTGATTAGTGTTCATTATGACCGTCCGGCGATCAAAGGTCCCCCTAGATCTCAGTGTCGCATTCTATCGCTGATTGCGCGCAGGCTTAATGAGCGTGTTTTAATTATAATTGATGGCGGCTTTTTATTCAGCCTTTTTTAATTAAATGTGCTTGATAACTGCTGATTTTCACCCGATTTCGTTTGAATCTTATTGAAAGATAGAGCCATTCATTTTATCAAGGATTTTTCTTTGTTAAAAAAGGAAAAGGTTAAAGTGAGAGCCTTTTTATAAGAAATATGTTGGAAATTGAGACGTACAATCGTGAACTTGTTTATAGTTTCTTAAAAACGTGTAATCAATCTTCTCTATATAAAGTTGAAATGTTTTTTTTTTATACTGAATTACTTCCTTTTTGTATTATGAGAAGTAGAAGTATGAAGCAGAATTTAATCAGCTTCACGGAAAACTTAGTTATTAATATACTACATACTACATGATCGGGTTGTCGATTAATGTTCAAGTTTTATTTATTACTTTCATGTAACATAAATCTATTCTAATCTAATATATTGAATTACACTTTGAAGAAATAATAAAATATTTTTCAAATCTATATTTCCTCCAGACTTAGCATTATTTTATTAAAAGGTAAATTTTAGGCGCTGAATTTGTACTCAAGTCACTGTATAACCGACAACTCTTTCATAGAAATTAATAGTATTTTCCATTTTATATATTTAGTTTTGCACTTAGTTCATTCGGACTGTCAAGTCGTAATTTTTTATAGATACAACTCAACATATATGAATTTAGAAGAATTGACGATCGTAGTAAGTAAAAGTAAGTGAGCACTCAGTACGGTTTAGTTCATTCGAAAAGTGTAAATGCAAAAAGTAAAAACAACTGATTATGTATCTCTATAATATTTACGGAATCAATTACATATTTTAAAATTAATTTAATTTTTGTTTACTCAAGAAATTAAGTATATTTTTTCAAATTTATGTGGGCAATGCGTATTTAGACAAAAAATAGTTTATTTTTATTAAAATATATATAAGCCTAATGTCACTGCGTTTCAAGACGTTGAAGCGGTTGGCTTCTTGTAAAATGGTGTCTTGGACGCAGCTACTTTTGTTAAAATATATTTTTCTACGGTCTATATACAAAGTAGCCATTTGCTCTCTTTTGTCAACGCAAAATATCACTTTGCCGCTCATGCACGACTAAGTAGAAAAAGCGCCCGATGTCCAAATTTTTAACTATACAATGTTGAGAAATATCACTTGTCTACATTCTTAATGGAACCATTTAGTCACGAACTAATAGCACTGTAGTTACACATTTACCACCTTCACAAGTCAATCTGACATAACTACTCTGTCGGTATATTACATAATCAAACAAAATGCCGCACTGCTATGAAAATAAAATAGGGCATTAATTTACAAAAACGAAAGTATAAAATTCTTAGATTAGATTGAAGCAATAGCTCAAGAAAAATGGAAAATAACGATAAATTAAAATTAAATATAAAATAAATTGTGTGAACAGTTGTGCTGCCACCTGCAAAAGTTTGGCGTGAACGCTCCCAATGGACATCCACTCTTTCAGTGCACTAGTTTAATGTACTTGAAACAAATAAATTTTTGGTATAGAGGAGGATACCAATGTGGCGACTGTATAAAAACTGTCGATTTCGAGAGAATGTCCCATTTTGCGCTCTTAATACACAAATAGCTATTAAGAGAAATATTCGTTTTCCGGGAATGGCCTGTGTCATATTTTGAGTCAGAGCTCAACGCTTCGCCCGCAGTCGTATGGGGCATCTTCAGGAGCAAGGGGGATATAGTACTGTCTTAAACAAGGTTACCCGACGTGTCAACCACGCTAGAGGCCGAGTTTAAGCAACAAAAGGGGGGAGACTCAGTTTACAAGGTTACCCGACGTGTAAACCACGCTAGAGACCAAATTTTAAACAAATTTTATATCTGCTATTATTTTAATGCACTGATGATGACAAATAAAATGAAATACAATTAATAAGGTTAACTGCTAAGGCCCTAACTTATTACTCTTCAAATATATTTAGGATCCAATAAACATTTAAGAAGAAAAGTCTGTTGTAGATACATGAAGCATTTGAATGTTACTTACAATTTCTGTTGATTCTTTTTAATGTTGAGATAGTTGAATATGGAGCAGTTATTATTGACTTTGGAAATTCCTGAAACAAAATGGAAAGCATATTAGAAAATGTTTTCACATAATTTATAAACATTTGATCAAATAATAATAATAATAATAATAATAATAATAATAATAATAATAATAATAATAATAATAATAATAATAATAATAATAATCAATAAGTTAAGTACATTTACAAAAATGGGTAATAATCCGTGATGATATTTTCCATATTCACGTGTGCATAAGAGAAAATCTCTCTCCTGGATAAAACACTATCGCTCTTGAAACAATGAATAGATATTTCCATTTTACTCCTAGCTTCCTCTTACAAGTAATACGTATAACTACCGACGCGTATTCAGCAGAAACAAAACCCTGCTATTGTGACGGCTGCGAATGACGTAACAATGAGGCATAAACATGGTGGCATGTGCCGGATACGATGAGATAAAAAATCCCTACGAGGCCTATTTCGCTTCCCTGATGTCTCGCGTCACTTCCTGTGCAGGACACGATGACTTGAAAGCTTTACCAAATGTGAATTTGAAGAGGAAGAGAGTTTTAGTGAAATGCAGTCATTATGAGATACCTGATATCTCTTATAACTATATGAAGTACATTACATTCGAGTATTATAGGTACACTTGCTAAAGTAACTATACATACATATATCGTAAAAAATATAGCTGCAGCATTATATTATTGAAAAATATTACCAGTAATATAGGTACGTATGGTGGTTGCATCAACGTAACTTAAATTTCAAGAGTTCGTTAAATTATTACTCATTGCTATTGCTATCACATCACCAATTCAATCTGAATTTTTTTGTTCAAGTGCCAAATGGCAAATTTATAATTGCTGCCAGTAACCCGATTCAATATTGTTTATTTATGCGATTATTATGAAAGCAAAGGAACAGCTGAGGTAGACTACAATAAATTGGCAAAAATAAATAAACCATATTGTTCATATTAAACTGAACTTCTCTTTTTTCGTTGCCCCAAAAGTTATCATATTTTATTAAAGTATTGTAACGTGGAACGCCCGCCGTCGCCATCGCCGTCGCCGCAGCAATGATGAGCGAGTGTCCATTTACAGCGATGACGCAATCGCGCTTGCAGTCGGGCTACATAAACAAACAAATCGCGGCGTGTTTAATTACTTGCGGTCGCCCGAATCTTTTGTGTTCATTGTTATTATGCGGTCGAACATTCTAGAGCTTTCTAGAAGATAATGGCAGATGTATAAAAGGGACGCAGCTATCCTCAAGAGATAGTTACATAGTGAAAGAGTTAGTTACATTTAGAGACGTAAAGATATTCACATAGAGTGTTAGTGAGTTTGAGAAGCATAGCAGTACCGTAGTGAGCGTATGCAGTAAAGTGTCGAGTGGAGTAGTTACTCTGGAAGTTACTGGTATACTGGAATAGCGGTGGATGTGAATAGTCGGTAGTGTTGACGAGTATTGGGAAGCTATAGTATACGAGGACAGTAACGGCGAGTCTGGAAGTTACTGGTATATTGGGCTAGCTGTGGAAGTGAATACTCGGTAGTGTTGACGAGTATTGTGAAGCTAGGTATACAAGGACAGTAACAGCAAGTTGGAGTGGATACTCGGCATTGATGTTGAAGAATAGTAGCATACGGATAGTTGGTGATACTGAGGCTGTGGAAAAAAAATTAGTTACATAAATAGACAGACAGTGAGGTGAAAGGTGTGAGTTCTGTTCGAGCAGTTGAATATACAGACGCTGTTGAGTCAGTTGAGTATATAGACGCTGTGAAGGTCAGTAGGCGGACAGTTGAACGTGATATAACTATATAGAGACATAAATATCGTGATATAAATATCGCGTAAAAAGTCTACAAGAGTCTGCAAAAGACCGGCAGTCTAAGATTGAAATGCGTAGTGAATAAATAATTAGTAGTATCGTGGAAATAAATAGTAGTGTTAATTGGTTAAATAAATAAATAAATAAATAAATAGTATTAGTGTTATCTAGCTAATTATACTTTTAGTCTTAATTAGTTTTTAATAATTGTTCAATATTAGTAATCGTCATTATTTAATACGTTTTTAATATTTAGTTATAGTAATCAACCTATATTTTAATTAATAATAATTGTCCAATATTTACACTTCACACAAATAAATAAAAACTGTACAGTATTAACCCTCTCCATACACCATACATTTACCAAGCTTTCATTACTGTGCTGTTTATGATACATAAACTTCTATGATCAAAATATTTGCTTACAAACAACATTATGACAAAGGATATAATATCCTGATAATAGATAAACATCAATAATTAATTGCTATATCCGTCCATGTTCACGATTAGAAATTGATGCATGTATTATGCTAGCTGTGTCAATCAGTCAAGATTTAATTACATGTAAATAGAAACTGATTATAGTTCGCATCGCAGAGATAACAACCACTAAGTAAACTATCGCAGGGCAGGGCGGTGTCACATACAATGAGGCAAGTATGAGTACAATGTACGTGTATGTTGCAGGCGTGATTGTGTCATATAAACTGCAAAATTGAACATAAAACGTTGCTTCGCACCTTGTTATACACTATTCTATTACTCTATCTTATACGCTTTGTATCGAAGCGAGGATGTAATATCTATTTTGTAGGAAATATGACAAGGAAATATTTACGAGATGATGGAATTTTTAGGCAACATTGTTGTAACAAAATGAACAATTTAACAGAGAGTTACATTGGGCGAAGATATTCTGATAAATTTAAAAAGAAAAGATGTAAATTCATTTATGATTATGCACACAAACTATTACTGATATCTAGTTTCAACAACAAGGCATAATTTTAAACAAACAAAAAAAATGCAATTCGAAATTCAGTTGACATTTCATTTCGATGCAATATTGTCGATTTAAGAAACATATGAGATTTAAAGTGTGTTATAAAAATAAATAATTGTATATACATATGTACACACAGCTGGTTTATGATGGATTTAATTTACAAATTTAGATTTACGAATTTACGTTTACAAATATAAATTGTACCTATCTGCTTTTACTGGTTCATGATGAATTTAAGAAATTTATGATTTAGAATTTGCATTTTAAATATCACCATATTTTATATTCTAAAAGCAAAGTTGTAAATGCGTCCAATCTTTTCACAGTATTTTAAACAATGATTTTGGTGGGGAAAATGAAAGTTTCAAGTGACAGTTGAAATATTTTAATTTTGATTTGACAAATAGACTCCGAAAATATGGATATAATATTAATATTATTTGTAGAACAATACAGATTGATTATGATAAAAGTGATAAATATCATAAAACTGTCATCGCATTTGTATCAAACAACGTGACCCAATATAAGTTGATTGGGCATATTACATATCTTTAAATTCACTGTAAACCAACAAGGTAAATCGTAAATTTCAAATCTAAATTTGGAAATCTAAATTTATAAATTAAATCCATCATAAACCAGCCATTAAATGTTTACTTTCTTATTTGTACTAAATATTTAGGAAACCATATACATCTATTTCCAGATTATTTGACTGACAAGTAGTAGGGGATGAGAAATAAATTATTTTTCATCCTTATGTACACTCTATTTGCAGAAAAATTCGTGTTACTCTCAGAGGTGGGCGCGGGCCGTGATTTTGTCGGGTCACGATGGGTCACGACGAGACCCGCGTGATCGTGAATACAATTTAAATTTTGCGTCGTGATTGGACGTGAGCGTGAGGCACTAAAAAATTATCGTGCGTGATCAGGCGTGATTGAAATTTAATCGGGCGTGAGTACAAGTTTTTTTCTAATTTTTATTAAAAAATTGTCAATTTCCATCTTTTACTTTACATTCTTATTATTATTATTATTATTATTATTATTATTATTATTATTATTATTATTATTATTATTATCCCCAAATATGTCATCAACAGATTTTTTTGCATAAAAATAGTGTTATTGTTGTACCCAAAATTGTATACACAGTTGCTCCGATTTCACTAACGATATACAAATCTTTAAGCCCGTTTGACACGATCATAATTTTGTTAACAAATTTGTTGCCAAATTTATAATGATATTTGTGATGGAATAAAACAACCTATTTGTCCATAAACATTGGTTTCCAATGAAACCAATCTGTTATCTAACTTATTACTAATTTGTTAACAAATTTGATAACATCTTAAGACTGTGTTAAACAGGCTTAAATGTACATACAAACAATTACGTGACACGAACGTGAGCCGCCGGACGTGATCGGGCGTGAGTGCCAAAATAAAATCGTGAGCGTGAGTGATCGTGAATCAAACATCGAAAGTCGTGCGTGATTGGTCGTGATTACATTTTTAGTTCCGTGAGCGTGCGTGATCGTGAACAAAAAGTTACTCACGCGCCCACCTCTAGTTACTCTCTACTGTTAAATAGTTTCTTATTTGTACTAAATATTTAGTAGACCATATATAACTATTTCTAGATTACAAATTTGACTGACAAGGAGTAGGGAATGAGAAATAAATTATTTTTCATCCTTATATACACTCTATTTTCAGAAAAATTCATATTACTTTCTACTGTTAAATTGTTTCAGTTTCTTATTTGTACTAATTATTTAGGAGACCTTATACATCTATTTCCAGATTACTAATTTGACTGACAAGGAGTAGGGGTTTAGGGTATGAGAAATAAATTATTTTTCATCCTTATGCAGTCTCTATTCTTAATTCGAATGAAGTATAGCTATTTGGGCTTTTGTATGATAGTTTAACCTTCTACAGTAGTCTTAATTGTTATTATTGAGACTTCAAATTTTGTCCACGTATTCTCGGGTCATTCTAATATATATTCCTATATTGAATGAATTTTTAAAATCTCTTATTGGCTCGGAGAAAAATGAAGTTCCAAAATGTGCCACACCCCAATGTTATTTAAATGAGAAAAATCAAGTGCCTTTAGGCACGGTCAAATATTAATATTAAGCGAAATCATTGCTTCCACAATTTTTAAAATTTTTATTCTTCTCTTTTCAGTCCTTAAATATCTACTAGACTTATGTTACGATTTAAAATATACTGGTTATGTAAAATGACGAGTGACAGACGGCGTTTCTTTAAGTATCAATTTAAACACGCATTTCAAGGAGGGTAAAATAATTAGTATATGTACTTACTTTAAATCGTGACTTTAATATATCGGGCATATAAAAAATTTAACGTTTAATTTTGATAAGTAAATTAAAATCACAAAATTGATTTACTTAAACGCAATTTTTAACCATATGACATAACAAACGTTTCAAAAATTTGGGTCGACATACAATTTGTCAATCGTCGTAACTACTTAATATAAGATGTTATATCCTTAATATTTGCCCCTTTATTTAATCTTCAATATTGATTAGCTTTATTATATTATGTTCAAGTTTTTTCACTCATCTATTATCTTCTAATAGTAGATAATAGATGAGTGGATACAGAAGACTTCTATATCACATTTCCAATCCTAAAAACCTTCCTTCTAGTTTCCACACTCATCTCCACGTCACCTACATTCCTATCCCCCCACTCTACACTTCCTGAGTGGCGCTCGTTCAACAATGCCATCTCTCGCTAACGCTAGGAACAAAACCTCTTTGTCTCAGCTGGAGCGAAGCGGATCTAGTGAGCCATGTCATGTGAGATGTGCACTTAGAGCACACTGAGGTGACAAGTGAAAGTGTATTGATGGATGGGGGTGTACTGGGAATAATAGAGGGTTGTATGTTGTATGAGGCGGTGGAATTTAGACTAGACAGCGAGGGAATTGTAAATGAAATAAGGGAGGTTTTAGGAGTATTAGTTATATGTAAATTGTTATGTCGTGTAGTGAAATTGGTTTAATTCTTAGCGGAACGTTGAACGTTCTTAGCACTTTGGGTTTATATAATAAAACTCTGGTCAAGTACCAGCCGATTTTATTTATTTAATTGCAATTTTGAATTAAATGAAATTTAAATAATTATATAACAATATATTAATAACTAATGAGTTCATCCGAGGCCACACAAGAATACAGGCCTGAATGCTTATCCCCGCTCCATGCGTCACGTCAAAGCGTAAGGCTAGCGCGCTAGTCTACCTTTAGCCCTCTAAAAACATTCTAAAGCATCTAGTCGCTACCGAAAGTGATACATGTATGTTCCAAGCGCCCGCAAAACCCATTAGTTTTTAAAATAAGTTTAAAAAGCAAGTATAAGGACTCGAGTTTTGTGTGTAAAGTATTGTTGTCAGAATTTAAAAAAAAATCTTTTAAAATGCCAGTCGCACGCATTCGGCTTCGTTCAGCGCATAGGATAGTTTGTTACCGCTAGCAATTTATTAAATTTTTTATGACTTCATTTAACATAATGGGGTACTCCACTATTTTTACCTTCCGTCACCTTTAGGTAAGGAAGGTATTGTCTTTGGTCAAAAAATTCAGTGGTGAGTTTTTAATGAATAAGCACGTTTTACGTTCCCTAGAATACGATTTTACTATTTTTACGATTATGTCTGTATGTGTGTGTGTATGTGTGTGTGTGTGAGTATGTGTGTGTGTGTGTGTGTGTGTGTGCGTGTGTGTGTGTCTGTGTGTGACAAAATTTCCTAATGCGATAACTCTAATACTACAATTCCAAAAATTATAATTCTTTCGTATTCCTCTTCGTTACATCCATGTGAAGAGCTGATTAGATTTTGGTTATAATTAGGCAACCGGAAGTACCCCCATTTGAAGATTTTAACAGTTTTTCTTGAAAAAACGATGTTAAATATCATTTTTTCACATTTAATGTTATTATTAATATTGAAGAATATTTTATTCTCTATACGATGTGAAAGCATTTTATACTGCATATTAAATGGATACAGAGTTAAAAAATTATAATGAAATCAAATATCATACTGCAGCAAGATAAAAGTCACTGTTATCGCCGTATATCCTTAAAGCTCACCTGTTCTTGTAGTCGGCCTATATCTCTCAGGGGCGACGCGATCTTCATTGGTTGGTGCCTGCTTCGGTTGCGCACAAATCTTCCTCTTGGTTTGCGTTCGCTGTTGCGAGCGGTTGTGTTTTTTTCTAAGGCTCGTGCAAACAATATTTTGGTAACCACGAGGTAATGTTCCAGTAATACGACCTGGTACTAGGTGAGTCTAAGGCTCTATTTACTTGTTTTATATTTGTAAAATATTGTTTATAACTTATGTATAATTTATTTCATTGTATGAATTTCATAATATGATTTCTGCCGTGTAACTTCTTGTAATTTGAATTATTGTAAATCTGTATAAATTATTCTATGTATTTTAATTGTAATGATGTTGACTAGGATATCGTTTGCAAAAGGAACAATATAACTTACGGCTGCTCAGAAATAAAGAGTTTATTTTTTCCTTGGAATTCTCCCTTCGCCACTCGGCTACAAAAACCCATCCCCGAACCTACGTTACGTTACAACTTGGCGACCAACAGAGGGGCCGAGCGGAGGAAAAAATAAAATAAATATGCCGTTAGATCACAGCCCTAGAGGAGGCACGGCGCCGCGAGGTGGCGCAATACCACGCAACACAAGAGCCCGCACTAGAACCGCGGAAGAGGTAGTGGAGATAAGTCAGCTGTTCGAACCAGCGCGCACGCTGACGGAAGCAGCAGCTGGGAGACCCCCAATCCCCACGTCGTATGAGGAGCAAGAAACACCTCAAAATACATACACGCAACGAAGTACAACAGAGATGGACTTGGAGAATATGATATCACGGGCTATTGGAGCAGCGCTCGCACATCAAAGAACTATGCAAGCGCCAATCCCAGACCCGCTTAAAATAATACCGATGTTTGACGATCAGGGGGGCACTCACCCAATGGAGTTCATAAATGCTCTAGAAAGAGTGCATACTGACTTTAACGTGCAGTATGACCAAATACTATTATATGGTAGGATGCAAATGAAACACAATGCGTCATTATGGGCCGACGCTTTTCTGCCTACATTCCAAAATTTCAGGCAGTTGAAAGCGGCATTCATCACCCATTTTTGGGGCCCAACACGACAGCTGCAGGCAAAACTTCGGCTGGAATCCACTCGGTACCGCCAGGGAGACGGCCCCATAGCAAACCATTTTATGAGGCAGATGGCTACAAGCCGTTACTTGGAACCAGCATACTCCGAGTCGACTTTAGTGGCTACGGTAGCTCGCCAGCTCCCGCCACAGTTTGCATGCATCTTAGTCGGGGTGCAGACTTGCGAAGACGCCCTCAATCGGCTCAGGCAGGCCGATTACTACACGGAGACAGAAGAAGTGCAAAAACCTCCGAGTTGGGGAAATAGTCGACAGGAGCAACCAAGGCGCTATCCACCATTTAGACGAGAGGCACCAAGCAACACCACACGAGGTGGAAATCACGTCCATGACCGACGTCCGATCAACGCGCTTCAGCAGGAACCAACCACCGACGTAGAGGAAGGCGGCGAGTTGTGGCCGGGAAACGAGGGGTAAGGGGTCACGTAGCTCCAGTGATCTCTGCCATACAACAGGAGGAGCAGACATGTGGCAACTACCCGGTTGACGATTTGATGGAGGAATGCGACGCCAGCCACGAAGCAGATGACCTCCGATGCCCGGTGGTCGTAATCACCGTCGGCGGCATGCAGTTTCCCGCCCTGGTAGACACCGGCAGCATAGCTTGCTGCCTGTCTGCTACCACATGGAACCAAATAACCACAGGTGAGGTAGATTTCCCTATTTTTCCTGTCACTGGCATCAGGGTGTCGGGCGCCTTCAAAGGGAAACAGCGCAAGGTCACTCACCAGGTGCAAATTGATTTTTATTTGGACCAATATAAATTTCGGCAAGAATTCCTACTAATTCCCGATTTAGCGTTCAGCGTAATTTTGGGCATTGACTTACTTAGAGCCATTAATGCTCAGTTATGTCTTGGGGAACGTTTTATTAGTATTTCTTACAAAAATTCTGTGGTTCGCATCCCAGAAGAACAAACACGGCATGAGTTTGCCGCACTGCGTTCCTGTGAGCTTCGTACCCTTGATTTGCGCAAAAGAATCTGTCATTCATTTACAGTTAAGGTTGATCATATTGCTGCCATAAATAGAGCACTGTCCGAGTCGAGTGTTAACCACAACGAGGAAAAGCTTGTGAGGGCGGTGTTACATCGTCATGAAAATATTTTCTCTGATGTCCCCGGGCGTACTGCTGAATACGTACACGAAATACAGCTTTCTGATTATTCACCTTTTGTAGTAAAATCATATCCAGTCCCTATTGCACACCGGGAAGCAGTTCAACGGGAACTGGATAAAATGGAGAGCTGGGGGGTGATTGAACGAGCTGCCACTCCTTACATCAGTCCGTTAGTAACAGCCGTAAAGAAAAACGGCAGTGTAAGGGTATGTTTGGACGCACGCAGACTTAATAAAGTAATGCTGTCGGACAACGAAGCCCCTAGACCAATCGAAGATATCCTGGGCACGTTGGGTAACGTAAGGTTCATGTCTAGTATCGACTTAACACATGGTTACTGGCAGATCCCATTGAGAGCAGAGGACAAAAAGTTTACAGGGTTTTTAGTTGGTTCACGTTCTTATCAGTTTACCGTTTTACCTTTTGGGTTACGGACGGCCGTGGCGTCATTCAGTCGTTGTATTGATAAAGTTTTGGGACCCGAATGTAGTTCTTTTGTGACCCCATATGTAGATGATTTACTTATTATATCAGAAACATTTTCAGAACATCTCGAACATTTAGATCGAGTGATCAGCCGTTTGTCTGAAGCGGGGTTTACCCTCAGATTAGAAAAATGTAGATTCTTTCGTAAAGAATTGAATTTTTTGGGTTATATTGTCAGCAATGAGTCCGTGAGGCCGGATCCTGCGAGAATTCAAGCCCTTGTCGACCTTCAAGCTCCAAAAAATATTAAACAGTTGCAATCATTTCTAGGTTTTTGTAATTATGACCGAAGATTCTGCGAGAATTTCGCAGCAGCAACCGAACCACTTACCAGGCTGCTAAGGAAACCAAGGAAATGGTTTTGGGAAGAAGAACAGCAGGCGGCGTTCAATAAGGTCAAAGCTTTACTGATCCAAGCGACGCAGTTGTATCACGTGGACCCGTCTTCAAGGTTCTACGTACAGGTGGATGCATCAGATGTCGGAATCGGTGGGCAACTGTTTCAGCGAGTTAGCGGTGAGAGGCGTGTCGTCGCTTACACCAGTCGTCAGCTACTCGATCGAGAAAAACGATATTCTGTATGTGAAAAGGAGGCCCTTGCCTTGATGCATGCAGTTAGAAAATGGAGAATCTTCTTACTCGGGCATTTTGGGGTCTACAAAACGTGGGCAGCTTTAAGACGAGACGTCTGGTGGACTAATATGCACCGCGATGTGAAGGCAGCTCTTCGTCGGTGTGACATCTGTCAACGGGCCAAGATAAGCACTCTCCCGAAGCCAGAGTTGCAATCTATTACCGCCTCCAAACCGGGCGAACTGGTCGCCCTAGATTTGTTCGGCCCACTTCCAGCCTCTCGGGGGGGCGTGTCCTATCTACTAGTAATGGTCGACGTCTTCAGTAAGTACGTTTCACTTTTTCCTCTAAAACGGGCAACATCACTTTCCATCATTCGGAAGCTGAAGAACGATTTCATTCCAAGTGTTGGGAAACCCGAATCCATCCTTTCGGACCATGGTACTCAATTTACCTCTGATATCTGGGCTAAAACTTTGCAAGAACTCGACATAAAAATGAGATTTTGTTCTATTCGTCACCCACAAGCAAATCCCAGCGAACGAATTATGCGCGAGCTTGGGCGTCTATTCAGGACATTTTGTTATGCTAATCATACCCGTTGGGCGTACGAAGTTCCAAAAATCGCACATTCTGAATTCGGTGGTACACGAGAGCACGGGTTTCTCGCCGGTAGAGCTGCAGAATGAGAGCGCGCACGTTAGTCTCCTGCGTGGAGCAGTACGGTTTCCAGGGCCCGCGTCTATACCCAGTTACGAAACGCGACTCCTTTTAGCGAAAGAAAGTCTTTTGGGGAAGGCAGAACGTAGGAAAGTTACTCATCCTAGCCGCCCCCACGTCCAGTTTAAAGTAGGGGACTTGGTACTGTTGAAAGCGAACCCCGTGTCTTCCACACTCAATAAACAGGCTAGAAAATTCCTTCTGCTGTTCGAGGGCCCGTTTCGGGTGAAGAAGCTTGTCGGGCCATCGACTGTGGTCCTGGGGCTTGTCGATTCCGGGGAAGAGAGGGGGGTCTTCCACATTAGTCATTTGAAATTGTACCGGGGGTAGTTTCTCGGCTGAGAAAAAAAAAGGGAAAAAAAAAGTTTTTTTTTAGTTTTGGGGTGTAAGATTTTTTTCCTGGGCAGCCGAGAAAGGGGGGCAGTTGCAGCAAGATAAAAGTCACTGTTATCGCCGTATATCCTTAAAGCTCACCTGTTCTTGTAGTCGGCCTATATCTCTCAGGGGCGACGCGATCTTCATTGGTTGGTGCCTGCTTCGGTTGCGCACAAATCTTCCTCTTGGTTTGCGTTCGCTGTTGCGAGCGGTTGTGTTTTTTTCTAAGGCTCGTGCAAACAATATTTTGGTAACCACGAGGTAATGTTCCAGTAATACGACCTGGTACTAGGTGAGTCTAAGGCTCTATTTACTTGTTTTATATTTGTAAAATATTGTTTATAACTTATGTATAATTTATTTCATTGTATGAATTTCATAATATGATTTCTGCCGTGTAACTTCTTGTAATTTGAATTATTGTAAATCTGTATAAATTATTCTATGTATTTTAATTGTAATGATGTTGACTAGGATATCGTTTGCAAAAGGAACAATATAACTTACGGCTGCTCAGAAATAAAGAGTTTATTTTTTCCTTGGAATTCTCCCTTCGCCACTCGGCTACAAAAACCCATCCCCGAACCTACGTTACGTTACAATACATTAGCTAACTATGCTATAACTCTGGAAACAGCTGCTATCTTAAGAAAATTCAGATTGAAAGGTGCCAGTGTCAAGTGTAGTTGTCAGAATGTTTGTGTTATAATTTTCCTGGAAATATAGGATCTTTTGTTAGAAACTTTCTGTATGGAATTTGTATAAAATACATACAACTGCCTTAAGGTAATGTACAAGAAATAGAATCCTTGCAAGGAACTTTCTGTATGTCATTTATACAAAATACATACAACTGACTGAAGGTAATGTGCTGGCCACATCAGATTTTTTATATAAAACTTCATTTAAATAGAAAAACAAACTGATGCAGTTGTAGAATCTAGAAAGTCTCACTTATTATACATTAAACTGTAATATTTTTTTTTAATATTCTTTGGTTCTGCAACAGTGGTCTTTTCAACATATAAAAAATTGTAAAATGATTAAAAAAAACTTTTGTTATCAATAATTGGAATACTAAACAATTTAATAAAATAATTAATAAAAACATACGTATAGAGTTCAAGTTTTGATTGTCACACTCACGTTTTTCAACCTACTTGTCCTTTCATATAAACACACAAAGTATTTACGTATACGAGCTCTGTTAAAAAATTATCTGAGCTTATTTTTTTGCGAAAACCTGATGGATTTGAATTAAGCGCGCTTGCATGAGCCGACCTTGAACCTTCGTGCGCATGCGTGAATTTTTTTCCGCTTGTCTATAGCGTCTGTTGCTGGCAAGCACCATTTGAGTGAGGTAATGTGTAGTACTTTCGTCGGTTTTACATTGCAAGGAAAATGACGGAACGACTGGAGCAGCACTATTGCATCAAATTTTGCCTGAAACTGGGAGACAGCCAGGTGGAAAAACCATTCTGAAGATTCAGACTGCTTTCAGTGATGATTCTATGGGCATCACACAGATTGAGGAGTGGTACAACCGGTTTAAAGACGGCCGCATATAGGTAGAGAGCAAGCCACGCTCCGGTCGGCCATCAACATGCCGAATAACCAGGTCATTGCCAAAGTGAACGCTGTGATGATGCGGGACCGTCGTGTGAGTATCCGATAAATTGCGGAAGAGGTGGGCATCCGCACTTTTTCGGCATATTCCATTAGGATCGAAGATTTGGCCATCACAACAATGCTCCAGCACATTCTTCGCATTTGATTCTAACTTTTTGACGAGGAATAAGACTCCTGTGGTTCAGCAGGCTCCTTACTCTCCTGATATGGCCCCCTGCGACTTCTGGCTGTTCCTCAAACTCAAGAGGCCACTGAAAGGAACGCGATTTCAGACAAGAGAAGACATTATGGCTGCAACAACGAGCTAAACTCCATTCCGAAAGAGGCTTTCTCGGAATGCTTCCAACAATGGCGGCATCGCTGGGAGAAGTGTACGCCAGTTTTTCCCCCGGCCAAAGGTCTAACAGACCTCGTATCTGGGTGAGCCGTGGGATCATAAATTGAAACAAATATTATTTGGTTTAATTTCGTTGTATGATTATTTTCTGCAACCATTTAATTACCCACTTGAAAATGGAATTCAGATTTCAAAAAGACAATAACTGAAGGCTTGAATGTAGTATGAATTTTGAATAAAGAAGATGTGAGGCATTGGTAATAATGGCATTAAAATATTTTTAAAAATAATTTTATTTATTTTCCAATTTGGTCTATGGTTGAATAACCCATTACTATTTAAATGTTTTAAACATTTTAAAGAGTTGTGAATTGAGATAGGACATAGGACAGAAATTCTATTCTTGTGTTAAGAGTAAGCTCAGTTCAGGAATTTTAAGAATAAAATCCGTATTCGCGTTACATACAAAGAGCGACTTTTCATTTGCCTGTATTTCTATTTGATGAAAGCCAGTGTAAGAAAACACTATTGTCTATTCTATACGATAATGGATCGGGAACACTAGCGCCAGTCTCAACACTTGGTACTCAGACGGGTTTTGTCTATACTAGACAAACAACGGAATCTCGATGGGATTTATTTTAACGCTGCCAAAGTTCATCTACTACGTGCAAATGTCATCCTCTGTTTATTCTCGTGAAAAATTAATCTTGCGTTGATGAAAATTTTCCTGGAAGATGAGCATAAATATTGTTGTAGGTAAAGGTTAGAGAGTAAGTTAATAATAAACACTCTTCTTGTATAAAATCTATATTGTCTTGAAATAGGTGTAACGATTAATAAGGTACTTGTTTACGGGATGGGTAAAAGGTAAAAGTGAAGCACAAAATATGTTGAAATAAAAAAATTGTTTGTATCACTTGACTAGAACTTCACTTTTAGGAGTGTGAGAATAATAATAAGACCTTTAGATACGAGCCCTCGCAAAGCAGTGTCTGGACGTGTGATACACAAGATTTTTGTGCTGAATTATCCATAACTAGTTTAGGCCGGTAGAAAACTGTTTCTGGACAATTAAGAGATATTTAAAATTATTTTTTTGTGCAACCGGACGCGAAATAAGCATTTCGCAGCCGTAATACAGGCCGCAAAATTGGATTTCGCGACCGTCGTCATGGTAGCGGCCGCGAAATTAGATAAACAATCACTTTGACACTTGAGAATTGCATGGTTTTGTTTATCAAATATTAATCCCATAGCCACCTTGAAAGCTAACTTTCTATTTGTAATGAAACTGTTGAAAATTAATAAAATCTATAATTACAATTTTTTTCGGTTGCACAAAAATTAGTGTGTACACCTTGTACGCGAAATCGTTTAGCGCCCTCGAGATTGTCATGCCTCGGCCGCAAGCGGTCTCGGCGACAATGTTTCTCTCGGTAGGCTAAAGAGTGATTTCGCGGCCTTGATATACAAATAACTAATACCGGATGGAATAAAAAAAAATAAGTTACTTGAAGATTAAAAATATTACAAAATTAAACATTTAATAATTTATATTAAAGTTTTAATTTTATTTACAAATTAGATACCTCGTTGGGTACTTACGAGTGTTTGCAAAATTATATTTTTTCATAAAATTCAATTTAGTCCAGTGAACAACGGTCGAAAAAAGGGTTACCCTACAAAAGGTCGGGTGATTCTTAATTTTTGATATGTTGTGTAGGATGGTTTGGTTAATGAAAAATTCAATTTTCTATTATTTCCCGTTCCTCCGCTCCCTCCGTCAACCTGTAACAACCTCCATAAATCGGCACTTTTTTTAGTTTTTCGCCTATAACTTCCTTCTGGTAAATTTGTCAACTTGTAGAGAACAAAATTTCCTGAAAATTTGATACGAATTTTTTTTACGTTATTAATAGCAAGCAACTAAAAAAGTGCCGATTTTTGGTGGTTTTTACAAGATAGCGAAGGGAGCAGAGGAAGGGAAATTGTGGAAATTTGGATTTTTCATTAACCAACCATCCTATACAACATATAAAAAATTCAGAACTACCCGATATTTTGTAGGGTAAAATCCTTCATTTACTGGACTAATTGTTACGTCCTCTTCGTGGCTTATACTAAAAAAAATCTGATGTGGACACCACACGACTTCCTTGTACACAAGACCAATATGAAGTATAGATCCAAGTATATAATTGCACATATTTCACATAATTTGACATTAGCATCTATTTTTTATTTTTTTGTTATTTTTTGTCCTAATCCATAGCAAGCTTCATTACAAAAACCAAAAATTATATAACTTTTAAATATACATATCTCGCTTATACAAAGGGCTAATTTAATAATACTTGATGTGCTAGACACAGAATTTAGTTCTCTAAAAATTTTATTTGAAGCATTTATTTCTAAATTCAAAATGAAACCATTTTATTGAAGAAAAACTGTTCAGGTAATATGCCTCTTCCGGTTAGCCTGTTTTAACCAAAATCCACTATGTTATTCCAATTGACATAAAAGTCTTATATACCAAGTTTGAAAAGTGTTAGATTATATTTTAAGATAGTTTTTCATTAAAATCTATTATATGCTTCAAATACAGTACCATTTCTAGAAATTATGTAATGACCATAAAGGGAGGTGCACAACTAGATGTTATAGCAGTCCTAAATACAAAATTTCAACTTTCTACGGCTTACCGTTTTTGAGTTATGCGAGATACATACGCACGTACGTATAGGCGTCACGACGAAATTAGTCAAAATGGATTCAGGGATGGTCAAAATGGATATTTCCGTTGAAATCTCAAAACCGAAATTTTTCGCGATTACAATACTTCCTTTACTTCGTACAAGTAAAAATAGTCCGAGTATACTCAATTCAAAATATGACATTATATGTGACGTCATCTCATTCTCTTCAATAATCTTTGTGTTGCAAGTACTAATTACCATTTTCTTGTTTCAGAATATTCTGGGATAAGAGAAGCGTTCTGCGGTGTTTCTATGTAAGTTTAATAGGAAATTATATTATTATTTCATCAGAAAGTAATTCTATTTGAAAATGAAATTCTCAAACGTTATTTCTCTTTAGAAATTTTTATGAAAACTACTGAATGAAATATTATATTTATCACAAACTTTATTCTTGTATTAGACACGAAGTACATCTCCTGTGAGTATCAAAGAAATGATACTAGATCATTATAATTGTAACTCTATTTATTTGTCAATTATGCTTACCAAATTTTCAATTTTTTTAAAAATTTACTTTTATTCTTTTAGTACAATTCAACGCGCTGATTCCAAATTAAAAACCGCAAATTAATATCTCTTTTTTTCAGAACTAATGGCACTAATTTTGTAAAAATTGATAAACTTGTGTAATTTTGTCTCTAGAATCAAATATTATAATGTAAGTATCTTGAGAACAAAAAGATATATCGACCTGCGGTTTAAAAATTTGGAACCAGCGCGTTGATAAAAATTAGTGTATACAAACAATATAAGTATTAAAAGTGACATTTTATTTTTTGAGAAGGAAGTTTGGAACACGTATATCATACACTTTTTTTCTACAAACATTATTTTTTCATTTATAATATCATAAGTGGTAAATTTTTGCCGGAAAATTTTTAAGATTGTTACGAGAGCTGGTTGCATATCAATTTATTGATTGTCACGAGATAAATTAGCAACAGGTTCGAGTAAAGCAATCGGAAAATTTTTCCAGGATAAAATTTAACCACGAATGGTATTCGGATGACTATTTCCAAAATAAAAATCAGGTAATCATTTATATATTTTTTTTCTTGGCAAAAATCGTCTATTTTTATTGTTTTGAAGTGTTATATTTAAGTTTGCTTTTTCAACGTTTTAAATAGATTCCTCTTCGAATCGACTCGTTTTTATAAAAACTGATAATAACACTGAAAATCTACACACTTTAACAGTTACGTAAACAATATGTTTCTAAAACGTCAAAAAATATTCGCTTATCAAAACTCACTTACTTGTAAAAAATACATCTTATTGGCTTAAAGGGTGCGAAAAAAATTTGTGTCGGTGTTTTGTCGAAATGAAACTTGGTAACTATAGGTAGAATCATGAATTTGGATTGGCTTATGAATTTATATTATTATATTAATATTTCTAATTTTTTGACACAAAATTGTTGATTTGTTGTTCCATTCGTCATTAACAAGGTAACTAATTCACTTCTAACACTAGTATAAAAATAACACTGATCTGTCACTTTTTAATACTGGTTTAGTAGAAAAATATTTATGATATTAGTGTTAAAAGTGATATTTTATTTTGTGAGAAGGAACTTTGGAACACGACGCGAAGCGGAGTGATCCAAACGGTTGAACAAAATAAAATCACTTTTAACGCGTATATCATACACTATTTTTTCTACAAACACTATTTTTTAATTTAAATTTGTATTTCTAATAATTTTTGACATTCACTTTTAACACTAGTGTCAAAAGTAACAATGATCTGTCACTTTTAACACTGGAGTCATAAAATGACATTTTTAATACTAAAAACAAACATTAAAAAGTTCACTTTTAATAGATTTGTAGAAAAAATTAATTGTATATGTATATATACGGCTCCAAAACCAAAAATGATCAGTAAGCGAAAAACAAAAACATCCAAAACGCGTTGTGAATTTATTTAAATTTACAAAAATAGAAATTTTAGTTTTCTATACATCTAATCTATTATGATTACCTCTTAACCTTAAAATTAATTTTAACAAAAACTAAATGAGTCGATAGGACCTCTGGCATGGTTGACATGTTGAGAAATCTTGACTACTCTGTTTAACGTACACTTGTTGTACTACTGATGATGAGAACTTAGTTATCGAAATACTTATTTAGTTTTTGTTAAAATTGATTTTAAGGTTAAGGGGTAATCATAATAGTTTTAGTAAAAATTTAGCCTTAGACTCCATCTATTATTAATTTATAAGTTAACATAATCTAAACTCAACTACCGCAACATTTTATGTGATTTCAGTTTGTGTGCATTTTAATTTAATCCGTATATTTGTTGTTTCTAAAGCTCTTGAATTGTGGAAGTCTCAAATTATGGTCGCCCGTTTTATTTTCCCGTTAATCCGGCAGTGAAGGGAACCTAATTGTTATGTGGCCTTGAGTTTTATTAACAAAGTGGTAGTGTCACTATTTATAATTTTAAGGCTTAATTTCAGTATTCAGACCCTTATTTCTCCCCACTGTGTCTGCTGTGTATTAAATCTGGCCACATTTATAACCACGTCCACCTATTCTCCCTCACATATATCAAAGGCAACCTTCCTTCACACATATATATTTTGTTTATACTCACATATATATTCCTAGACATACTCCGTTCCACCTGTACAGGACCGGGCTCTTCTGATTTATGCCAGCAACGCTGCTAAATTGTGCGTGAACTCGTGAGCGTGTTCAGGCGTGTGTTTATACCACAACGCTGTGCGATGTATGCATGCTTAGCATAATGAAGGGTTTTATTAAATGGCAACAGCGGAAAATTGAATTTTTAAAATGGAACTATGCAATGAGGATATATAGGTTGAGTTTATGAAGCTGTTTAGCTATAACATTGACGTAAAATTTGAAAAAGATGTTCGCATTCCCAACGTTATTACAATTTGTGAAACTTTGTAAAATCTTTTTTAACTATTTCAGAACTTTTATGTTGCTTCCAACAAACTCTTATTAAAATTTCCATAATATGATGTTATCATCCATAAAAATTCTACATTTTACTTTAACAAAATAACTATTTGATTGAAAAGTTTAATATTATTTGTTAAGTAGAAATGTTAACACTCGAATCAACCAACTTTTGATTAATAAGTATATTTCTTAATCTTTTAGGACCAGTTTTACAATATCAGATTATAGTATTTTATCTTGCTTGTAATGTAAAATACTATTATTTGTTACTCACTTATAATAACTATTTACATACGAGGTCTGTTAGAAAAGTATCGAATCTTTTTTGCGAAAACTTGATGGATTTGAATCAAGCACGCTTGCATGAGCCCACCTTGAATAGTGATGCACGCGAGGCGAGACGAGACGAGAAATATAAAACATCGATCTCGTCTCGTTCTCGGATCTGCAATCTCGCTCTCGTTCTGGCACATTTTTTTGGGGCTCGTCTCGCGAGAGTCTCACTGTAAAAATAAGCGCTTGCGCACTACGTATTTACCTCGGTATTTACGTATCAATTGAAATACAAAAGACAAGTTCGCACCAATCGTCCCGTCTTCCGTGTATTTACAATCGTATAACTATAATAAAGTGACGAAACATTAAATTCTAGTCACCAAATTATTTCAATACCAACATCTGTTAATACATTCTGTCATCAGTAAAACTAATTAAACATTAAAAAAAATATTTTTTGTAACTAAAAGTTTCTACGCTTTATCATTAATGGCTGGAAACCAATCACCCCGGTTCACTCCGTGTTGGCTCCTATCGACGATTAATATAAGATCCTTTACTTTTCAGGGACGACAAAAATGTTGGAGAAAAACTAGTTCTATTAGATGCAAAACCGCTTTAGTCTTTATTTTGCATTTCCTCGCTCTGCGACCGATATCATTCGACTCTAGATACACAAAAAAATATAGTTTATTCATATAATTTTCACATTCACGTGTTCTATGCACGAATTACCGTTGACTCCACTCCCTGTACGGTGCATTTTTCATTGAATTTATGAATCAAAGCTATAAAGTATACTTTTTATTGCAAGACTCTCGCGAGTATCTCGCGTGATTTCTCGCTTCTCGCAGTTATATCGATCTCGCCTCGAATTTAAAATTGCAATCTCGCTCTCGTTCTCGTCTCGCATAATGCAACGAGACGAGACGAGATGCGAGAGTACTCTCGCCTCGTCGTTCATCACTAACCTTGAACCGTCGTGCGGATGCGTGAATTTTTTCCCGACTATAGCGTCTGTTGCTGGTAAGCAGCAATTGAGTGAAGTAGTATATAGTGCTCTCGTCGGTCTATCATTGCAAAGAAAATGACAGAACGACTGAAACAGCGCTATTGCATCAAATTTTGCCTGAAACTGGGCGACTGCCAGGTGGAAACCATCGGAAAATTCAGACGGCTTTCAGTGACGATGCTATGGGCACTACTCAGATTAAGGAGTGGTACAACCGGTTTAAAGACGGCCGCACATCGGTGGAGAGCGAGCCACGCTCCGGTCGGCCATCAACATGCCGAAATGGCCAGGTCATTGCCAAAGCCTACTACAGGAATGTCCTCCGTCGCCTATGCGACGCTGTGCGGCGCAAGAGACCGGAGTTGTGGTCAACAGGAAATTGGCGCCTCCATCACGACAATGCTCCAGCACATTCCTCACACTTGATTCAGACTTTTTGGCAAAGAACAAGACTCCTGTGGTTCAACAGGCTCCTTATTCTCCTGATATGGCTCCCTGCGACTTCTGGCTGTTCCCCAAACTCAAGCGGCCATTGAAAGGAACGCGATTTCAGACAAGAGACAACATTATAGCTGCAACGACAGCCGAGCTAAACTCCATTCCGAAAGAGGCTTTCTCGGAATGCTTCCAACAATGGCGGCACCGCTGAAAGAAGGTGATTAGGTTTCCAACGCTCCAGGTATGCCAGTTTTTTTTCCGGCCGAAGGTCGGATACTTTTCTAACAGACCTCGTGCCTAGGAATCATAAATGCCGCAGATGTCGGTTTGAAATTGATTTTAAGACATCTAAGGCTTGTTATGATTCATAATATCTGTGATTTGTTCAATAGTTTATCTGTTTCAGAAATTGAAGACATTATTAAATATTATTTTTGGAAATTCTTTTATTAATACTAATTAGAGGTGGGCGCGGGCCGTGATTTTGTCGGGTCACGATGGGTCACGACGTGACCCGCGTGATCGTGAATATAATTTAAATTTTGCGTCGCGATTGGACGTGAGCGTGAATACAAGTTTTCTTCTATTTTTTATTTAAAAAATTGTCAATTTCCATCTTTTACTTTACATTCTTGTTATTATTATTATGTCCAAATATGTTATCAACAGTATTTATTTGCATAAAAATAGTGTTATTGTTGTACCCAAAATTGTATAAGTACACAATTGCTCCGATTTCACTAAAGATATATAAATCTTTAAGCCCGTGTAACACAATCATAATTTTGTTAACAAATTTGTTACCAAATTTATAATGATATTTGTGATGGAATAGAACAACATATTTGTCCATAAACATTCGTTTTCATTGAAACCAATCTGTTACCTAACTTATTACCAATTTGTTAACAAATTTGATACCAACTTATGACTGTGTTAAACAGGCTTAAATGAACATAGAAACAATTACGTGACACGAATGTGACCCGCCGGGCGTGGAAGGCGTGAGTGCCAAATTAAAATCGTGAGCGTGAGTGATCGTGAATCGTGTGATTGGTCGTGATTACATTTTTAGTTCCGTGAGCGTGCGTGATCATGAACAAAAAGTTACTCACGCGCCCACCTCTAATACTAATACTGTTTTGTTAATAAATAAAAGTATACTAAAAATTTATATTTTTAATATCTCGAAATGTTTTTGTTATGAAAAAATATAGGATGGATATATAAATTCATCTATAAATTTAGCGTAAGAAAATAACAAACAAAATAAATAACTGTATAAAAATCAATATTGGGTTGTCAGAATCACATATCATGACCATCACTTACTACAGTCTACAATAGTCTTATAAATTTAAATAGTACTTCACCGTCACCCTATATTGAAAAAGCAGGAAGGAGGATGCCTTGAAATCGCTTCGCCATCTCCGTTAAGTATGTAAACATTTTTCAACTGTCAAGTCTGCCGTCATTAATTCTTTTTTGCGATCCGAGTCATTTCGCGATGTGTAATTGAAAGTCAGTGAAGTGAAAAGAGCAGTATTATTAAAACCTGAATTTACAGTTCAATTATTAAAAAACGGAGTGCAGAATATCTGACGAAACGGGAGATAATGCAGGCGAGGAACTTTTACATTTGTGAGGAAAGTAATAAGACTTTAAAAAGTTCAATTTTTCACTAGCATTATTAATTTTTCAGCTACGATTCTGCTGCGCGAAATAAGCTGTCTGAAACATGTTTTGTTTTTTGCGACCATGTGCCAACTTCAATGGAAACGGTTCCCTGCAGATTTTGTATAAAATTTAAATTGATATTGAAATTAATGTGCTCCACTACAAGGAAGGCGATTACACACTTTATTCACTCTTCAATAGAGACTGATTTAATCAAATTCTTAGTAATGAAAATAAAATGATAAAAATCTATCTTGACATACTTTCAAAGTAATATAAAGTTAATGTAATGTCAATGGCTATCAAGCCTTGTTGGGTTTGTGACATTTGATTTTCTGTGCTTAATTTCAGTACCGCGTCAAGATGCCGAAATATTGTTCTTACAACGAAAGATTATATGAACAGTACGAATGACAACACAAATAGTATCCATAGGCGGTAAAATTTGAGTCTAAAAATTATTATTGCTATATTTTACAATTTGTAGATTTCCAAATAATCCATATCTGCGACAACAGTAATTAGTCAATCAATATTGGCATGAACGAAAATTCTCTATGAATGAATAATTGTAGATTATACATTTTTGACCTTTTAATAATCATATTTAAAAATTAATAAAAATTCATTTTCATATATTACATAATGTAATTTCATATTATTAGAGAAGCTTTTGTTTCAATTTTGTATCTATTTACAGTGTGTATATACTTATATTTAGATAGATTGTATTTTTGTAGGTATATCAATGAATAATTTGTCTTATTTTCTTATAAAGTTACTTTAATATTAACGTTTGATCTAAAAGTGAAAAAAGCTTTTCATAATTCAACTTTAACGTAAAGTTGTTACTTTAAAGTCCTTTAAAATAGAGTTCTTTTACGAGCTTAAAGTGAATATTTAATATCAGTTTCGATTCCACATTTTTGATAAAAATGATTTTTTCAATTTATTCATAAAGTTCCGACGAAGATGTTAATATTAAACAACGAAAAGTATAGTAGCCCCGAATTAATAATTTGAATATGGGGAACGAAAATGAAATTCATGGCAGATTTAAGTTAAGGAAAATACAATTTTATTTGTATTAGAACAGATAGAAGAAATAATAAAATTTGCAACAAATAAATAAATCAAAAGATATATTTATTAAGATTTTTAGAAGTGGTTTCACAACTTATTATGTATTTAATACTAAATCCAATAAAACAGTATCTTTTATTATAGGCGGGCCACCACTAGTTTTCTTGACACTCTGTTTTCCAAACACTATTTTTAGCTGTTTTCAAGTTATTTTAGTCATTACAGCGAGTTAAATTTTTTTCGAAGCTGAATCCTACAAAATTTCGCAAATAAATATTAAAATATTCAGTAAAACCTATAAAATCGCTTACCTTTTCTTTTCATTGATTTGGTAGTTTTCTTTTCTTACATTCAAGCACATGTTTGTATTTATATATTAATAAATCAAGGTGGATTATTCATCAAATGTGAAATTTTCACCTCTATTTCTTCTAGACATAATTTAAATGTATTATTCTCACAATCAATCTTACCATAGCACCCAATTTTTAACTCAACAGTTTTAAAATCATTTTTAGAACTACTTTGCTTAAAGTAAAGGAAATTTTTATTATGAAACGCACATATTTTAAAGTGTATATAAAGTCACTTTAAAATAAAGTTTAACTTTATGTAAAGTTTACTTTTACTAATTATTATGAAATCGGCCGTTATACAGTTTATTTAAATTTCCTACCATGAATTTAAAATCCGAAGGCACACGAAAAGACGCGAATGTGGCCCGAGTAGACCAAGCATAGTTGTTCAAATTGCTTCACTGTGCAGTATTCATGCGACTTCCAGATCAGTGTGGTTTAGTGATGCATGACGAGGCGAGAGTACTCTCGCATCTCGTCTCGTCTCGTCGAATTATGCAAGACGAGAACGAGAGCGAGATTGCAGTTTAAAATTCGAGGCGAGATCGATATAACAACTGCGAGAAGCGAGAAACCTCGCGAGATTCTCGCGAAAGTCTCGCAATAAAAAGTATTTGTAACTTTATAGCTTTCATTCATAAATTCCATGAAAAATGCACCGTACGAGGAGTGGAGTCAACGCTAATTCATGCATAGAACACGTAAATGTGAAAATTATATGAATTCACTGTATTTTTCGAGTCTATCTAGAGTCGATTCGATTAGTATCGTTCCCAGAGCGAGGATATTCAAAAATTAAGACAAAATCGGTATTGTATCCAACAGAACTAGTATTTTAGTTTTTTATGACTTAATCTTACTTAAATAGTGGCTTATATTTAATGAAAAAGTGTAGGTACTTTTGGTTACGAAAAAATAATATTTTAATGTTTAATTCGTTTTACTGATGATGACAGAATGTTAACAGATGTTCGTATTGAAATAGTTTAGAGAGCACAATTTGATGATAAATTCGATATTTTAGAGGTAAATTAAATTATTTACTAACTTATCACATTTTGTGGTGACCATTGCAATTTAGTGTTTTGTCCCTTTATTATAGTTATACGATTGCAAATACATGGAAGACGGTGCTATTGGTGCGAAATTGTTTCTTGTAGTTAAACAGTTACGTAAATACGTAGTGCGCATGCGCTTATTTTTATAGCGAGACTCGCGAGACTCTCGTGCGAGAACGAGATGAGACCCAAAAAAATGTGCGAGAACGAGAGCGAGATTACAGATCCGAAAACGAGACGAGATCGATATTTTATATTTCTCGTCTCGTCTCGCCTCGCGTGCATCACTAGTCTGGTTCACCAATATCAGTCAGAATCAAAGCAATATCTGAAAAAACTAAGCATATTTGTTCTTCATCAAAAGCCAATGCATACGTTAATTTAAAAAAATATAAATTAGCGGATTACCGTAAAATTTTGCTGAGACAATAATGACTATTAACAACAACCACTCAAAAAATGATTGTGCCTCTAAAGTCATGAAAACTTCAATTTTAATTATAAAATTATTTATCTACGAGTATTTATACAAACAAAAAACATAAAATGGTTTAAAAATGTAAATTACAAAAGTACGTAAAAGAATCACGTTTGGTACCGTTTATTAAACATCCTTAACAACTGTAAATTCTGCATTCCGCTACATAACACAAATTAACCCCAGATAGAACCGCCCTTCCATTCTACAACTCCCTTAGCACACATTCAGAAAACAAATCGCAAATAAAATCACAGCAAGCCTGGCCCTTCATTCATTTGTATTCACCTCAGCCAAGAAAATTTCCTCCGAAACCGCGGCCGACTCGTCACTTAAGCGATAAGCATCACAAACAAATGAGTACATTCCAAACAAATGGCAGTCGCGTAGTTCATTACGCCACCGTGTCGCCTGCTATGTCGCTCGCATCGCCCAGCAGGAAATTGTTTGTGTTAGACTGCAGGTAGATCCGTTTAAGATCCGATGCGGGGTTGTTCGCCAGAGCCACCTGCATGCTGAATGAAATATTCATACATGGTTTAATGCTACTGACGGGGAGTTTGTATGCTGGGAATATTTATACGAGACGGCTCTCCTGCATAAAAATACAACGGATTGTTTTGTCCTGAATTTTTAAAAGTTTTATGTGATATTATATTGGAAGAAGGTCTTTAGAGGATTCAGGTTTTATAGGAAACCCAAATATGTTTTCCAATTTGAATTGGAATTTTTATATTTGTATTTATGTCTTGAATTAGAAATGATGCAAATAAAATTATTTATTTATTTTCACAATTCTTTTGTTTTCAATGACCAAAAAATGTTAGGTCCGCTTAACTAAAAATTAGTACTAATGAAGAAAAAAGTAATCAAAACATATACAGATTAAAAAAGTGAAATATAATACCAATAAATAATATTAACTGCGTTTTTTACCTCTCGCTAAGAGAGGTATTGTATTAATGCTAAAAATCGTATATCCAGATTTTAGTGAATAAGCACGTTTTAAGGTCCCTAGAATCCGATTATAACATTTTTACGATGATGTCCGTATGTGTGTGTGGATGTGTGTGTGTGTGTGTGTGTGTGTGTGTGTGTGTGTGTGTGTGTTTGGATGTGTGTGTGGATGTGTGGATGTTGGATTAACGATTTCTCAAATACTATAAGACTTAAGACATTTTTAACTACGGATTCCTCAATCTAACAATAATGGGAAGAGTTGATTAAGTTTTGGTAACAATTGGACAACCGGAAGTAGTAGTTACAAGAAAATAATCATCTAAATATGATTTATCGAAAATTTATGTAAATACTTATATGAAAGAAAGAAATTCTTTATTCGATATATTTATATTTTCATTATTATATCTTCTATAGATTTAGAGATAAAGAAATGCATATAAAATAATTTGATGTAAAAAATCTCAGATCAAACTACTACAAGGCAAGAAATTCAAATGTTTGTAATTGACACATAAATGTCACTATCAAAAATATTTGTATGCCACTGTTAAAAATATTTGTACATCATTATGAAGATTATGAAAATAAAAAAAAGTTAACAACGCAAAAGAATATACTTAAAAAATAATATAAAAGGAATTTGCGAAAAAATGACGAATATGAAGAAAAAGAAAAGGAAAGTAGAAAAAGAAAATTTCAGGATATTGAATATAAAGAAAATGTATGTATTGTACATAATTTATATTAAAATATCCTATAGATTTTGCAAATATACGTAAGAATTATTTTGTAGTGAGACATGAATATATGTATTTGTATTTAAAAATATTTTTCGTTTTATGCGTACAACCAGATAAAATATCTGGCGAGAAGTTATGTGCTGGCCACATCAGATTTTTTGTCAAGAACAACTATTAAAAGCTTCAAGTAAGGTACCACTTTTAGTTGACTAATTATAATCAAAAATATATTTATGAACGTGGAAAAAATTGTATCAATGAAACAACCATTTAGTTTAAATTCTGTTTATTTAATACTTCAAGAAAATTCTAATTTTCGAATTTGTAGTAATGGAGTTATCGAAAACGGAAAAAATGTAAAGTTGTTATCTAAAGGAGGATACATAAAATGTACTCTTTCATTGAAAATTCCCCATCGATTTTAACCTAAAACAATATACAAAAGAAACATCCCTTATTAAAGGTTGGGAGGTAAATTTTTTTTAATAAAATAAAATGATGAAATAATTCATCTCAGATAGTTACGTTTTATTCTATTAGCTTTACACTAAATCCAAACAAAAAAGCTCGAAGAATGTAATCGTTTCTTTGTGGTTGTATTAATTATCTCTGAAACTCAATCAGTCACCATTATTCTGTTCCCTTGGGCTCAGACTAAGTTTATCGTATTGCAATACGAGAGAACAAATACCTTTACGGATATAATACTCCCGCTTAAGCTACTTAATACGGTCCGATAGAACAATACAGATTACAAATAATCCCCATGAAATCAGAAAAGTAGCTTTCCATCTACGTTATTTGATATTGGCGTTCTGGGCTTCTTTTTGCAAAGAGCAGATTGATGTAGGATGATGTGGATTAAAAATTCATAACTGTTATAAAGAGCTTTGCTTCTCCATTGATGTAAAAGCATGTTGATAATAAATATGAAATGGAAGGAAGATTATCAGAAGATTATTGTTTACGTTGGACGAAGACTAATATAAAATAATACAAATAAAATTTACATTTTGCAACATAGAATTTTATAAATATTTCAAGCATTTATTATATCCAACAAAATTTTGTTCAGCGGTTATGCAATTTCTTTTTCTATAGAGCGTCAGCGCCTCTAACGGCTACATTGGCATTTTTGGTTATCGAATCAATTTTGACTTTTCGAGAAAGTGATACAATTTACAATTTTATTTTGAGTTGTTGCTATTGTGTATGAATATTATACATCATATTATATTGAAATGAATAAAGAAAATATTTAAAATGCTATATATGTGATGTGATAATCAAAAAAGTCAAAATACCAGTGAAGGTTCTGTGGCAGAAAATATAATTTTTCTCATATTTAAATTTATATTATAATTTATAATATTAGTTAAATGTTACAAGATGCGCAATAAATGGAAATTAAGATTAAAAAGTTGGAAAACTTGAATGATTGGAAAGAAGAAAATTTCGACATATGATTTCAGTGTATGATGTTAGCATCTTTCTTTTATATTCGCAATAAATGAAGAAGATTCTTCATTGAAAATATACCAGGCTCAACGTGAAATCAGTTGCACAAGCTCGGAAAAGAAAATACACGAAAAATACGAACCATGTGAATTTCTATCTTTATCATTAACATTACATGTACAAAATCAATAATAGTCAAATTATGTCAAAAATAGACTTCTATTTCATACAACTGCAAGTATTATACAATTTTAAAACAATTTTCTGCTTCTTGTATTATATCTTGTTCAAATATTAACTTAAGAAACACATTTTTATATAATTCATTATTGCAATCAGACGACTATTGTTGGAATTTTATTCATACGATAAATATCTTTTACAATGAGAAAATATGTATACCTAAAAGAATTTTTCATGTTAGTAGAAGAAAAAGTTATTATCTTAAACATCTGTTCCTCATTCTAGGAAATTTATAAAATTTTATACTTCAATCGGTAATTTTGTGATAATTATTACATCCCCCAATGCATCACATAATATTTGACATCCTATCATTTGCATTTATTGCAAATATTTTATAAAATAGAAATTGCAAAATTATTCTGACAAAAACATAACCTTTCTAAGTTTCAATGAGTAACCATTTTCTCATTTTTGTCCGCTGTCGGGGATGACTGCCTATACCTGAATTGAGGAGTGTGAAACATGCTTTATAACTTGTAACATTTACTGCTGAATTCACTATACCTTAACCAAAAACGCTGATTTCTAATTTAATAACTCAGTACACCGAGGACATACGAGAATACAGGCCTGAATACTCAGTTCGTGACGTCATAGCGAGCCTCTTGCTGTCACGCCACGCCTCGAACGCTAGCATTGTAAGCATTTTAGTTTTTTTCATATATTCATGTCTGCATTTTTTCTCTTGCGGGATACATACAGTTCAGATAAAATTGAGGGCTGGATTTTAAATAGTGGGTATTGCGCCAACCGTCAACTTTAAATGTTTTCTTTGTAAAATTAAACGTGTATCACCTTTTCTACTAACTTCGAGATCACGAATAATACATTTTTCCTCAAAATGCAAACAGCTGAGGAATTTGTGATCTTATAATTTGGTCGATGTATTGCATTTGACCATTTTCTCTACATCTCACTATCGCGTGGAAATTTAAAAACATTGATGAATTTATTTGTGTTACTGTATTTGCTCCTGCACATTGGCACACAGCATTTGAAAACCATTTTTATAGTTTCCTACAACGACAAATAATAGAAATTTGACGTTCCGTCCCGCGTTGTGTCGTGCGTCCGTTCCCGCTGACTGCTATAAGTCGACTGTTTGTAGAAGGCTAGACTAGCGCTCGGGCCTTTTAGCTAGGCGTGACGCATTGAGCAGGGATAAACATTCAGGCCTGTATTCTCGTTTGGCCTCGAGTACACCATTAACCCGGCGTCGGTAACCTAAAGTTTTGTAACATGACGGTAACGTTGGCGTAAATATAACTCCATCGTGCATTGGGTTAAGGCACAATAAATGCTATTACAATTTATTTTTAATGAAACATTTAATGTACGATAGTATCTACTGAATTCAATTCATCAGTAATACAGGTAATTGTATAATGGTGTTCATTTTATCAATTTTCTGATATCTATAATGCTCTAAGTTTTTCATTGTTTCACTTTCAATATCCATTATTCATCATTTCAATTATTTTGAATGAAAAAATTCGAAAGTAATTCCTAGGGATTTGAAAGTTCATTTTGTGAAAATGCAAAGTGGATCGCACCTCTTGTATTCGTAAATACTCTGGTGTATTTCTTGCAGAAAAATAACATTACTCGTTGATAAAATGAATCAATAAAATATAATGAAATAGATTTACATTTTGAAATTGTATTTTATATATTACGTTAATCGTTTGATATAAATTAAAACGTTTTAATCCTAGTTATTTATTAAAATTAATTTGAAAGAGCTTTTAATTGAAATTAATTTGGAATAAAAATAGTATATTATTATTAATGATCATAATATTGACTAAAATTTAGTAAATAACAGAAGAGTAACGCGTTTAAAATTTTGAACAAAATAACTCATCTCACGACCTTTGTGACTTTAAAGGTGTGTTGATTGATGCATGGTCGGTCCGAGGTCGTGAGATCGATCTTTAGACCCTTATCTCCTATATTAGTTTTCTGTCACCGTAAACCTTTTCATTTCATTTTATATATCTCTTTCTTCATTTAAAGTTAAAAGAATTACATAATCAATTTTAGTTGCATTAGGTACCTATACTATTATTTACGAAACATGACTACTCAAGGTCATTTGTTCGAAGAAAGAATACACAACACTTTATAGCAGTAGCTTAGCAACATTTTGTATTAGAAAGAGAAAGATTAGTTGACGGATATCTATTTAATTTATGTGGTGAGACAGATATACGTAAATGGTGCCGTTACTTTCTAACACACTAAAAATAGCAGTGACGTATGTCGTAGAGTTACAGACATGTAATTATGTACTACACTGCCATCTGTACTAATGTTTATCCAGTGACGTTGACATTTAATTCAAATTATTATTTTATGGTTTGTCAAGTATATATTTCTGTTTTATGCAAAAACGTAGGAGAAGAAGATAAAACTTTGAAAAAAATATTATTTTAAAAGAAACAAAATTCTCAAATAAAGTACATTTATTTTTTTCAGTTAAAATGTATCCTAGAATATTTCGCATTGCACGCCTATCTGTACGAAATGCAGTGAAGTTATCTGTAAGTAATATATCAGATGGCTCATAAATGACCTTGAATAGTCATCTTTCGGGAATAATACTTTACCTATTTAATTTTTTCAAAAAACAAAATATTTATTTAATATACATTTCTTATTTTCTTTATTGTGATATTGATTTAAATATTTATTTAATTCTTACCTACTCTTGTGAAATATACATTAATAACAATAAATTAAAATGAAAACTGTAAGGAAGAAATTCGTAGCAGAATAGAGCTGTTGTAAGAATTTTTATATGCCTTGTAAGTATTAAATTAAAAAAGGTACCATTATTTAAATAGCATCAAATTTGAAAATATCACCAAATATCCATTAGATATTTTACAATCAATTTTTGAAATTTGGATATTTTGAAAATGTCACATGATCTGAAACAGAATGTGACGTCACAACACATACATCTTCATCGGCTCCAATTGGTCCCTTATAGTGTCAATTCTTTATGTTTTGTTACAAGTGTTATGATAAATATATTGTATATTGTCAAAGTTGTCAAACAAGTGTCAAATTTTTGAGTTTGTTTCGTGCCAGATAATACAAAATTCAATATAAAATAAATAATTTACAGTATCGTATTGTGCCTTCTTACAAAAATGCGCTAGGAACACACCTATTATTGAATTTATAAATATGCCAAAAGATGCGAAGAAAAGAAAATTTTGGCTGGAAGCAGTAGGTCGAAAAGCTGATGATTGGGTTTTTACATTTTATTTTACCTTAACTCTTTAACACACCTTATGTCGGCAACAGTAAAACAGTCGTTTTCTGTTATAAAATCAGCCATCCTCTAGCTTTCGATTTTCGGTAAACTGTCCGACTTAGCTTGAGTGTATTCTGTATTAGCCATTATTACTCATTTATAATGGAAAATGTCAGCGTCAAATGTCAAATTAGAAGTTTGTTATTAACATGTGACAAACTATCGCCTACGTTTATTTATCTAGAAAACAAAAATAAATGTAGGTGATGGAAAAACTGTTTTTCTATTGGCTGTGAATGACGTAATGTATGTGCTTCTACGACACAGGAGTGGGGAGTTGTTTTTCATAACTATTTTTGGCGCCAATATTCGTATTTAATTATTTACGAAAATAACAACAAATTATTAAAAAAATAATTATTAATAAGAAAAATATTGCATAAACTTTCATTTAAAATACTTTTTGAAAAATATGAAACAGGCTCATTGCACAGGGAAAAGCAGCATACAGAAACATTGAAATGCGAAAAATATTTGTTAAAATGTTTTATACGGAGTATTTTACTGTATGGCATTTCCGTTGTGACCTGTTCAAGGACAGAATTTACTAAATGATGATGCAATGCTCTTATGGGGTAATCATAAAGCACAAACACTAATTAAAAATTTAGGTAAACTATTATTCACGAAAGATGACTATTCAAGGTCATTTGTGAGCCGTCTGATATAATATTACTTGCAGATAACTTCATTGCATTTTGTATGCATAGGCGTGTAACCTGAAATATTTATGGACATATTTTAACTGAAAAAATAAGAGTAATTTAATTGAAAATTATGTTTCTTTCTAAATAATGCCTTTCTGAAAGATTTATGTTCTTCAATTATGTTTTTGCAAAATGTACAAACATAGACTTAACTATAAACTAAGGAATAATAATTTGATTTAAACGGCAACGCCACTGGGTAAATACTAGCACAGAGGGCAGTGTAGTAGATAACTAGGTATCTGTAATTCTACGACATACGTCATTATTATTTATAGTATGTTAAAAAGTAATGCCGCTATTTACGTATATCTGTCACATCACATAAATTAAACATACGTTAATCAAATAATCTTTCTCTTTCTAATACAAAATGTTGCTAAGCTACTGTTGCAAAGTGCTGTGTGTTCTTTCTTCGAACAAATGACCTTGAATAGTCATCTTTCGTGAATAATAGTATACTTACTCATTTAAGGTGCATTCACAAATGAAAATTAGGTTTAGATTTATGGTTTATACTTTAAGATTTAAAGACTTTGGCCGCATATTATGTGATGACTCCATTCCACTTCAGAATTTAAGGTCTCTAAATCCAAATCATAGAGCTAAACATTGCAAGGTCCAAACTTTAGGTTTATGATTTAGTTTGACGTCACAAACTTCACCAATGAGAACGAGTCTGAAATGATATAGATATATACACCCATCTTTATTTAGTATCCACTTGGTGGATTCGGCTTTTTAAACAAATGCGAGAAGAACATGGAGACTGTCATAACTTAATTGCTGAAATATAACCAATAATGCCAAGCGAATGACAGTTTCACGGCGCACAGGTGTCTTGTTGAGTACTGCTCTATCGATATTTTAATCTTGTTGTAGAAGCATTTACACAGATGTCTGTACATATCAAAACTAATTTTTAGGTAATTTAAACTTACATTTATGAATGACTTACTTAAACCTAAAGAAAAACCATAAACCTAATTTTTATTTGTGAATGCACCTTTAGACTTCACAATATTTTATTAAATTCAAATATGATCATCAGCTAAATAATTATTAAATATTTTATACATCTTTGTAGATTTAACATAAAATTTACATGTAAACATAAAAATATTCCTGAACAAAGATTTCCCTGTAATATCTAACCTAACCGATACTTTGACTTCTCCATCTTGTATTTTATGCAGGATTCGGTCGAACAGCCGTCTGCAAACCTTAACGTCTTGGAACATAAAAACTTTTTATACCTTCCGTGGCCATCCACTGAATTCTTAATTTCGATCAGCGCTCCGGATAAAAAAGTAATATGTCAACCCCCGTCGTCGACTTGCGTGAAAAAATAACGAAACAATATCGAAAAGAAATGCTCGTGAAATATTAACGCTTGCTAGCCGTCTCAACTTCGCGTAAAAGCGCAACTTTAGAACTTTGTGCAAGTGTAACAGATTGGGGCTACAAGAATGAGCTGCTTTTTAGGTGCGGTCACACGAAAAATTTATGTTTTCAACCCGAGCAAGTAACGGATTTTATAGAAATTTAATTTTATTCAAAGTTTTTGGTTTCTTTCTGACGTCAACAGATGCAGCTTTTATAGCAAAAACGAAATGGTAGAGAATGAAAAATGTTCTTGGACAGAGAGAAAATGTTGAAATTTTTATTAATATGTACCTACAACTAATATATTCAGTCCACAAACCTTGTTATGAAAACACTGTTTTGAAAATGCCAAATTGCCATATTTAATGTCACCCTAATATTTAAAGAACTTTTTTCAAAATATTATTTTAAAGCAGTACATAGTTTGTATTCAAATAAATATTTTGAAAAAAATTGTTCTTTAAGCATATGGGTGAAAAGAAATATGTATTTAAATTTGGCATTTTGAAAACAGCATTTTCAGAACAGGGCTTGTGGTACAGGTACAAACCATAAAACTGAAATATACTACTTTTATGTCTCACTAAAGTATTATGAACTGTTTACGAGTATTGCTAGGATACGGTGTATATAAACATATCTATAACAACCGGGGCATTAGATGAGGGCATAATAGTTCATTATGCCCTTATTATAATCATATTGTGAACTTTATATAATGAAAATTATTTTCTTTTTAATTATAATTCATTACAATAATAATGATTGATTACAACAATTAATACATTAATTGATTACAACAATTATTATTATAAAAAAACAGCTTTGAAAGCACAACACAGAAATTATAACACTTAAAATTGATTATGAAAAGGGTCTTAAAAAGCAATTTACTTTCACCACACACGTAAATAGTAAGTACGTCGAATTGCAGACTGCAATGTTTCGCATTGAATTTTGTCGGATGGGCCGAAATTTTTATTGTAAGAAAAAAATAATTTTCAAGGTCAAACGTGTTTTAATGCAAAGTAAGATAATATAGAGTTCTTTACAATGAAGCAAATTTAACAAATTCTTAAAAAATTAAAATCAATATTTTATGACAAAAATGCGTATGTACGCTCTAAAAGCGTAGAATTGCCCCTTCTACTAGGCTTTATGATGCGAGTATAAGCAATAACTACAGAAACAGACAATCTGAAAATACAATGTTGCATTAAATTAAAATATATTACTGAGTAACAATATAATTATTCTATTAAACTGCTCAAAATAAAATATATAATAATTAAATGTTAATTAAATCGCGCTCCTCACAAAATACGGCAACCCTAATCATACGTAGGTACTTTTAACATAAATAAATATGCAATGTCTATTCATTATTTACTTTTATATTTCTTTATTTCCATATGACAGTAAAATCGATAATTGTGAAAGTTTTGAGAAGAACGCGATCATAAAATGATTAGAATAAACTACGGCATATTAAAGAAAATACAACACCGAAGATAATGTAATATAATAACAGTACATAACATAATTTACTCTTTCTAACACTTCAGCTATTTCGTACTTAGTAATAGATGGTATCTAATAAATTTTTGATTAAAATATAAGAAAATATTACCAATAATTATTGAAAAATACAATGATACATTGAAATGAAAAAATAAAATTATAATTTTATTTTTAAAAATGGATACAGTCCACAAATGAAAGGGGGGTCAGTCGACCCTTTCGACCCCCCCTGTGGGCGCCTATGTTGGTGACAATATTTATCCACGTTTGAATTCATTTTTAATATTATTTACCATCATATGTGACATCCAAAGCATTACAAACTCTCTAAAATGTAATAATATTCAGAAATTAGTGCATAAGAAATAAAGAACTGGCATCTATCATGTGAAAACGTACCTCCAAATATAATATTTACATCTTCTACATTCGAGAATAGAATAATCAGGGGAACATTTATGCGTTTGCAGAAGCATTCAAAATAATTTATTTCCAGCGTTTCGATAAAATATATTCTGAAACATCAAATTCACCCATTTCATCATCGCAAACGATATAGAACGTTGGTATTTTAAAAATGAATAAATGTTGATAATAAACAAAACAGTTAAACAACATCCTTAGCAACGCCAAAGTTTAAGCAATATTGTAATCAAAATGATTATAAATGAAAACTTATTTCACATATTCTAGTGAGACATAAAATCTTGTATGCACCACGAGCGTTTTAATATATAATGTCCATCGGACGACATCTATCCCTCGAGCCAGAGGCCCTCGGGCTACATCCTCGTCGCCCTCCTGGTATTATCACCATCGTAACGCCCTTGGTACATAAAATACCATTTTAACAAACCAGTGGTCCTATTACAGTCACAGGTCTTCGAAGGTCTTTAGTTTGTGTATGATCGCACTACGAAAAGTTTGAGAACCACAGGTGTACAACGATGTATTTTTTTTCAATTCTAAGGATCGACATTAACGATTAAATGCCCATGGACTACAACGAAGTCTCTTAGCAACTTTACCACAAATTACGTTAAGTCTGTAAAATTTATAAAAAAAAGCAACCAATATTGGATTCTATGAAAATTGTTCTCTTTTTCACGACAGAATCCAGCTATAAGACCCTACTCATCTAGTCTTTTCAGTTACTCAGGGGATTGTAGGTAAGAGGCGAGGTAGCTGGTGAGTTGGTCTAGAATAGTTCACCCCTCTTCAAAAAATTTCGGGGTAGGCGTTGCTTATTTGGACTATGTGTACACGTATAGCAAAAAAGTACTTTGACTTGACTTTGACTTTCAAAAGGCGACTTTTGTCGTTGTGTAAACACTCTCGCCTATTACTTTTCTTCCTAAAGTCAAGTCCAAAATAAAATAGACTTGACTCATATAAGTGACTTTTAAAAAGTCGTGTGAACCAACGAACGAAACATACTTTACTTTACTAACAGTGACATCTAGTTTTCATCCACAAATTCCTAGTAATTGGATATTTAATTACACAATTTTGTGTTTTATATCTGAATTTAAAATTTTCTCGAATTTTAAAATATTTTATGCGATTATTTTTTAATCTATTTCGCATCCAATATTTTGGCTGCATTGTTATATTATTTAAAAATATCGCGCTCAAATTTAGTAACTGTAAGTCTACTATCCATTCTTTCTATAAATAATTTATTATTACATCACACGTATTATAACCAAACTTTACTTTGCTGTGAAAGTCAAAGTTGAGTGAAGGACAAGTAACAAACGTAAAATGAAGTAGATTTAACCTTATGTGTAAACGCACCATTAAATTGACTTTTCATAAGTCGCCTTTTGAAAGTCAATTCAAAGTAAATTTTTCTCGTGCGTGTATACATAGTCTTTCTTAGCCAGTAAGCCAGTACCAAAGTGACTGTTGTAGCGGTATGATCGCGCTTTTCAGATATTTTTTTTGCCAGAGCTCATTAAATTCAACGATTTTTTAAACACAAAATTGTGTGTCAATTTTCTTAGTTTTATAATATGTATTTATTATTCGATATTGTTTATAGACCTGCATCTAAACATTTATCTATTTAAATTAATAGATAATTGTCCATTTGTACAAGTAATAATAAAAATATAATAACCTAGTTTGACAGATAAATCGTTATACAATTTTTGTTAATTAACTTGTTTTAATTCCATGGCTATCGATATTTTCGTCATTTTCATAGCTCATTTCCGGTCTTTACAATATCGAATAATAAATATTATACAACTAAGAAAAAATGCTACACATTTTTTTTTTTTAATCGGTGAATTTAATATATTTTGAAAATTATTCATGTATGTTATTAAATTAAATTTAATCTAACTATAACAGTGGAATACTTACTACCTAGGTATTTAGTATTTAAATACAAATATTATGTTGTATAAGTAAATTTACATTTTGCTACGACTAAAAACGAATATAAAATATAACTTGTACATTATTGTCAATTTCAGTTTAACATACTAAATAAATATACTGACTCACCTACACACCCAATCTTGGAACAATATTAACATAGTTCTGTCTATAAACACTAGTAAAATTATCAAAATATATCTAAACAAATACCATAATGTCACATAAATGTTTATCAGTCACCATTTTTTTACTACTGTCAATCATAGTACCGAATTATATGGCCGAGGGCAGCACTATTTGCATAAAAAATAATAATACAGATGAATACATTATTTTTATAATATTAAACATTTCTTTTGCAAGATTATGAAAATAAAGTAATCGTATTACAATGTATGGAACTTAAAAAAGTACATAAATAAATTAATTACCGTATATTTAGACGGAGTAAAAATAAAATAATAACGAATTGTATTATAAATTAAAATGTAATTTGAGAATTTACAAATTATTATAAATTTAAAAAAACTATTGTTTCATAGGTACAGTTTAATAAATATAATGAACACAATTATAATTTATTATAGCTCGTTATTTTCAGAATATAATAAATGTTCAAACAAAACAAATTGTATTAATTGTATTGAAATATTAATAAGCAAAATCCGAATGTTTAATTATAATGACAATAAATTAAAATGTGCATATGACTATATTGATAATAATTGTTATTTTGATTAAAACAATTAAATTAAATTAAAAAGAGGATGAGAAATGTTATTTGTGTTACAGTTACATCTAGCAACCATATGTCGATCACACAGTTCGATCAAGACACCTATGAAAATGTTTTAATGTTGTTAGATACGAAATAAATAAAAGTGTTTTCCCGTTTTCGCTCTGATCCAAATTCATTTGTGTTTATTATTTTGCTTTACATGTTATACTAGTTTAACGTTCTTAGTTATATTTTTACACATGTAGAGTAGTTTATAATACAACGTATATCTCCTACTCTACATATTTGGTGACCCCGATTGTCAAACAGGATGGACGACATACCTGTTCCTGTTCCTGTTTCCGATACCCAACCTGCTGACCTTCCGCTTCCTGAAATATCTTCATTAACAAATTCCTTCAAGATCCCCGAATTTTGGCCTGCGGACCCGACATTATGGTTCTCTCAAGTAGAAGCGACATTTATGTCACACCGTATTACATCTGAAACAACTAAGTTCTACAAATTAATTTCATTACTCAATCCTCAGTATGCAGCAGAAGTCAGAGACCTTATTGAGAATCCTCCAACAGTGTTTCCATATACCAAGTTAAAAGAAACGTTAATCCACCGAACTTCGCTATCGAAACAAGAAAGAATTCGACAATTATTCAACATCACAGACTTAGGCGATAAAAAACCATCACAACTTTTACGTCAGCTCCAACAGTTGGTTGGCTCTATGCATCTAGACGACTCAATCCTTGAAGAAATATTCTTGCAAAAACTTCCTTCAAATATTCAACTTATCCTTGCTTCAAATAATAATATTTCATTAGCAGATAAAGCCGAAATCGCGGATAGGATTCTAAACGTCACACAACCAACGCTATGTTCCGTGAGCAAAGACGCACAGCAAATCGAGGAGCTAAAACAAGAGGTCTCAGAGTTAAAGAAGTTGGTGTTAAGTCAGTCAAGAAAGAAAAACCTTCCTTTCCCTACGGTTCCTCCGAACTCGAATTTATGCTGGTATCACCTCAACTTCGGCGACAAGGCGAGGAAATGTATTCCACCATGTCAACAAAGTTCTTCTACAAACAAATCAGGGGTTTTGTTACATCAAAACAGAAACTTAATAGATAAACTCACTTTACCATCTATTTCTAGCACTAATACTCATCCAACGACAACAAAACTCCTTTATCTGACTGATAGGCTCTCTGGCCACCGCTTTCTGATAGACTCTGGAGCCGAGGTGAGTGTTATCAAAAATTCATTGTGCGAAAAACGACGACAAAATCCTCTTACACTACAGGCTGTCAATAATTCAACCATTAAAACTTTCGGTACTAAAACATTAGAAATAGACCTCGGGTTAACAATGCAATTTACATGGAGGTTTATTATCGCGAACGTTAAGCATTCAATTATCGGCGCAGATTTTCTTACATACTTTAACTTGCTGATTGACTTACCTTCAAAGCGCTTGTTACAAGCAAACCGAAACATACAAAACAATTCAAATCGAATATCTAGTATTACTACTCAACATTCCACATGCTTTACCCAACTCTTGTCAAAATTTCCTTCTCTAAATTCACCTTTTACTCCCAAACGTCAAATTATGCACAATGTCAAACACTGTGTCATCACTAACAATTCACCTGTTTTTGCACGGCCGCGCCGTCTAGCTCCGGATAAATTATCCACCGCTAAAAACGAATTCGATAAAATGTTGAAAATGGGGATCATTCGTCCATCTTCTAGCAACTGGGCTTCTCCATTGCATATGGTTAAAAAGAAAGAGATTGGCGAATGGCGACCTTGCGGGGACTATAGGGCTCTCAATGCCATCACCGTCCCTGACCGTTATCCAATTCCCCATATTCAAGATTTTACAACTAATTTATACAATTCGAAAATATTTTCAAAATTAGACCTCGTTAAAGCCTACCACCAAATACCAATGGACGAAGAATCCATTTCCAAAACAGCAATAACCACACCTTTTGGTCTTTTCGAATACTTGGTCATGCCATTTGGATTGAGGAATAGCGCCCAAACTTTTCAACGGTTCATTGACAATGTTGTCAGAGGTTTAGATTTTTGCTTCGCATATATTGACGACCTCCTTATTGCTAGTAGTTCTTTCGAACAACATTTAAAGCACTTAGAATTAGTTTTCCAAAGACTTGAAAAACACGGTATACTTATCAATCAAAACAAATGCCAATTCGGAGTCCAGAAGATCGAATTCTTAGGACACAGTATTTCAGCAAATGGCATTCAACCGGTAAAATCTAAAATTGACACAATCAACAAATTTCCCTTACCTACAACTCAACAAAAACTAAGGGAATTCCTTGGCCTCATAAACTTTTACCATCGTTTTATCCCTAACTGTGCAACAACGTTAAAACCCATTAATTGTCTCATAACAAATAAACCAAACAGCTCAAAAGAGATTGCATGGTCTCCGGAAGCAAACAAAGCTTTCAAAGACATAAAAAAACAATTAACATATTTAACAACACTCACATTTCCCGCACACAATGCCCCTATATCTATCATGGTAGATGCTTCAGACACGGGAGTAGGTGCAGTTCTGCAACAACAGATAAAAGAAGACTGGAAACCTATAGCCTTCTTTTCCGCCACATTCACACCTACACAAAAACGTTATAGCACATTTGGCCGTGAATTACTAGCTATGTACCTAGCAGTAAAGAAATTTAGATATTTCATAGAAGGAAGAAATTTCTTCATTCTAACAGATCATAAACCTCTGACTTTCATGGCTAACAAAATTTCCCACAACTACACCTCCAGAGAAATAAGACACATGGACTTCATTTTACAACTAACAAGCGACATCAGACACGTATCGGGCAAAAACAACGCCGTAGCCGACGCGCTGCCCAGAATCCAAATAAACTCCATCCTCACAGACAAAACCATCGACTACGTCAAAATCGCAGCAGCTCAAAAAACCGATAAAGAACTACAGACACTGCAGACAAATAAAACGAACAATTTACAATTCAAAAACATTAAGCTTCCAAATTCTACCTGTACCTTAGTTTGCGACATATCCACTGGTAAATACCGACCATATATACCAAAAGAATTCCGAATTAACATTTTCGACCATTTTCACTCGCTATCCCATCCAGGAATAAAAACAACAACAAAATTAATAAACTCTAAATTTGTTTGGTATAAAATGAACAAAGACATACAATCCTGGACCAAACAATGCGTACACTGCCAACGTTCAAAAATAACAAAAAACACCCAAGCTCCACTCAAACCATTTTCCGAACCAAACAGTCGCTTCGACAACATTCATATCGACTTAATCCATTTACCCAATTCCCAAGGATTTTCTCATGTACTCACGTGCATAGATCGGGTCACACGATGGCCAGAAGCAATTCCAATCAAAGATTGTAACACACAAACTATAGCTGAAGCATTAGTAAACAATTGGATATCTAGATTTGGAGTTCCTTCTGTTATTACAACAGACAGGGGAAAACAATTCGAATCGTCATTATTCAAAAATTTACTTAAAATGTTGGGCACACACCACATAAAAACCACGGCATACCATCCACAATCAAATGGCATGATTGAGAGGTTCCATAGGCAGCTAAAAACTTCCCTTAAAACATATAATGACCCTATAAACTGGGTAACTAACCTACCAATCGTCTTATTAAGTCTTCGCACAACGTGCAAAGAACCTATTAATTGCAGCCCGGCAGAACTTGTCTACGGCACCACATTACACATTCCAGGCGAATTCTTCACACAATCACCAATAGTTCCAGACCCTAACATGCCCCACTATCTCCAACAGTTAAAACAAATAATCAGCAAATTAAAGTATACAGCCCCAATCTTAAAAAACAAACCATATTTTGTAAACCCCGATCTATTTCGCACATCACATGTCTTCATAAAGCATAATGCAATAAGCCCCACCCTACAACAACCTTACGATGGGCCTTACAAAGTAATCAAACGATACGAAAAGTTTTTCAAAATTTTAATTAAAGATAAATTGGACACCGTATCAATAGACAGACTAAAACCTGCTTACTTACAATAGCCGCACAATTTTGATAACACTCATTCCTCTCCCCAAGCCCCACAAATAAAGTCATTCAATTTATGTCATTTCTTTGTAAAATGACAAGTAATGACTTCCCTTTCATTACCTGTCATTGTTTTCTTCTCTCTAAGGAGGGAGATATGTTACAGTTACATCTAGCAACCATGTGTCGATCACACAGTTCGATCAAGACACCTATGAAAATGTTTTAATGTTGTTAGATACGAAATAAATAAAAGTGTTTTCCCGTTTTCGCTCTGATCCAAATTCATTTGTGTTTATTATTTTGCTTTACATGTTATACTAGTTTAACGTTCTTAGTTATATTTTTACACATGTAGAGTAGTTTATAATACAACGTATATCTCCTACTCTACATTTGTATCTAGTTCGCGAACAAATATGTCCTGAATTTAGAATTATTTTCTCAGAAAACAGTAAGTTTAATTTATTTGGATCAGATGCTTGGTCTATAGTTTGGAGAAAATCAAATACCAAGCTAGATAGAGATAATTTATGCGGCACAATGTAACACGACTGTATAAACGTTTGTTTGGGCTTGGGAATTTATGTTTTATTAATGAAACTATAAATATAATTATTTATAAATTTCCAAAAAAAAATCTGCAGTCTCCTGCGGATATATACAGGTGTCTTGGAAATAGGGGGACATGGTTTAACCACAAATTCCTGGTTCACATAATAAGACGATTTAACTTACCTATATCCGACAGTGCACCGTTTAGTCAGTATTCTGTTTCAGTCTTTCTAAAAAAAATAGTTTTGTTTTTAATAACGAAACGCTTTGTTCGATTTGAATGAAATTTGGTATGACAATCCATATGGATCTAATTCATCTTCTAAGATGGTATTTGTTATTGTTAGTGAACCGCTAGTGTATATGAAACTTGGATGTCGCAACCATCAATAGACCATAAATAAACAACGCCAATAATGTATATTTACTGTTTTTCAGAAAGATACACTCAATAGTAAACTTTCGTGTCTCTGAGTGAGATGATATCTGTAACGATTTAATCAGAAAACAATAAAATGTAAGTGATTGCGCAGTGTAATTTTTAAAATAAATTTTATCTAGCAGTCTTTCCAAATGTCAAACAACTAATTTTTAATGACAGTAACAATTGTTTATGGGTTGTCAAAAATTTCCTTTGCCATATTTTAAAACTAGTAACATATCCATTTGTTCGGCCTTATATTATTTTACTGCTATTATTATAATAAGACGATTAGTGTTAGCTCAATCCTAAACAGCTTTAGAAGTTTGACAACTCATAAAAAATTGTTTCTGTCATTAAAAATTAGTAGTTTGACATTTGGATAGACTGCTAGATAAAAGTTATTTTAAAAATTACACGGCGCAGTTACTTACATTTTATTTTTTTCTGACTAAATCGTTACAGATAATATAAATTACGCGAAAATAGATAGGCGAACCTGAAAAAAATATTTTTCACTATTTAGCAACTCCGGATGAATCCGACTGAAGATTGGGCAACAGCCAATAAGATGTCGTATTTTTACAAGTGAGTTTTGATAAGCGAATTTTTTTTGACGTTTTAGAAACATATTGTTTACATACCTGTCAAAGTCTGTGTATTTTCAGTGTTATCAGTTTTTATTAAAAACGTGTCGATTCGGACAGAAATCTATTTAAAACGTTGAAAAAGCAAACTGAAACATAATACCTCTGAACGCAATAAAAATTATAAGATGTTCGTCAAGAAAAAAATTATATAAATGATTACCTCATTTTTATTTTGGAAATAGTCATCCGAATACCATTTGTGGTTAAATTTTATCCTGGAAAAATTTTTCGATTGCTTTACTCGAGCCCTTTGCCAATTTATCTCGTGACATTGATCAAAAATCACTCGTTTGACAAATCGTAATTTTTTTGCCAATGCCACCCAATAAATTGCTAGGCAACCAGCTCTCGTAACAATCTGAAAATTTTTCCGGCAAAAATTTACCACTTATGATATTATACATATATGATAATTGATTCTACGGCCTCTCTAAGGTAGCAAGGAGAGAGCATCACAACAATGATTATACCAAAAATAAACAACTTTAACTGATCTTTAACGCTGAATACACATTATTTTATTAGCCTTGCTTTGATTACTAATATTAACACAATCTTCTGTGTAATGATTCTATTTAACTAAGTAAAGCATAAAATTGTCGAGTACTTTGCAATCTCAAATCGATAATTCTTTGAAAGTAGTTTACATTAAAAGCATTAAATCCAATTGAAAGTTAGAAAAGTTTTTACGAATTCGAATGCAGGGGAAGTCGTCACAAGATATTAAGCTCAAAGTGTGCAGCGGAAGTATTCTGAATGAAGCAGCTCACTGAACTTTCAGTTTTCAGCCGCCGGGACGCGCAGTCGACAGCGACGTATTTATCTTTCAGCGACAGTGACGTACGCATGAAGCAATCAAGCATTTAAGATGAAATTTTTTCAATTTCTTTTTCTTATATAGGACACGAAATTTATAAATGTGTGAATATGTAACAACAGCTGTCCAAATCATACTGACATTTAATTATTTGTAGTATGCTCTGTTCCATTTACATCAGCGCCAGTTTTAAGTAGCCGAAATTACATTGGGTAAACTAGTCTCTTGCCTCCAATTTCAGCTAATCAGAGAAGTCAACACTATTCCCTTTTTTTCTGAATGGCTTAAATAAATAAAAAATCCTTTGTATTTCATATTTGGACAATACCTAAGTCAAATTCGTTTAATAAATTTAGGGAGAAGTCGGAACAAAAAATCTTATGTATCACACGTCCAGAAACTGTGCTCGTAGGAAAACGTGTCATTGCGTCTAAATATCACAGCACCCAAATTTCAAAACTTCTAAATTTCACAGCGTCTAACTTTACAGCGTCTCTAAATGATGCCCCACCATCAACCTACAAGTGGTGTTGGCAAACTGTAAATATGTCAACATTTATTGTGAATTATGCAACAGAAAGCGTATCTAATCTAACCAAACCCAACCAAATCTAAACTAACCTACAGTGAGCTCCGCTTGGCCACGCCCACGTAATCGGTTTTTGAATGATTCGGGCGAAGCGCTTTCTTTTCCATTTTTATATATTGAAGTATGTTTGTCTTTCAGTACACATTCTTCAATTACATGTTCCGTAAGTCAACCAAAAAAAACAGTATCTTGATTCCGGGTACACCATGGTTCCTGAATATTTTCATCTATTTCGGAACAGATTGGCATTGAATTATATGACATTTAAAATTGATACAACTTAATAAATAAAAATTAACCAAATGAATGATAACTTTGAATATGACAACGAAATTGAACATTCTATTACATTTAATGCCAATAAAAATAACACAACCAACAACATTTCAAATATAAATAATGTTTTCATACTTACATCTATAATAATTATTAGTAATACCACTAATGCGGTTTAAAAATTTGACATTGACGTATATCGTTTGATGGTGCTAGATGTTTGAAAGTAGCAGTAGTGGGGGTTAAAATACCAGAGAAACCAGGATTATTTCGTGGTTGCCGTGTTCCGACCTTTCACCAAAGTTTTTCAGGAACGGCGTTTCAAATAGAAACCGGTAAATAATTTTAGGACTTATGCACTCGTAATATAGTTACGGCATACTTGAATAAATCATAAAATATTTTCATAAAGCTCCCTGTTTATTATAATAATTTCATTTCTCGTACGCCTATGAGATGAGCTTCAAGAACAAAGTAAAGCACACAATATGCGGTTGAAGACAGTGGTAAGCACGAACCGCGGTTGTCTATTTACAAACAGGAAAATTTATTGTGTGCGAAGGTTAATTTTAACTGTTTATTCTAAGTTTCACTAACACCTTTATTAAAGTTTTAACGATGTATATTTTACTTAAAAGAGATGTACTCGTACAGCAACGTAGAATATGTGCTGTAATGACTTTATATAAATTATAAACGTTCCTGTTTTCTTTTTAAGTCTTGCTGATTTTATCTAGCTAGTCTCTAAAGAGAAATATTATTTTTTTGTAAAAGAATTAAGGTAGAAGCTGGAAGTTGAAAATGTTTCTGTTGTATAGTTAAACTATTGCGCTAAATGTTCCTTTGTTACTAGCAAAGTTTTCTGCACAAGTGCACATTTTACTTTAGTGCGCGTTGGATAAATATCCAGCAATGATTTCAAAACATTACAGTCATTTCTATATATTCCCTGACATGTAATACAGTGCAAAAAGTTAATCGACGGATCTTATGGAAAAAATATCGCAGAACTCTAATATGAAATAAATATGATTGTTCTTTGCATTTCACAAATAATAATGATTATAATACAATTTTGCAAGTATGTAGTTTTAAAATAATAATAATAATAATAATAATAATAATAATAATAATAATAATAATAATAATAATTATATTTTAACCATAAAGTATACATACAAGAGAAAACACGGTAAGTCAATAATAAGAAAAAGTCTCCTAGACACATACAATTACATAAATACAGTATACATTATAAATAAATAATATATCATATAATCAAAGATAAAATTTAAAAACATTATGGTTTTTCATCTAATAACTTACATGTGCCTTCATTGTAGAAGGGGGTGAAATCATAAAAACTGTTACTTTAAAAAAAAAATCATTAATAAAAACTTAAAATTACGGAACGGTTTTGATTTTAAAGAATCAGGTAGTACATTAAATAACTTCGGTGCGAGTTGATGAGGGGTTTTGATTTTGAGTCTGGTTTTTGCCACACTAAGACTGTTTTTATTGACAGTACCGTTAAATAAAATTTATAATTTCATTGATTTTACCAACATTTGTGCCTGCAGACACAGTTTCAAATGTTTCTTGATGAATAATTCAACCAAACAAACTTAAAAATCATGTTGAGTCGAACTGTTAATAATACTTTAGGTCAGAAAGCACTCATTCAAAATGTAAATAAATCTGACATGTCCTACTGGCCGCCATGACATTACAGCGCCGCCAATGGATTCTGCGGGTCCCAATAGTCATGAAATTTTAACAGATAAATTAACAAATGTTTGACGTTTTACCTGTTAAGGGCCCTATTCTGTACCTCAGTTTTTTTACGCACTGTTTAAAACTTATATCCAATAGTTATTGATTTGACAACTAAAAATCATTTTTTTGTTATATGTCAACATACTTGATTGGTTAAAAAATTAACCAGTGGTTAAATATTAACCCCTGAGATATAGAATAGGCCCCTAAATAAGGTGAAGATATTTTTATAAAGTATTATTTGTAATGTCCACTAAATTCAATATTATATTATTGGAATGCGCCATGATGCGAGATTCCTATAGTAACAAAACAAGCCGAGAGCGATAGCAACACTGGGGGTTTCCCTCCTTTACGCACTGGCACATCAGCCTTACATTCTGTATAAAAATTAAATAAAAACATAAAACAAAATTATAATAACCACACATGTCAATATTGTCAATGTCAAAAAATTTATATAAAAAGAATTATTGCATAAATAGTTGTAAATCCGAATGGAGTCCATTCTTGAATATTTCTTTCTTCGGGTAATCAATTTTTTACTTCAAATTATATCATTTCAAAATCTAAGCATTTATTTATAAGATAATTATTTGACGATTTTTGAAATAATGTTTCCAACCGTTTTGATACTAAGGACAAGGACATTAACTACAGTGTGTTCAAAAAAATTCCTAACTCGGAGTAAGCTATGACTAAAGAAACGTATATCTATTTAAAAATATTTAATTAAATGTCAGTTTAACATGAGATATTGCCAAAAATGTTATCTAAAGAAATCAGAGCTTTTCTTCTTGAATCTTATTTTAGAAACAAATTAGACAACAGAGGATGTCAATATACTGTATCCTTCTTTATTGTCTTTTGTCCTTAAAATTACATTACAAGATCAATTTTGACAACTTGACTTTTGAATTGAAAAATGATCAGACATATTATGTTTCTCTGTTCATAGCCTACTCCGAGTTAGGAATTTCTTTGAACACACTGAATTTGACATTTTTCAATATAAATATTTTTTTAACTCAGAATGTATAAAACAAAGACGGAAAAACCTCACGTCTTGCTTTCTCTCTTCGCACAATAATTTGAAGCTAACGGCGCATTTCAGTAGTGTATATTGAGTTCAATGGTAATATCTGTTCAAGTAACAATTGTCTATTAATTTAAATAAATAATTTTTCACATTCACTGTAAATGCATTTATTTTAAAAAAAATGATGAAATTTGTTCCAAAACTTATAGGACATATTGTACGTTAGATAATGGTTATTCTTTATGCACCATGTTGCTGAAATCTCATCTTTTTCAGTAATGAATTTTGTCAAGTTTTGTAATGAAACTATAACTTACAAATAGTTCCGAAACTGGTACCATATGGCGATATAATTTTCTGATCAATAATTTATAATACGGAATTGAACCAACGATGTAAGAAAATGGAGACAACAATGTCAGTTTATTAATTATAATAAGAGTATATTAAACTATATTAAACAGATTATATGTTTGAAATATTTCCTTACATTATGTAGTTTTAAAGTAGTTACCTATATAAACTAATTATTATGAAAGTAGGGGAAATATGCAGTAATTCATTATGAGAAATTTAGGTCACAAGGATTCCTTGCATATGTTACTGGGATGCAGTTGCCGGAACTGCAAGTATGTAGGTCGAGGTCCGGTCTTTAATATTCCCATGTAACTGCCTCGATCTGTAGCTCCACTAATTGGATTTGAATGATTAGCTCTCAATCAATATAGACGTCGGTAATTCTCTTTCATAATTGATATGATATATTGACATATTGACAAGATGAGATAGGAGCTAAATTCAATGGATTTTGTCACACGTATTTATTGAAGACTAAAGAATAAAAAACTGATGTGGCCAACACATAACCTCTCGCCAGATATTTTATCTGGTTGTACGCATAAAACGAAAAATATTTTTAATTATAAACACATATATTCATGTCTCACTACAAAATAATTCTCACATATATTTGTTAAATCTATGGGATATTTTAATATAAATTATGTACAACCCATACATTTTCTTTATATTCAATATCCTGAAATTTTCTTTTTCTACTTTCCGTTTATTTCTAATTTGCCATTTTTTCGCAAATTCCTTTTATATTCTTTTTTACGTATATTCTTTTGCGTTGTTGACTTTTTTTATTTTCATAATCTTCATAATGATGTACAAATATTTTTGACAGTGGCATTAGCGAATTTTACTCTAATTTTGGCAGTTTATTTCTTAAAATATAGTCTAATCTAATCCAATCCAAATACCTACATTTTTGATAATAAAATGAAGATTAAATTTTAAATACCTGAATAAAATTGAATTCACTAATCCAAAAATGAGAATGTTTAAACTTTTTTGTGAATCGTTAATTTTTATTAATCTAAATACATACCTACATATTTACATATGCTGGAAACTGTATTGATTTCCTGTCCTATTGTTCTATTTACATTTTTCTTTTTAAAACGTTACTATTATTAATTTGAAATGATTAGTTCTTTGACAGTGACAATTATCTGTCAGTTACATACATTTGAATAACTGCCAAGGAGTATTGTTTGTTTAAAGCGTAGGTTCCGGGATTTAAATTATAGATAATTCTATAAATTTATCCATATAATATGTAGAAAAAGTATTAATGCAAATCTGTAGAAAATTTAACAATATTTAATTTTTATAATAATATTAATATCGAAAAAATAACATTTAAAGGAATTTTTCGAAGAAAAACTATTTTAAGCTTCTAGTAAAGTGCCATATCCGGTTATCCGATTTGCTCCAAAATCTAATGGGCTCTTTCCATTACAGAAAAAGTTCGAAATACAAGGTTTCAAAATTTTCTGAATGTTAGTATTTGAGTTAGAGTGGAGGATCCACATACACATACACACAGACATCATCGGGAAAATGTTAAAATTGAATTCTAGGGCCCTCAAAACGTGGTCATTTAACAAAATCTCGATATGCGATTTTTAGCACGATCCCTATACCGCCCTTACCAAGGGGGAGGTAAAAATTTCGTAGTATAAGTTTTTAGCTATTAACATAACTAGGAATGTTATATCATTACTGCCGCAGATGTCGATTTGAAGTTCATATACCGAAGATTTTAAGACATCTAAGACATCCGTGGTTTGTTCAATAATTTATCGGTTTCAAAAAAATATTAAATATTATTTTTGAAATTCTTTTATTAATGCTTTCAGAATACTATGATAAACAGAACAATTATTTTGACATATGCCAATATGACAATAATTCAAGTTATGTGGTTTATTAATCATGTTTATTATTTTAGAATAAAATAACTTGCTTACTTAGTTACCTGTCTACTTTTATACATGTAAATAAAGGCTTAATCTCCTGAAACCGGTAAAGAAATTAAACATGTCAATTTGTCGATGCGACATTTTTCGTTTTAACCAGAGATGAAAATATGGGGCTTTTAAAAGTGAGGCTGAAGCAATACTACCTACATAATCATTGGTTTATCGACGGACAATAAGACCGTAATGTTAGTTTTATATAAAAAAAAATTTTTTGAATACTTGTAGACCCAGAAAAAGCCATTAGTGTACACCGAAACATCGTTTTAAAGTAATTATTAACAACAATATATAAGTACATACATATATTCTTACTGAAACCCATCTTCTGTATAGAGTGGACTGGTTGCTTGCTGTACTACCTCTTATTTCGTCAGAAAATTATTCCATACTCTGTAACAGATGTGTCATATATATTATTTCGATAAAACCATCCCCTATATTATCGGGTAGTTAAATCCATTAAACTCCCCTAATTATGTGAGTTATGATTCGCACATTAGCTGGGATTTTGGCAGGTGAGCTGTGATATTAACGCTAAAGCGTGTAGAGGTCTAATCTGCGGCATCTGTGTGACCAAGAGGAAATGATTAGCGGGATTGGGATTCTAGACGCGTGATCCGTGATATTTCGGCCCACGCACTGGAAGATGTGAGTATCTATGTGCTTAGCAGATAGAGAAATATTAAGGGCGTAATTCGCTGTAAATGAGCAGAAAAAAGAACAAATTTGTTTGTTTCAAAAATAGGTATAATGATAATAATAGATATTTATGGAACTAAAAAAGGTTACATTTAGAGAATGAAGGAAACCATTCTCGTATGTACAGTAATATGTGTATACGAGGACAGATTAAATATTTCATGGCCTAACACACAGAGGGCAGCTCTAAACGCGTTGTCAACAGTATTTTTATGTAGTTTTACATTAATTTATTAATTTATGACTTAATTGGCATATTTTGAAATAACGGGAGAAATGACTAAAAAATTTTTAAAAATATAACACCCGACAGTGATCAAATATCTGTATAAAAAAAATTGATGGGGCCAGCACATTACCTTCCGTCAGTTCTATGTATTTTGTACAAATTCCATACAGAAAGTTTCTTGTATGAGATTCTATATATTTCCAGTTAAATTATAACATACTATGTCAATTGTACTTGACACTAACATTCGTAAATCAGAATTTTTTTAATATAGTAGATGTTTGCATGGTTAGCACAACTAGGTGCTATAGGATATTTAATTCCTTTATAATTGTTACCTTCCGTTATACCTTTAGGTGAGAAAGGTATATTGTTTTTGGTCAGAAAATTCGATGGTGAGTTTTTAATGAATTAGCACGTTTTAAAGTCCCTAGAATACGATTTTACTATTTTTGCGATGATGTCTGTATGACTGTGTGTATGTGTGTGTGTTTGTTTGCGTGTGTGTGTGTGTGACGATTTTTTCTCAGACGATAACTTCAACACTACAATTCTAAAAATTATAATTCTTTCGTATTCCTCTTCGTTACATATATATGAAGAGTTGATTAGATTTTGGTTATAATTGGTCAACCCTCATTTGAAGATTTTAACATTTTTTTTTTTTTGAGAAAACGCAGTTAAATATCATTTTTTTACATTTAATGATATTATAAATATTAAAGATTTGATTACATTTTATACTTCATGTCAATGGATATTGAGTTAAAAAATTATAAAGAAATTAAATTTCATAAAGCAGCCAGCTAAGTAATAACACTGGAAACAGCTAATAATTTAAAAAATTCTAATTTTTTGGAAAAGTGGTACTAGAGTTATGCGATCCGAAAGAATCGTCACACACACATACATACATACGACATAAATCGTGCTCATTCAATAAAAACTCACTCAACGCCAAGCAATTAATGAAGACATGGAAAACACTTTGGGAACATCTTGTACTTCATTCACAACGATTACAAAATAGCCAGCTAAATTTAAACACGGGCGGGAAAGTATTGAAGATGGTCCTCGCAGTCTGTGAAATTCCTGAAAATGTTACCATTTGAGAAAACATCAATTTAAATCATGATATGATCATTGTAGATCGACAAATCAAGGCAGAGGCTGTGGGTATCTCTTACGAACGGGTTCTAAACATTCTGATGAATGAGTTAGAAATAACAAAAAAAAAGTTACGAGGGCCCCCCGACTTGTCAAGATATATTCGTTTCAGACGATGTTCGACTTGCTGCTCCATTGTGAAGTTGCTATTAATATTTTAATGATAAATTGTAACTAGCGATGAGGCATAGGTTCACCACCAGCCTGAATCAAATAAAAGTCGAAACAATGGTGGTATACGGGACCACCAACACCCAAAAGTCAATGCACACGTTAATTTAAAAAATTAAATAAATCACAAATTAGTAGATTAACATAACACTTCGTAAAGACACTAACAACAGTTTACATAACCTCACAAAAAGTAATTGTCCGTCTATTGCAGGTTAGACCGTGAACTTTTATTTTGGTGGAAATATAAAAATAATTAAATAAATGAAAACATCATCATCTTTATCTAAAATTATTCTGTAGATACGTAGTGAAAAAATCTTTTTTATTTTTCTTGTTTATATATCACAAATCATTAAGCAAATATCTACTCGTATCTTGAAATATAGGAAAGCAATATTATGATTTGTGTGTTTGGAGATTTCCGCTTATTTGAAGTATCTTTCGAGATGAGTGCTTCAATTCCGCTTGACTGGTAAGTCTGAAAGATGAAAAAATGTGACGTGTCTCGAGGGATCTCTAATGCTAACTTGTCACACGATTATGTTTGAGTCTGACGGAGACATGTTTACAGATATCGCGCAGCTGACAAATAGAGACCCATTCTATAAATATTTCATATTTATTTACGAATCGCCAATACTACACGTTGAGAACTACGTATCAATCTTTTGGTTTATTTTACTAGTTGAATATATAAGAATTTTGATGGTACAGAAAAATAAATTACAAATAAATAGATTTATAATAACCATAAGGAATTGAAAAAATCCATGTAAGTTATTTTCAGTTGAGACTCGCAATGGGCCCGTCCAATTTTTTTTAAATTTTTTATATGTTACGAAGAATTTAAAAATAGAAATTCCATATTTTTTATTTTCTTGAAATTAAGCTTAATAACGCCTAAAATAATTATTAAAGTTTTGGCACGAAATTTCTGACGTTAGCGTCACTCCATCATAAGTAGTAGAGAGAACCAACATACGTTACCATTAATATGGCAATATACAATAAATGTTGCATGAATAAAAATACGTATCCATTACAAACTGTGATCAAAAATCTTTAGAGCTAATGGTAATAAAGTAAGCCAGATAGTTATTATATCATTTCAAAATATATATTTGTTTGATTTACTTACATTAATAGGTATAGGAGTTGTGTTAAATATATGAATTTATGTAAAACTTCAATAGTACATATTATACATAAATAAAAATAAGCTAAGTAAAATTAATAATTTTTGCTCGTTTTCATAATCATGTTAATTATTCGCTTTAATTAATGTGATTTGAAGACTTTCTTTAATATAATATTGAAGTTTTCATACTCACCAAGTGTCATTATTATAATTAAAACAGTATTTAAACTATTTTCTATTTATAATTAAATACAACAAAGACAGTATTGATTACAATAATCAAAGCATAGTTCATAATACAAAGTAATCCAACATTTACATTTACTAAATGATTACAACAATGACAAGTATTGAGCTTACAATAATTAAAACAAATTATAATATAAATTTATTTAATAAGTAAATTTTCATTTGATCTTAATAAAAAATTACTCGGATATATTAAATATGTGTCTGTTAGAATATGTGTAAAACCAATAGCGAATTTCTGAGCAAAATATGCATGGTCCACTTTATAGTGACTTTTCCACAGGGTAATTGGACGATTGTAGTGACACTGACGTCACAACATGGCGACCATTTTACGCTAAAAACTTTAATTACATTATTATAGGTATAAAAATACAAAATATATAGCAATTTTTATATCTTTTTCATTTATTTATATTCAAAATTCATATTCGACATGTAATTTTTAAAAAATCGAAGACTTGGACGGCCCATTATACCATAATACTTTCAACTGTAAGGGGACGTAAAAAAGGACATTTATATTATAATATAACATGTATTCCTAAATATTGTATGTATTTCACACTGTCATTACAATGTAATTAATTTATTCAATAGCAATTAGTGTGTACATCACTACCACTGATGTGTAGCAATTTGATTTGACCACACCACAAATGTCTAGAGCAACTGTTTATATAATTAGACGTAATACGTTTATAGTTGTCACAATACACAATGTTACAAATTGCAAACCGCGTTCGTCTGCTTTCTAATATGCTCCGGGATAATCCAATTTTCCTACTGGAATATACATTTCGCGGAACATTGATTATATAATTGGAATACGTAGAATTATAAACTTGAACTTTAAATTATATACAGGGTGTTTTAAAAAAAGGTAAAACTTTTTAAAGGCATATAGTATTGCCCAAAATGAATAAAAAAAAGCTAATTCAATTTTATAAGTATTATCCATAAAATATATAGAAACAGTATTAATGCACACCTGAAGAAAATTTAATAATCTTTAATTTTTATAATAACACAAATCTCGAAAATAACATTTACGTAAATGTATTTTTCTTAGAAAAACTTTTTGAGCTTCAAGTAAAATACCATTTCCGGTTATCCGATTTACATCATAATCTAATGGCTTCTTCCCATATTAGAATAAGGCAGAAATACAAAATTTCAAAAATTTTGAATGGTAGTATTGCAGTTAGAGTGGAGTATCCACACAAGCACGCAAACATGCGCGCACGCAAACACATACACATCACATCATCGTGAATGTGTTAAAATTGGATTCTAGGGACCTTTAAACGTGGTTATTTACCAAAATCTCGATATGCGATTTTTAACACGATCCCTATACCTCCTTTACCAAGGGTAGCGGGAGGTAAAAAACTATAAAATTTTATATGAAACAATTTACTCAATTTGTAATAATTACGAATTTTTTGAAAATTAAATATTAGCCAAGGTAGCCACAACAACTTAGTACAATTTATTGATTTTTTAAAAAACAATAGCACATCTAAGATGACCTATGAAAGGTAAACAAAAAGTCTCATTTAATCAAAGCCGTATAATCTCTGAAACTATTGAAGATCAGACCTGTTGATTTAGCTTTTTTTTACTCATTGTGGTCAATACTATAAGCCCTTAAAGATTTTTACTCTTATTTTTAACACCCTGTATATTAAATACTGTTTTTGAACAGTCAATTTCTGTAACTTAGTTACCGTCAACTAGAGACCTGCATCGGGTCGGGTATCCGCAGAAACCCGCGGGTTACCCGCTTTGCGGTGCAGTTCCATGATCTCTTTTGCGGGTTGCTGGTCGGGCGCGGGTAAGACTCGCGCGGATATCGGGTCGGGTCACGTTTACTTTTTATTTCCTTTTTATTATAATCATTCTTCATATTTTCTATTAACATTATATTTTCATAGTTGTTTTTATTATTTTCGAAAACAATAATGGGCCCTTATCTGAGACGTTTGAAAATTGAACCTTGCCCTTGACGCACTGAACAAGTGCGCAGGCATAAACACGCGGTCTAGCCTAGCTCATTTAAAGTGACTAGACCCCAGACTACACACATTGTTGTATTGCATTATATTTAGTAATTGTTAAAATATTTTTTTTGTATTTAAAAATTTATTACCTACATAATCTAAAGAATACATATTTTGTTTTATATACTTTGTGCTGATTAGGAATAAAATGTTTTACATACATTTTTCTGATTTTTTATTTATTTATTTTTTTTTTTGCTTAAAATTTTCCATCTTCCATTTCAGATTGATGTTAATTATTTAGCGGGTAGCGGGTTCGGGTGCGGGTACAACATTGGCGGGTACGGGTCGGGTTGCGGTTTAATTTAAAACTAACTGACTCGGGTACGGATCGGGTGCGGGTCTTAATGTTGCGGGTACGGGTCGGGTGCGGGTCTGAAAAAGTATACCCGCGCAGGACTCTACCGTCAACTATACTTTAAAGTATATAAATACCGAAGACATATTTGTGAAAAATTCACGGACCTAGCTGGGATTTGACTTCAGGGCCTCATATATCTAGTAGGATACTCTAACTAACTGAGACATGTGCAAGATCACGGACTTCAATGAAATCTTGTGGCCCAGTCAGTTACAGCGTTCTACCTGGGTTCAAATCCCAGCAAGGTTTATAAATTTATTTCAAATCCGTCTTAGTTTTATTTGAACCTAACATAATTTTACCATAAAATTGGTTAAATTCGGCTTTTAGGGACCTTGTAATGCGTGTATTTATTTATCAAATTATTGGATTGCAAATTAAAGTATTAAAAGTAATGTTTAAACATTGTTAGATGACACGCTTATTAAAACAAATAAAAAAAATTTCTCTTTTGTATTCAAACCGTCTTCATTAACTAATTTTAAATCCTATCTACTTATAGAAACTAACCAAAATTAAAAGCCAGTAACTATCTCTCTCCACGGTGCAGCTCTTGATATTAATTAAACAGCGGCAGTAACACCATTCCTTCGAAGTTGGAGCTCCCGAGCTCCGTCCATTAGATTGAGTTAGAGGCGGAAATGCAGTCAGACCATTAACCGTCGACTTAACTGCCGTATAAGTTCGTATTCTTCACGAGCTTGGCTCAGAGCAGAGAGAACACAGCTGAATGTCTTGGACACAAACCGGATACGAATGCGGTGAAGTATTGTCTAATTAGTTCCAGCTTTCTCTAATTGTGCTGTGGGATGTTGCCTGAAAAGCGGATTTTGGTAACAATGTTGTTGTGGATAAATAAATGTATCACTGCTTTTCAACAATGTTGAGTGCTTCGTACGAGTTTCCTAATTTTTATTTCTTAGCATAAGTTTGTTTATCGAATAATACGAACTACATTAGAATGCAATTACAGTTCTATTAACCCTAGAACCACAACGTGAAAGTTGTTACAATAACTACATTCGCGTCGTACAAACATGTAGCAAAGGTAATAGTACCTACCATACTTACAGTGCAACATAGATGTCTGTAAGCGACTTGAATCTGCCCTACCAAATTTTCTTACCGTGTTTGGACCTTCCTACCCTAAATCAACTCAAAGGAAAATTCAACAACTCAATTGGAGATTCATCTTTCCTGCTTCTAACCCAAAACTTTACAATGTATGATGTGCAACTCTATAGATATTTACAATGGTCTAAATTTGAAGAAAAATTTTATATTATAACCCTGCTTGCTTTCTGTCATACATTTGTCATATTATTAATTTTTCTCACACATAAAAAATTACATACGTCATATTCATTAATCATGTGGAAGCTCAAACAATCACCGAAAAGAGAATCCCGAAAATAATAAATTACACAGCACAGAGGATTTCCGCATTGAGATAAATTATTATTGTGCAATTAACAAATCGTTTATTTTATTTGAACAAAAAATATTTTGGAATTTATATAGTGTAATTGTTGAAAATTTTGTTCCATACCTTATTTCTTAACCATCATTTTAAAGGTCTTTGGGATATTATCGCCGTACCTTAAGAAAGTAATATCCTTCTCATTATGTACTATATTGTTTTAAATGTTTATAGACCCAGATGAAATTACAAATACTGAGTTTACATGTAGTTTTCAGACCGTTTTCAAAACATTTTTAATTTTGAAAACCCCATGTACACAGTGTCAAAACGGTTTTGAGTTCTCACAAACCGAAACTAAATTTCATGGGTTTAACTTGAAAACTAGCTTCAAAACTACTCATGTAAACACTTAAAATTCAGTTTCGATGTTGCGCATGCGTACATTGCAAAACCTTTCTGTCGTTTCGTGTTATTTGGTGTTAGTAACTTATAAATAAATTGAGAGTTGTCTAGATTTAGTGCGTAGTGGTACAAAGTAGAGAAAGTAATTAGAATAATGGCAGAACGAAGAATTTGGAGTGAAGAGAATCTGTCACTTACATCAGCCAAATGCGCATGCGCCGAAACTGTTTTCAAATCAATTTGTAAACTCGTTTTAAAAATTGCATGTAAACAGTTTCTCGTAATTTTGACTGAAAACTGAAACCATTTTCAAAACTGCATGTAAACGTAGTAAAAGTGTACCGAATCGTCGGTTGTGTAAGAATAAATGCTGTTTGACAGATTTTGAGTATTTTTTAACACCTAGCATTTATTAATACGTACATTGCGGTGTGAAAATTATGTTTTTTCTCATTTTACAAATTAGTATTAAGGTGATCGTCTTCGCTTTTCTAAATGTACGAAAAGAGGCTCTACATTTTTACAAATTATGCAAAATGTTCACGACTTGACTAACTAATCTAGACTCTCCCATGTATACTCCATAAGTAACTAATGTCGACTCTTTAAAACAAAGCGCTATTTTCAGGACAGGATTAACTTAGGGGTACAGGGTGCATAGGCTAGGGCATTTAAAGTCACGCGCGTATACATAATAATTTCTAAACTTAATGACCAACAAATAAATATCGTGACTATCGAAATACGATAAGAATTTCTAAATTGAATTTTGACATTTGTAACTTAAATAGATAAACAGAGCTAAAAAATTATTATCGAAACTAAAATTTCGAAAAGTTTATAAAACGTTATTTATCTGTTATTGGTCTTACCCTCGTCTTATCACAATATTTATTAAGAAAACTTGATATTATGGGGCTTATTCAGAACTTAATATTTGTGTAGTCGTTATGGTTGTTATGTAATATAAAGATTGTTAAAAACTAATTTGGTATTCTCAGTACAGTACTGAAATTGGTTACCGTCAACTATTGTTGTGCTTTATCATAACGACTGCTAAATCTATGTATTTATGGTTGTTATCACGTTGTTATTTCTAATATTTAACATGCAACAGGTTATCAATCAAATATTATAACCTTTCTGCCAAATATTGATGTTTTTATATTTTAGCAGGATGCAGTTTATTATACGTATAGATTCTGCTTCCACTTGAATAATGATCATAAGAACGATAAAAACTGTGGTGGAAGAAAGTTACTTTTGAAAATCTGTGATATTCTTGAAAACTCTATATGATGTTTGTTTTACATATTCAATCAAAATAAAAAAATTAAATCTTCCCATAACTTTTCAATTACGTTGAGTTCATTTGTAGGAATTAACATACCCGTTCTAAATAATGTAAAGGTGTTGGCAGAACATTTGCATACTAAATATAATAGGCAATTCAATATTTTTATAAAAATTAAAGCGTTGACAGATAAGTTTAAGGTTAAATTATGTTCATATATGTCTAGTACTTAGCTGGTCATTTGTACATCCCACCAAAATGTTTATGAACTCTAACGGCCAAAGCCAAAGACGACAATGTAAAATTTACTGCAAATCAGTCGTGTTTAAACAATAGTCGAGATTAGACGTTAAACAAATAAAGAGTCGTTTACAATATTTATATAAAAGTTTCATGTGTTGTAAATATCGTACATATTTAATTTCTTCGTATAATAAAATAAAATAAATCAGCGTACAATATTTTTATTCCCGTATATTTACTGGTGGTCCTTCGAGAAATATCCTTAGGGTTCATCATCAGGATTCCACAATATATTTGGAATAAAGTTAGCTAATGTTAAATAATTTGGTTCATTCACAAGTATTATTTTGTAAAGATTGTCAATAATACCGACGTAGGGTTAGAATTGAAAAATTCATAAAGATTGTTACAAATGTCTTTATGATAACAATCTTTATTTGCATGGAAACCTTTATGACTGCATTTTTCTGAATAGGCCACTATGTCTGTAACTTTTTATTTTTGCAATATCATTGACATCATGGGGTCTCGTGGCCTCGCGCCTGAGCGTCAGGACGCGAATCTGGGAAGCCGGGTTCGATCTCGATCGACGCACAATATTTCCAATTTTAAAAATGGCTCAAAATTGACCCCTGTGGTGCACTCTCCACCCCAGGAATGAGTGCCCGTGAGGTGAGGCCTGGTAAGCGCCCGCACGTTACAAATATTTCATCATTACCGATATCTGTGTACAAAGCAGATAGGCACACCCAGCAATAGGTAATAAGCCGTGATGATATATTTTTATTTATTTATTTTACTTATTGTTCTTATATCTGTGACAAAGCTCTAAAATAGTTGATTTTTGGTTAATTTTGAAAACGATTTTTTAAATAAATAATAAAAATTTAAAATTTTAAAAAGTTACGTAGGTACCTAATTTCATGTTTTCTAAATGCGCGGGTTTGAATTTTATTACAAATAAATGACAAATACAATCAGTATAAGTAAAAACCTGAGACGTGTTTAGGGTATATTCAACGCTAAAGTATAAATAAATAGTTACGCAAACATAATATCAATTTTTACCTTCCGTCACCTTTAGGTAAGGAAGGTATTGTCTTTGGTCAAAAAATTCGATGATGAGTTTTTAATCAATAAGCACGTTTTAGGGTCCCTAGAATACGAATTTACTATTTTTACGATGATGTCTGTGTGTGTGGATGTGTGTGTGTGTGTGGATGTGTGTGTGTGTGTGGATGTGTGTGTGTGTGTGTGTGTGTGTGTGTGTGTAACAAAATTTTCGTCTGCGATAACTCTAATACTACAGTTACAAAAATTATAATTTTTCGTGTACTTCTTCGTTACATCCATATGAAGAGCTGATTAGATTGGTCAACCGGAAGTACCATCATTTGAAGATTTTAACAGTTTTTATTGAAAAAACTATGTTAAATACAATTTTTTCACATTTGATGTTATTATAAATATTAAAGAATATTTTATTCTCTATACGATTTGACTGCATTTTATACTTAATATTAAATGGATATAGAGTTAAAAAATTATAAAGAAATTAAATTTCATAAAGTAGCTATAGCTATGAAAACAGCTACTATATTAAGAAAATTCTGATTGAAAGATGTCAGTGTCAAGTGAAATTGACATAGTGTGTGTGTCATCATTTTTACTGGAAATATAGGATCTTTTGCTTTCTGTATGGAATTTGTATAAAATACATACAACTGTTTTAAGGTAATGTACAAGAAATAGAATATTTAATTTAATAATAATAATAATAAATCTTTTATTTCTGCAGATACATTATACTGCATATAGAAAACGTCACAAAATAATAATTTTCTGTATGAAATTTGCATAAAATACATGCAACTGCCGGAAGGTAATGTACAAGAAATAGAATATTTAATTTAGCAAGGAACTTTCCGTATGAAATTTGTACAAAATACATAGAACTGACGGAAGGTAATGTGCTGGCCACATCAGATTTTTTTTAATAACGTGATTAGAATAAATTACAAATTCGTAACAGATTTTGCATAATTAGCAAAATTTTAGAGCCTTTTTTCTTCCATTTAGAAAAGCGTAGACCGAGGCGCAGACGATCTCCTTAAAGTCATAAATATGAATAAGAAAGAGACCATTTTGATATTTGAGTTTCCCATTATCTCGTTCATAAGACAAGAAACGTATAATTGCCAAACGAAATGAAAATTAAAATTACCCCTAATTCTTGTGATCAACGTTCAGCCTTCAACTTTTAACCCTTCGTTTCATTTGATCGCTGAGTGTATCTTGCGGCAGTAGGCGGCAGATTTGAGAGGATAACTAGTGTTAATTTATATTTCACGGGTTCCGCTGATGAAGAGCTTTAATTAAGCCGCCATTAGTGATAATTAGTGCTTATGGCCCCAGCTGCACCGTTACCGAACAATATATTGTTCCCCGAGTGCTCTGTGCCCATCTAGCACGCCACTGGAAGCTCTGCCACGCTCTGCTCTGTAGCCTTGAGACGTCCGATTGTTAAAAACAACCGGTATTTATTATCTACTCGTGAACTTGAGCTGAGCTTTGTGCTGTTCTGATTTTCCTTTATGTTAATGCGGACTTCTAAATGGCCAAGGATATCTGTAGACGGTAGAAAATGGAGGAATAGTTTAGCTTGAGTGGGATTGTATGCAGAAACTTTTATCTTTTATGCAGGAGATTTTAACATGTGGAATTGCAAATAACACCAGAGGGAAATGCATTTTATAGTTAAATATAATTTTGTAATGCATGTTTTGCACTATGCGCTATTCAACGAACTACAAGGTAGGAACAAAACGATTTACTTTTAGTGTATTATATAAAGCAAACAAATCTGATGTGGCCAGCACATTACCTTACGTCAGTTCTATAAAAATTCCATACAGACAGTATCTTGTGAAAGACTCTATATTTCCAGTACATTACACGGTAAAAAATGTTTTGTTGCTTATAATAAAATTTTAGTAGCTGCAACAAATATTTTTAGTGAAAATTTGGACAGCAAAAAAATTTGCCGTGACAACAATTTTTTTTAGTAAAAATCATTTAGTTGTCACAGCAAAAGTAAATTAGTAAAAGGAAACAATTCTTACATGTACCACTAACTATTCAGATCACTTACATGTAAGTTATTAGCATTAGTAACCTTAGCAAAAATAGACTTGCTGTATTTATTAAATGAAATTGCTGCCTTAACCAAATATTTTTAGCTGGATGTAGGAATAATAAAAAATATATTCATTATTTCACAAAAAAATATATATTTTTCTAAAAAAAAATACAGTTTTAGTTATACTTTTCATACTTTGTTACATTAATCAGTTAATAGCCAGTTGCATTAACAAAACTTAAAAATGTATACTTGGTCAAATTATTTTTAAGAATTCGGAACAAATAAAAGAATTAAGTTCTTTTTTCAACTGGCCAAAAATCACATACAGATATATGTAATTGTACAATAAAATTACCTAACAAAAACAAAATAAAAATTTTCCTCACTTGGGACTGTTGCACATGGATTATAATAAAATAAATCAGCAAAAGAAATAGAAAACATATTCATTTCTTGTTTTAATTGATAACACTGCATGTTGCATCCACATATTTTGATAGTCCCCAGTCCTTTAGCCACTTTTCATACTCCATTGCCAATTGCCACTCACAACAACACCAGTAAGTATTTGTAAATAACACACAATCACAATAAACTCAAAGCCTCACAGCAAGTTCGCATGAGAAGCGCAAACACGCATGTTCTTGTTCAATGCGCAATGGCGTACGCCGACTCATATTAGAATATGCGCAAAACGCAGTGCGCATCAATAAACACTATTCGTAACAAAAAAAATTGTTGTGGTGACAAAAATAAGTAGTTACAATGCATTTTTCTTCTGTTGCAGACAATGATATGTTGCCACTGCAAATAATAAATTCTTACTCTAACTAAATGCATTGCTAACCACCAAAAGATTTGTTCTTTGAACAAAATTAAAAAGCGACCGTAACAAAAACGATTCAGCTGTATTTTATTGTTACTTCTGCAAATTTAATTATGTGGTGCGTAATAAGTACATTTTAAAATTGATGTGTAGAACAAATTAAATTGGTATCCGTAGCAAAAACTAATGCAAGTAAATTATTTTAGTTGCACCAAACAAGTTATTTTTCTCCGTGTACCTTCGCTCAGTTCTATATATTTTGTACAAATTCCGTACAGAAAGTTTCTTAGAATTGATTCCATATTTGCAGTAAAATTATAACACAAACATACTTTGTCAATCCCACTTGACATTGACATCTGTCTATCAGATTTTTTTATTTATATTAGAGGCGTTTTTTACTTCCCGCTACCCTTGGTAAGGGAGGTATAGGGATCGTGCTAAAAATCGCATATCTAGATTTTGGTAAATGACCACATTTTAAGGTCCCTAATTACTTCCCGCTACCCTTGGTAAGGGAGGTATAAGGATCGTGCTAAAAATCCCATATGAGATTTTGGTAAATGCCACGTTTTAAGGTCCCTAGAATCTAATTTTAACATTTTCACGATGATGTCTGTGTGTATGTGTGTAAGTGCGTGTGCAAGTGCGTGTGTGTGTATGTGTGTGAGTGTGTGTGTGTATGTGAATGTGTGTATGTGAGTATGTGTGGATCCTCCACTCTAACTCAAATACTATCATTCAGAAAATTTTGAAACCTTGTATTTCGAACATTTTCTGTAATGGAAAGAGCCCATTCGATTTTGGTGTAAATCGGATAACCAGAAATGGCTCAAAATAGCTTTAAATGTTATTTTTTCGAGATTAATGTTATTATAAAAATTAAAGATTCTTAAATTTTTTACGGATTTGCATTAATACTTTTTCTATATATTTTATGGATAAATTTATAAAATTATCTATAATTTAAATCCCGGAGCCTTCGCTTTAAACAAACAAAACTCCTTGGTTGCGCAGGTATTCAAATGTATGTAACTGACAGATAAATGTCACTGTCAGAACTAATGATTTCAAATTAATAATAGTAACGTTTCAAAAAGAAAAAAGTAAATAGAACAATAGGAAAGGAAATTAATTCAGTTTCCAGCATATGTAAATATGTAGGTATGTAATTAGATTATTAAAAATTAACGATTCGCAAAAAAGTTTAAGCTAACTCTCATTTTTGGATTAGTGAATTCTATTTTATCCCGGTATTTAAAATTTAATCTTCATCTTATTATCAAAAAATGTAGTTACTTGGATTAGATTAGACTATATTTTAAGAAATAAACTGCCAAAATTAGAGTAAAATTCGCTAATCCAAAAATAAGGATTAGCTCAATCATTTTTCTGACTCGGGCTGTAAATGGCGGGAGGTATTGTGTTGGCCACACCAGATTTTTTTGTATTACTGTCACGTTTGTGCCCGTGGTAATTATCGATTCGAGCTGGGGACATTACATTTACTATAATTAACCATTTTTATGAAAATGAAGTAATATTTCATCATTTTCATTTTGCTAAAATTCTTAGTTTTAATGTATGTTACCTTATAATTATTAAAATTTACAATTTGTAAAACTAAATGAGCTAAACATTTCCTTACATAGTTTTAGTAATTTAAAAGTATGTTATACTGAAACAAAGTTGGCGGAATCTTTTCGTTTTACATCTCAACTAGGATGATGACTGAAAATAGTTAAAATTAAACACTTCTATTATATAATATGTTTATTTTCTCGAAGCTACATTGTTAACAATAAGAAAGCTAGAAAGTTCTTTCTTTGATTATCCCAAATTTTAAAAAAATTTTATAATGTTTTTTTGCAAAGAGCTCTTCAAGTTGATAAAAATAGGTATAGTTATTTATTATATGAGTGTGGAATGTATGATATTAGTCGCGAAAGAAAAAGTTTAGCCACGTAGCCCGCAGGGCGAGTGGATAATTTTATTTAGTGACTAATTTACATTCCGCACGAGTGTAATACAATGTTTTATCCAACACTTTTTCAAAACATCTTAAATTATTTTTGTTTTCATTCATTGTTTGACATTGACAAGTCAATTGATGTTGTATTTTAAATTACAAAGTAGCCATTGAATTGCTGTAATAATTATTGTCTGTCATTGGGAATTATTTGAAAGAAAAATATATTAAAATGAGTGAAAATGAGGGCATTCCTTTAAAACATATTCACTTAGAAGCACAAGCAGCATCTTTGAATTTAATTCAGAAGCAAGTAACCACTAACTCGTTTCTCGTTTTCGTTTCTTCAGCCGTACATGACAGCTGTCATTGTGTAAAGATAAGTAACCTATTTTAGCATAAATGTTAATATGAATTTAAATAAATACGTTTCATAATGTTAAATTATTTCAATTATAAAATAATATAGTAAAATTACTTTTTATTTATATTAAAAAAACAGTAATAATTCCTCCGTGACTTCTAAAATATTCTCTCACGGAGTGACTAATGTTATACATTAGTTATTTCAAATAACCATAGTAACAAGTATATTATGAGTCAGTGTTGGATAAAATTAATTAAATGAATTGTGCAGAAAATAGTAAACATATTACATTTAATTAAAAGAGATATTTAGTTTAATAATTTACGTCGATTTGTCAGTATCTGTAATTAATTAATTTAGGATTAATTATGCACACGTTTATAATTAAATTTTAATTATATGATTAAATGTCATTATAAATTTTATTTGCCATATTTGCAGTATATTTTATATTGCCCAAGGGATATTTATAATTTATAACCATAAAAAATATATTTACTAGAGATCTCGATATCATAATTTGCCTTTTTGTTCGTTTAGAATAAATTTACATTTCACTACGTATTAATATAATATTATTAACATCATTAATTTTAAAATTAAATTCCATATTCCCAATATTTAGTAATGCGTAATTTATGTTGTAACGAGACCACAAACAATCAATATTATTTTTATATTCATGTGAAGTATTCACCATGCATTAAATCAATAAATAATTAAACATATCACAATATATTATTCTGCGGTATATTTAATTTCTGATTTTGATTTAATGAAATATTGAATACGAATATATCAATAAACCAACCCACAAACCAAACAATTGAACATGCTGTCATTCCGAATATAACAGGAAGAGCTTTTGCTTCAGCAAAAACAAAACAAATGTGAAATGCATCAGGAAACGTATAGCAGAAAAACATGGAAGAATAAAGGACAAAAGAACAAAACACACGATACGTCATCCGGTTAAACATCCGTGTCCTGTGTTGTATGGCTATATTCACCCTGTTCTGTTACTTGAACTGAATGTAATCAGAATCGCGGGTGCCTTTGGCGACCAATCAGAAACAAAAGAATACGTCTTCCATAATCTACAAACGTTTTGACAGCAGGATTTGTTCGTTTCAAAAGAGTAGGAAAAACAAATACAAGGTTATTGCAACATAGTCAACAAATGAACGTACCTATTTTTCAATTTCACGTAAAAAAAATAATAGATGGTGCTTGAGAGCCAATCGTTTATATTTGCATTAAATATATAATTTAAATTCGTGAACCGCTAGTGTGATACGGGCTCTACAAGTACTAAAGGGTTGCCAGATGACTGATACTGATTTCCCCCAAATGAAATCTAAAAATCCCCTAAATAAACAAGATTTAAAGAATAAATACCCCAATTAAAATTTATTTATCTAGCACATCTAAAACAAAATATATTAAAAAAATTATTCTAAATTAAATTCATTGTCCTTACATTTGCAAATGTTTTCAGAATTAAATATTTTTAACATACTCTGGGATAGTTCAAAGTTGATACACCCAGAGTATGTGCCAAAGTAGAATCGGAATTCAAACACCAATCATTGTATATGAAACGAGTGGGGAAATATCTTTGGAAGAAACTTCATTCGATATGGATTCATGGCGCACCCGTCATTTTTTTAAATAAATTTGGTTACATATTTTTGGCTTTTGGTTATAAGGAAACATGCATATAATATATACATTTTTATATTATAATTATAGTTCCTGTCAGCCATCCCCTAAAAAATCCCCCAGAACAACTATTCCCCTGTTTTTTTACCCTACGAGAGACAAAATCCCCTAAAAATAGGAGAAAATCCCCCAATCTGGCAACCCTGGTACTAATAAAAATAAACTAACGCAGCGTAACTTGACAGATAAACCATTAACATTTGAATCTTTTTTACCTAAAATAATTAAGGAAGCAGGAAATTACGAATATATGATTTTACATGTTACATCCCTATGTTCGGGTGTTCGAGTCACCACCCTGTATAATAATCTATTGTACCGAATAAATAAAATAATAACCACTCACCAAATGTTTATAGATCACTGTTGCAACATCTCCGGACAAAAAATCTGTAAGAAAAAATATTTTACTTTGTATACTGGGAATATTTTTCAATAAGTATTAACAAACCTATTTCAGTAGACCTTTTCAATTTAAAGAGATAGAAGATATTCGCACTGAGGATCTGCGCATAGTAATAACAACTGAGATCTATATGGCGTTTGTTTCTAAAAAAAATAGACGTAAAATGTGAGAATATCTCAGATAATATTAAAAAATCTTATCGAAATAAGTTACAAAAGCTTTTATTGAAGTTAAAATGTCTACCCATGCAAATTTTGACTGAGAATACAGGTATTTTAATGACTTTAATATTTTTGACGTTTTGTTTGACAGCCCAACTGGAAGTTGCTCGCGCCATTTTCTTACTATTTGCAGCGATAGAAAGAGATAGCCGTTAAATTGAAAAAGTCCATTATTGAAATTTTCTATTACTTTAATTTATAAGTAGTAAATACTATTCAGTGAAAATCATCAAGTCAAATAAGCAGAGAAGTGAGTTTTTTATTTATTTTCATTTTAAATAAATATCTCTCGTTGTGCCAGATTGATAATATCAAAACGTCATACACATTTAAGTACTGTTTATTGAAATACATATTGTAAATTCAGACACAATTTATAATAATTCTAACAATTTAATGGAACTTATATTACAATTTTGATATAAATAATAGTTGTGTTAACATATATAATGCCTCAAGTCATACCCTTTATAACTATAGAACATAAACCGAACAAAGCATTACCTAATCCAAATGTTAGTGACAGGTAACAGGTAAACTGCAAAAGTTTAATAATTATTAAACTATGTTACAATCAAATATGTTTTCTGTTAAAGTAATTTGATATAATTTATGGTCTAGTAACTACATATAACGTAGACTGACTAATGCGGCACTAATATAAAATAATCAGATATATTGTCATTTGTATTTAATAGATCATTTATTTGATATTTCCGAATGACAATAATTTCTTTTACAATCGAACAGGAAGTGTTTAAAACAGGATTTTCTTTTGTTGTTATGATCGCTTTTAAAAAAACATGCATAGCCCTCTAAGTAAAAGATATCAAAAATTTAGAATACATTTCGTAATATATCTTACTTTTGTCTACGTTACAGACAAAATTTTGTTTTTGAAATCGTGACTAAAGTGCATAAAAATCGCCATTAAAAGTTCAGAAATCAGCATTAAAGTAATCCATTATACGACGATTTCATACAAATGCAGTGTTCCCAACCTTATGGTAATTATTGACTACGTTTATCTCGACGTTTGAAGCCGCTTAAATTTAGCAAATTCCTTTTCAATCTTCGAAATAAACGATCGAGATTAATATTTCAAGCCGCTTGAAAATAAACAGTGAAGCTTCAAATAATGGAATTACGCATGCGCATATCCGCAATATGTTGGAGTGTTACTAAATTCATATCATTTGTTGGTTGTTTGCATTTTACTTCATTTTATAAAAGTCGCGACATAAAATTGTCGAAAAGCGAAATATTTTGAGTGATGAAGAAATATATATATATATATATATATATATATATATATATATATATATATATATATATATATATATATATATATATATATATATTTAATGTTTTTGAAAGAGAATGCAAATAACAACATGACAATTTTTAGGTTTTGGGGTTATACATCCAGGATGAAATTAGATCATATACCTTTCCCTGTCTGTCTGCATAATCGAGTATTTAACTATATTTATTTAGTCGATACGAATTTAAAGAAGATTGAAAATAACTTAATCCTATTTTGAATCCGCTGAGGTAAACCAATAGGATTTTTCAAGTCATAATATACTTGAAGCCGCTTGAATTATCGAGATAAACGTAGTCATTTTCTATATAAGATAATGGATACGTATAAATAATAGTAAATTTGTACGTAAAATGCTAAAAAAAAATTGCAAAAAGAACGAATTAAATAATTCCGGTATCTGAACATAAGTTCGTTTGGTTGACTGATAGAAACTGACAGATTTGTCAACATAACCTAAATAAATAAATATTCCTTTCACCTTCACAAAATTTCGATTTCAAATAAAATTTAATATGAACCTCGGCACTGATATTCCCATTTATCACTCATATGGTTTATTTTCTTCGGCTCTACGGCCTTGGCAACTAAATTCCACATTCGGGATAAAAAGTAGAACTTTAGTACCTTAATACATAAATAACTATTGTATTGTAACATCAATCGGAAAAAGCAAATAAATTTAAAAAAAATCTGATGTGGACACCACACGACTTCCTTGTACACAAAACCAATATGAAGTATAGACCCAAAGTATAAAATTGCACGTATTTGACGTAATTTGACATTAGCATCTATTTTTTATTTTTTTGTTATTTTTTGTCCTAATCCATAGCAAGCTCCCTTCCAAAAACCAAAAATTATATGTTTTAAATATACATATCTCGCTTATACGAAGGGCTAATTTAATAATACTTGATGTGCTAGACACAGAATTTAATTCTCTAAAAATTTTATTTGAAGCATTTATTTCTAAAATTAAAATGAAACCATTTTAACCAAAATCCACTATGTTATTCCAATTGACATAAAAGTCTTATATAACAAATTTGTAGTGTTAGATTATATTTTAAGATAGTTTTTCATTAAAATCTATTATAGGCTTCAAATAAAGTACCATTTCTAGAAATTATGTAATGACCAAAAAGGGAAGTGCACAACTAGATGTTATAGCAGTCCTAAATACGAAATTTCAACTTTCTACGGCTTACCGTTTTTGAGTTATGCGAGATACATACGCACGTACGTACAGACGTCACGACGAAATTAGTCAAAATGGATTCAGGGATGGTCAAAATGGATATTTCCGTTGAAATCTCAAAACCGAAATTTTTCGCGATTACAATACTTCCTTTACTTCGTACAAGGAAGTAAAAACCGTATGTAATGGAATTAAAAAATTTAAGACATATTGAACAATATTTTGTAATGAAATGTATCAATTTAATTATGTGATATTTTAAAGACAAGATAGGTGAACTAGCAATATAACGGAAAATATTGGGAAAATATTTTTCCTGTAAAGTATATTTATAACCTACTGTTGTACTTTAAACCCTCGATTCCCCCTTTCATAACATACAAATATTTTCCTTTTTAAAAAGCACATCGAAAAATCATTCTATCATTGGTTACACCATTACACCATCCAAACAACTGAACATTTGACGTTTAAAATCGTTAATCAAACTTCAAAATTCCCAGTGTTATCATAATCCATTCTTCAGCCTTTACAAAATGATCGAACCCCGAGAAATAAAATTATATACCGTCAGTGCATTCTCAAGAGAAATTTTAACAGAACACACATTAGTAATTCATCAACTGGAGGTACCTTCGTTTGTCGAAGTGTTAGAGCAGATATGGGATTTGTACCCTCGCCTCTACCATGAGGAGAACTACGACCTCTACTGGCGATTTTCGAAGACGAGGTTCATCAGGTTGTTCGACCTGTATTCGTACTATACGGCGTTGACACTAATGGCGGAGGACACTATTTATCTATTGCTACGTGATACAGAGCCCTGGTGTTATGGGGACAAGCCGGTAGATAGAAGCAAAGATCTTAGGATTTTGTTCTGTGCGGTCCAAGATAAACCAAGTCCGAAATTTTTTACGAATACTTACAAGCAGCATTTTAGAATTGTTGAAGACGCAAAGAGAGGTATTTATCAAAAATACAAATTTTGCTTTTGCTTTTATTCAAACAACACACGAAAATTAAACTCTTCGTATTTAATAATAAAGTCATAAACAAGAATAGGATATTGATACAGAAAACTTTATTTTTTAATGACCATGGCCTGAATCCACTGACCATCTTTTATTGATTTTTCCAAAAGACGACATTAAACTTTACGAACAAAACTAATAGCCTAATAACTTTTAATTTCGAGGCCAAACTAAATATGTGACGACAGAAATACGTATACAGAAATACGTATTATATACAGGCTGTCCCAGGACTAGATGATGCTATTGTTATTTTAAAAACTATTCAATATTATTTTACGGAATTTGGTATCTAGGGGTTTTCCGACATGCCCGTTTCATCCAAAATAGGGTGCGTTTTTACCTCTCGCTAAGAGAGGTATTGGATTCATGCTAAAAATCGCATATCCAGATTTTAGAGAATAAGCACGTTTTAATGTCCCTAGAATCCGATTATAACATTTTTACGATGATGTCTGTATGTGTGTGTGGATGCGTGTGTGGATGTTGGATCCACGATTTCTCAAATACTATAATACTTAAGACATTTTAACTACGGATTTCTCAATCTAACAATAATGGGAAGAGTTGATTAAGTTTCGATAACAATTGAACAACCGGAAGTAGTAGTTACAAGAAAAAAATCATATAAATATTATTTATCGAAAATTTATGAAAATAATTATATGAAAGAACGTTAAATTCTTTATTCGATAAATATAAATTCATTATTATATCTTCTATAGATTTAGAAATAAATAAATACATATAAAATAATTTGATGTAAAAAATCTCAAATCAAACTACTTCAAGACAAGAAATAAAATGTTTGTAATTGACACATAAATGTCACTGTCAAAAATATTTGAATGCCATTGTCAAAAATATTTGTACATCATTATGAAGATTATGAAAATAAAAAAAAGTCAACAACGCAAAAGAATATACGTAACAAAGAATATAAAAGGAATTTGCGAAAAAATGACGAATATAAAAGAAAAAGAAAAGGAAAGTAGAAAAAGAAAATTTCAGGATATCGAATATAAAGAAAATGTATGTATTGTACATAATTTATATTAAAATATCCCATAGATTTTGCAAATATATGTGAGAATTATTTTGTAGTGAGACATGAATATATGTATTTGTATTTAAAAATATTTTTCGTTTTATGCGTACAACCAGGTAAAATATCTGGCGAGAGGTATGTGCTGGCCACCTAAGATTTTTTATTCCGCAGATATGTATCCCTGAATATTAACTTGCAGAAGTTCTTTTATTTCATAGATGCATCTGAGATGCAGCTGGACAGTGTTTTTTTTTTATTTAACTGCGAAAATCAACATAACCAAAGATATTAATCTTTAATAACTACTTTAGTAGCATTTCTAGCATTTCTAGCAATAGTAAACATTTTGAATCACTTTTAATAATGCCTGATGAATTGACGTTTGACAGATATCATAACCTTGTGATTGCTGCCGCAGGGTACTGTTTGTTTATTCTCGCAGAACTGTAAGCAGTTAACAGCAGTTGTGACGTCATACAAAGAAGAACTGCGATACATCGCAGTTTTCTGTTGACAATAAAAAAACGTGCCCATATTTTCAAAGCAACAACACTTCTGGTTTAACCGAAAGGAGACCCTACCTTTCTTATTTTAAGTGAAATGCTATATTTTACCATTGCATTCAGTAGAAAATTTTGTATATGAAACCATATAAACATTTTACTCATGGTCAACTACTTCCGGCGTTATTCAACTTTTTTGATTTTTTTCTCTAAAAACGGCCACGTCTTTATCACTCTATTGTTCGAGAATGGAGTATAGTATAAATTAATAATCGATAATTTTTGAAAAATGTAATTTCTATGTCAACGTAAACTTCAAGTACGAAGAGTCCAAAAATCTCAAGTTTTTTAAATGGAATACCTCATAAAAATCAATCAACTTTCAACATAGAACACGCTACACAAACTAGCTCTACTTTTTTTAACGAATATTTCATTTAAATAATAAAAAATGGGGGTTCCATTTAAACAACGAGTTTTTTAACTATTTAACTTCAACTTTACGTTGACGTAGGAAATACTTTTTTTTTAAATTGTCGTTTATTAATTTATATTAGTGTAAACAAAAGCTTGCTTTATAAAACTGTTTTTACAGATTATAGAAATTCGATTCCGTTCTCGAAATATAGAGTAATAAAAAGTGGCCGGTTTTAGAGACAAAAATCAAAATATATATAAAATTTTCTATTGAATTAAATGGTAAAATAAAAAATATAGCTTTCCATTTAAAATATAAAAATTGGTGTCTACTTCGGAAGTGCTACTGCTTTGAAAATATTTTAGTTCAAACAAGCATGTTGAGAAACCTTTAGATTCCAAATTTCGTAAAATTCTAATTGAGTAGTTTTTAAAATAACGACAGCGTAAGCTCGTTCTGGGACAGCCTGTATAGTATGCCCGTATATCTTGTAAAAAAAATTGGGGTGACAAGCCGTAGGGCAAGAGTAGTGCATTATTTTTCATCTTTATGTACATTAATTTAAATAGTTTCTGTTTCAAATTTTAACTGCATTTAAGGAGGTCATATATACTATTATTCACGAAAGATGACTATTCAAGGTCATTTTCTCGAAGAAAGAATACACAGTATTTTATAGCAGTAGCTTAGCAACATTTTATACTAGAAAGAGAAAGATTATTTGACCTATGTCCATTTAATTTATGTGGTGTGACAGATATACGTAAATAGTGGCATTACTTTCTAACACACTATAAATAATAATGACATATGTCGTAGAATTACAGATACCCAATTATCTACTACACTGCCCTCTTTGCTAATATTTACCCAGTGGCGTTGACGTTTAAGGGCCGGTATTTCCATCTCCGGATAAAGTTCAGGATAACAATCCGTCAGATAAATGATAAAATATCGCATCGAAATAAAAGCATAAATGAAGTAAATTTTATTGAATTTCATGTTTTGATGCACTTTATCCGAAGATGGAAATACCGGCCCTAAATCAAATTATTATTCCTTAGTTTATAAGTTAAGTCTATGTTTTTGTATTTTGCAAAAACATAAGTGAAGAACATACATCTTTCAGAAAGGCATTATTTAGAAAGAAACATAATTTTCAAATGAATTACTTTTATTTTTTCAGTTAAAATGTGTCCATAAATATTTCATGTTGCACGCCTATTCATACGAAATGCAATGAAGTTATCTGCAAGTAATATTATACCAGACGGCTCACAAATGACCTTGAATAGTCATCTTTCGTGAATAATTGTTTACTTTTATATCCAGTAAAAAAATTGGGGTGACAAGCCGTAGGGCATGAGTAGTGCATTATTTTTCATCTTTATGTACATTAATTTAAATAGTTTCTGTTCAGTTCTGATATTTTTCATCTTTATGTACATTAATTTAAATAATTTCTATTTCAAATTTTAACTGCATATTAAGGAGGCCATATACTTTTATATCCAGTAAAAAAATTGGGGTGACAAGCCGTAGGGCAAGAGTAGTGCATTATTTTTCATCTTTATGTACATTCATTTAAATAGTTTCTGTTCTGTTTTGATATTTTTCATCTTTATGTACATTCATTTAAATAGTTTCTGTTTCAAATTTTAAGATGCAAAAATACTTAAGGACAGATCCCACCATCAGTAGTTAAAGTTACAGTGTATTAACCATTAGTTAGGAATTAAACTGAAGGTTAGAAGCGGTGCGAACAACAGTTTTTACTACCAGTTTGCTCTAACCAAAGGTGGTAGGATCAATTTTGCAACATAGCCGTTGGTTTTCACTAAACTAGAGGTTGTAACAAACAAATTATAATACAAATTTAATAATTGTTGAATTTTGAATTTTTGCATACTATGGGGGATGTATGTATATAAAAATTGCAATTTTGGCATTATAATGCGTAATCCGACAGAGCGAGAAAAAATGCCCTAAAAAGTGCTAACCCTATTATGCTTTCGAAAAGTTAAAATTGAATAATTAATTACTCTTATATTACTAGCACAACAGAACATTTTAATACCCATATTCTTTTACAGAATAGTAAATGTAAAACGTGCATCTTTCCATGTTTCGTGTTTTTCGTTTTTTCTCCGCAAAACATTAACGAAGTAAGACAAACAAGTTTTTATCCTGGTGTTATCATTAGCAGAACTAATCACAGAGGAGTGTAAGCTGATATTTCCAAACAGACTTGCCCGTGCTTCGAGCTTCCATTTCATATTTCCACAAAAAACTTCCATTAAACCATTTATAAACAAAGCTAACTGCGGATAGACGAGTTAAAAGCATTTTTATGTTTCGTGCCGGTAGGATCCTCAATTAAATTTCAAAACTTTCAAACTGTGAGCATTACACGTGTTTCTAATTTTTTCACCTGAGTTAAACAGCCTAATTAAATTAACCGTGAAACTCAAGTATCTGCCAAGATCTATATTTTCAATGAAACTGGTAAGATGATGAATCAATTAAATATACATATATATATATATATATATATATATATATATATATATATATATATATATATATATATATATATATATATATATATATACTAAATTTCTTGAGACACGTCAATAATAATATTAAATTAATAATCTCAATCACATATTGCAAAGAATTATAGTATCAATTTAAAATTCAAGGAGGTTAAAGTATCATTCACAACAAAAAAAATAATGTAGCGGTAGAATTAGTGGCAGTGGTAGTGGCCTCGGTAAAAGATTGAATGCGTTATAGCAAATGTATTCGTTCACATCCAAAAATTAAGAAAATTAGTAGCAGTGCAGTGGGAACGGCAGCGGTAGGAGTTTGCAAACTCCAAACTTCTATGTTGCCACTACCGCTACCGCTTAATTTTTTTGACGGTTTTGACGTTTATTGACATCTGATTTCTGATTTCGTCAGATAAAATGAGCAATAGGGCGCGAGCAGACACAAATCATCTGGCCCCAAGCAAGTCAAGGTCCCTCGAGTCACGTATCTGCTCGCGTCCTATAGAAATGGATCATTTTGTGGTGTGCCTCAGATGTTGCGCTATATAAACAAACAGACTTATTAATAAACTTGGCACAATTAAAAGTGAACACGTAACTTACCATTTTCGCTTATTTCAAAGGCAATTTATGCCCAAGCATTATCTTTTTTTGAAATAATTTTAAATTCCCTTAATCTCTTCGCTTATCTCAAACATGGAGTGCGTGTGGATAAGTGTAATTAATAAGTCATCATCTATGTCAGTTGCTTTTTGCGCAAAAATAAAATGACATCTGTAACTGTCAATCTTACACCCTAGTAATTTAATATAAAAAATCCTAGAAACGATAATTTCAATAATTTTCATTGTGAACCGGTGCCGATGCCACTAATTCTTCCACTACCGTTAATTTCATTTATAAATGAGCCTTAATACTTTTATAATTACGCCTATGTCCGTCCTGGCGGGTTAATTAGATGGCCAGATTACTTCTGAAACTTATATTAGAGTTTTAAACAAACTTTCTCATTTTCATATGTAAACACTTTAATTTGAAAGGATTCAGGGATTCTTCGAGGTTCACTCCAATTTAAAGTATTAATTTAATTAACTTATCCCCGTCTAAGTTCCTTTTTAATTTTAATTATGTTGGACTTCCTCTCTTCTCCTGATCTTTACTTCCCGAGTTTTTTAATTCTTTGTTGATCTAATTTATTAGCTTTTAGGGAAATTATGTGAAATTTTATTCAAATTTGCCCAGCACACCAAAGGGCTTAAACTCGGATTAAATTAATATTTATCTAAATGAAGAAATTGTAATTAAGATATTAAAATTTTATATACATATTTATAAATAACGAAATTAGATTTGCTTAAGGCGAAACATAATATCTTTAAGATCTTTATTCAGATGTACAGGGTTTTTTAAGGTATCTCGGGTAATATTAATAATAGAGCAAAACCGTTTGCACATTCCATAGTCACACACATACATATATATATATATATATATATATATATATATATATATATATATATATATATATATATATATATATATAATTAAATTGATGGGTCATCTCCATATTGTCACGACTTCGCTCTCTTTTTGTTTCCACATGTCAATAATAAATTGTCATGTTAATAATTATTATCATTGCTATTATTCTGACTATCACATTTTTTACTTTTTTTTTTTCTCAAAATAATATTGTAACGGATTCAAGACAACAATTAAAAACGAGCGAATGAATTCTACGAAATAATTAATTTTGTTTCGCTACATTTATAATACTGACAGAAATAACAAAATTTCTCATTTTAGCTGAAATAACAAAGGCAGTCCGTAAATGAATATAGGTAGAGGCAGGGAAAAGAAAATGTTCTGTTTGAAACTGTAGGAAAGGAATGTGCTCGTAAGTACGTTACGAGTATGTGTTTTTAAGTAAAGTGACCTTTAACTCTTAAAGTCCTAATCTGTTTCGCATGAGTATGTTTTCATGTTACATAAGTCCTTACTGTTAATTAGTAAAGGGGCGTATATGGTAGCCTGAACTCTGAACAACAGGGCTGAAATTATTTTGCGTTAAACTAAAACAAAATTGAAAATTTTGTTAAATATGTACTAAGTATAATAGCAATTAGCGAACCTTGGTTACGTATAACGTAACGTGACGTACAGTTACGTACTGTCACTTTACGTTAAAAATAAATTGCGAAGCTCAATTTGTTTCAAATCGTGACGTAAATAACTGGTAATACCGTACCGTTGAAATGTAGATTACGTACCGTGCAAACGTCATTTTCTGAGTTACAAGTAAGTAAGGTTCGCTAACTGCATATTAGGGAGTTTTTGCATGACGTACGAGAAGATTCCGTCAACGCTAACGTTACGTCTTTAATAACGGACTTACAAAGTATCGGGTTTTTAAAAGTATAGATTTTGCATTACGTTTTAATCACACGTACGTTGATTTTGACGTTCAAATGACAGTTGATTAAATATATATATCATTCTCGTTGTAATTTGGTAAAGGAATCAAACACTAATGGAAGAGCTATTTAATGTTTGCTAAATAGCTTTAAAAGGTGTTCTACATGTTCACTGACAGCTCTGAAAGAAAAAAAATACAGTTTTGACTGCAAAACAAAAAAGTTCTGACGTTTTAAAATAAATTCTGTGCCTACTATAGGTTATAGTAGACGTACGTCAACTGGCCCGTCTTTTACCCCTGACGGACGTATTACGCTTTCAAATTTGGCATGTGTTACAACTGACACTGCTTAACTTATAAAGATATTTTTTTTTTTTTGTATTAAGTAATAATTCAAAATGTTTTTAATGAAAAATAAAAACAGATATAATTCACAAACTGATCCTTAACTTGAAATATTTCCGAGCAGAGCACTTATAGTGTTTTAGAAACAATGTGTGTCACTACCTGTATTCACTTTTTTGTCGATTTACAGACATTCGTCAGAAACTGACGCCGTATTTGCGCGTATGTACTTACACTAAATACCAAAGAGCTATGACTCTTTCTGCTTCACTCTGCAAGCACCTTTTAATCTATTTCGAAAAGATGGCCCTGTTACCTACCCTTGTTACATTTGACACCTGCTACAATTGACACCGGTCTCCCCTACTTTTAATTATGTATATACCCATTATACTTATATTGGAGCAAGGATATTAATATATACACTGGATTGCTAACTTGTATGTTGTGAACGTAGTCACTTGGGAGGCAAGCAACTGGAAGGGAGCCATTTGCAAAGGCAAAATACGCGCCAAATTTAAAATTACATATAGAAGCAAATTATAAATGGGGTGAATTAACAGATTTTTTATATTTATTGCGTATATTTTAAAAATTATAGTTATTTTAATAATATAATATACATTTATTACATATACAGCAAATTCACAATAAAATAGAACTATGAATTTAAAAATAATATTTGCTTATTAAATATATGTCTTTCACATATGTGGTGGAAAATTTGGAAATACAGAAGGTGCTGAAACTGGTTTTAATTTTCTTATATATGTTCTAGGCATTTTCAAATAATCGGTTTTAAGAAAATGATCACTGCAAATTTTTGATGCTTTTGTAGGTGTGATTTTTTTTCTTTTTATGGCATCTATCCATAATCGTAATATATCACTATTATTTAAAGGAAATCTGTAAAATATTTATAACAAGAGTATGTATAAATATGTATACATATTGAACAATAATACTTAAACTATTATTCACGAAAGATGACTATTCAAGGTCATCTGTGAGCCGTGTGATATAATATAGCTTGCAGATAACTTCATTGCATTTAGTTTGCATAGGCGTGGAACATGAAATATTTATGGAAACATTTTAACTGAAAAAATAAGAGTAATTCATTTGAAAATTATTTTTCTTTCTAAATATATCCTTTCTGAAAGATTTATGTTCTTCACTTACGTTTTTAAAAAATACAAAAAATAGATTTAACTTATAAATCAAGGAATAATAATTTGATTTAAACGTCAACGCCACTGGGTAAATATTAGCACAGAGGGCAGTGCAGTAGATAATTAGGTATCTGTAATTCTACGACATATGTCATTATTATTTATAGTGTGTTAGAAAGTAATGCCACTATTTACGTATATCTGTCACACCACATAAATTAAATAGACATAGGCCAAATAATCTTTCTCTTTCTAATACATAATGTTGCTAAGCTACTGTTGTAAAGTGATGTTTATTCGTTCTTCGAAAGAATGATCTTGAATAGTCATATTTCGTGAATAATAGTGTACTTGAAAAATTGTCGAGGGTTATCATTGCAATGTCTATTTGTGCACTCAAAAACAATACAAGAAGACGCCATATTACCTTTTATTATGGAAGTATCTTACTTGAAATATTATTTACTAAGAACACAACACAAATACCACTGTATTCAAGAAAACTACCATATAATGCAATAATAGACCAACGTACGTTTGACGTTTTGCCTTTTCTGCAAATGGTGCCGTACCCCCACCACTTGCCTCACTTGTTAAACGTATGTCAACTATCCAGTGTTTTATTAGAACATCCTTGTATTGGAGCAGATTTATTTTGGAATATTAAAATAACTGAATATAACAGCCATAGTAAATAATCATATATTTACCCATTACTAAGTGTGGCAGTATGCTACATTATAACGATTTATTTGGGCCACGTAAAAATCATTTTTAAACCGTTAAAAACAGTAAACTTTGATGGGTACGGACCTTTTATATTTATTCATAAATCAGAGGCAATAAGATTGTCCAAAATGGCCTTTATAGTAAATTGAATCCCTTCCCATCGATTGATCCGTGTTAAGTGTAGATAAATTATGAACACAAACCCCTATTACCTCCTCATAACAAAGCTCGACCCTGGGTCTGCACACGTACTGATAGAAGCCCTTGGCAACCCGATCGCTCCTTAGGCTTCCCAGGGCCCGGACTTGGACACAATTAAAGACTCCAGTTCGCTTCAAAACCCAACCATAAAAGCTCCAATCCATTGATGTCACGTTCTCTTCAATTCGTTTCCGTAATACGCCAATACGCGTTTCCTCCAAGGAACTGGTTAGAAAACGGTGACTTCCTGACAAGGAAGATATTTTCTCACGTGGAAATATCTTGTCAATAAAGCAGGAATTCGTAAAAGAACGGGCAATAAAACGGACAAAATATGCATTTTAATTAAACATTCCTAGAAATTCGGAAGACGAACTGTCTTGGAATTCTACCTGTTCTGAATATCTCGTCAACGAAGGGAAGGCACAAGATTAGACCCATCGATATTGTGGACGTGAAATAAAGTGTCGTAGCCACAATTTAAATGTTATTTCACATTTTTGCAACGTTATATCAATGCATGCACATTTGCATTATATTACACTTGCATTTGTTTAGCCCGGTCCTCACTTCGTCATGTTTTTATTTTTTTACATGAGGGGGGAGTACGTGCGAAAAATATTCGATAAAATAAAATACTCGGCAACAAAAGAGCAGGTCAGATGTTATTATTTTTACCGGCTTCAGGATATTACTCCATTGTTTACAAAAGTAGGCTGGTAACTAAGTAATAACTGTATCTGTATGGTAATATTACCGTACTGACTTGTCAACAACGATCTACAAAACGAACTCGGATTTCAAACTTACATCTGCGGCAGTTATGATGTGCACAACATTCCTAGGTATGTTAATAGCTATTAATAGTGTTTTACTAAGTGAAAATTGTAAAATAATAACAAGCGAAAACATTGTTTTTGTCAAAGTGACTTTCTTCTTGTCAAAGTGACACTGGCACACAAAAATCAGTTGATTTCAAGCTCTTCAAGGTCGCTCGAGTTGTTTGCATGCTTTGCAAAGACAGAAATTAGACAAAAAAAAATCTGATGTAGCCAACACCAAACCTCCCGCTATTTAATTTTTATTAATTTAAATGTCTTTCTGACACAACTGATTTGAGTTGTTCTGAGTAAACTCACATCCCCCCTTTCCGATGCTACACTACCAGTTTATAAAACTCAAAATGATTTGAAACACTTAGTTTGCATTTTAAGGTTATATAATTCAACAAAATTTATATTCACATATACAGATAAACAGTAGCACAGATCAGAAAAATTTCAATAAATTTGATAGCTGTTACATCAAATGCTATCGGTAAAGAAGGAAATGATAAAATGGAATAAAACTTGTTCTTATTGGAAAATTACAACTCACTTTGGCTCAACTCAGTTATGTACTGAGCTGAGATACAATTGGGTCAAAAAGAAAGAGTTATTGTAAAAATTCCACATAGAGATTTTCTTGTAAATATTCCATATTTCCAGTACATTACCTTCAGTTCTATGTATTTTGTACAAATTCCATTTTGTAAAAGATTATATATCTCCAGTAAAATTATAACACAAACATACTGTCAAATGCACTTGACACTGACATTATTTATCAATCAGAATTTTCTTAATATAGTAGATGTTTCCATGGTTATTGCACAGCTTGCTGCTTTATGAAATTTAATTTCTTTAAAAATTTATTACTCTATATCCATTAAATATGAAGTATAAAATGTAATCAAATCTTATAGAGAATAAAATATTATTTAATATTTATAATAACATTAAATGTAAAACATTGATATTTAACACCGTTTTTTCAAGAAAAACTGTTAAAATCTTCAAATTACGGTACTTCCGGTCGATCATTTATAACTAAAATTTAATCAGCTCTTCATATAGATGTAAAGGAAAGGAATACGCAAAAATTATAATTTTTGGAAAGGTGGTATTGAAGTTATGCGATCCGAAAAAATCATCACACACACATACATACATACATACATGCATCCATACATACATACATACATACATACATACATACATACATACATACATACATACAGACATCATCGTAAAATAGTAAAATCGCATTCTAGGGAACCTAAAACGTGCTTATTTATTAAAAACTCACCATCGATTTTTTTTACCAAAGACAATACCTTTCTTACCTAAATGTGACGGAAGGTAAAAATTGGTCAGTTTAAGGGGTGCCAGTTTTTATAGAAAGCGTGTAAAACAAAAATTATTGCCAGATTTACTATCTATGGAGTTAGTTCTGCTATCGTTTAGGCGTTATACACTTAGGGCGACTTTTACAATAATTAGATAAACCTCGTATAATGCTATACGAGGTATAAAATTGAAAATTGTATTTTACAAACCTCGGATAAACCACAGATAAAATAAACACCAGTATTTCTTATCCCATGGAAATCGGTCGTATAAACCTCGGATAACTTTATAACTTGTTCTTATGGATACCACATAAACACAAACGATGTGTTGTTATTCTTACGTTTGACAGATGTCAATCAAGTATTTCATCATCACTGTCAGAATCAAAAATATTTATATCATCTAACATCGTGAAAAATGCAAATTAAAATATAGAAATAATAACGATATTGATGAAAAATAGTCTAACAAGAAGATAATTTTATTGTGTCAGTACCAACCTAAAGTGATTTAACGTAATTCTTGATATAACTATCTGATAGATAAAAATGCATTGTAAAAGACAATCTTGTTTACCGAAGGTATAATTGCTAGGATAACGTTATACCTCCGATAGCTATACCATAGTTTATCCATCAATTGTAAAAGTGGGCCTTACTTAAATAGCATCCTGTATATTGCTATAATATATTATTTCGCCAAAATTCAGTTGTGATATGTAACTGAAATAGGTATAATTAATGTAAAAGTAATCCTCTTGTCTTGTCAGTGTCCACCCTATGTCACTCCGGTCCTGACCGCGGATCACGCATGCAAAGGGTCAGCATTTCTGTCGCCGTGCTTATTGAGGATACGGTCGATCCTCTCCCCCACATTACCGCTGTAGCTTAGCAGTCCGTAACATTATTCCCAAGGCCCGTGGACCATCCAGCAGTCCCTCATCGACTAACGCCCTCTAATGTTAATAGATGGCTCTGCGGTGAGTGAAGGCTGAAGGGCTGGCTCTCGTATCTCTGACGCTGTTAGCTGTTATGCTCTATGCCTCATACAGGAGACAGGAAACGGGAATGAGGTACTGGTTTGTTGACGATTTATAGCCTGTTGGGAGATACGTTTATGTAGGGTATTTATAATACCGAACGTCAAACAGGAGAATGTGATGATGGGGTGAAAAATGTGGAGGTTAAACAGGGTTTCATTATTGAAAACAACAGGAATTTATGCTTTATGATATTGTGGTTTCTAAATGTGGCAGTAAAGTAAAATTTTTAATTTCGTAGTGTAGCTTTCCAAATATGTACCGCCAAAATTGTGCCCGTAATAATTTTCATTTCGATTAACAAATTGAAGTAGCAAATATTCACATTTGTTAGATAATATTGGGACCAGCAGAATTTGTTGGTGGCGCTGTTAGCGCACCTGTCATGGCGCCTATACTTCATTTCACGTAAAAAAATAGCATTGGTTTACGTAAGAATTATAAATTCAATTCTTTGATTGGTCAGAATGCAAACCTAGTTCACAAAAATGATATAGTAATTAACGTATCAAGGGTGTTATAAGGACAAAAACGCCTGAGGTTAACAGTGTACTTTTCGAGGGCCTCTGGCCCGAGATGTGTACGGTGACCGAAGGCATTATTGTCCGTTTAACTCCCGTGGTGCGTTCAACGATCAGAAAGTTTTAAAAAAAATTGCGGAGTAGGTAGGCTATGCATGCTTTTGCTTTATCCGAGTATCAATATCAATTTATTAACAACATCACCATAGAAACAACTCATAACGCGCTCTAGGGTGTTATTTGGTATATAACAACCCTGAAAGCAGGGTTGTTATGATAATAACATACCAGTCCGACGTTAAAAATATTACCTATTAGTTGTCAATTATCAAATAAAATCTACAGAATTAAGTGATGGTTAACCATGTTTTGTTGTAATTCAGGTGTTTTTACAAATAAAAATATTTATTATTGACAAAGTTTGGTTTCACGAATTTAAATTATTTATTTATTGCTTGTAAAACGATTAGCACTTAAGGCGCTTCTATTTTCTTATGTGAAAAGAAGTATAGTAGAACCTACGACATTTGTTTACATTTTGAATTAATGCTTTTTATCTAACACAAAAAAATGTTAAAAATTTAACTCACGAATTTTAAGATTATTCAGTCAATTTTGGATACATTGACTTACGGCAATTCTGACTATAAACATAGGCGTAACTAGGAGTGGCCCGGCCTTGCCCCGGGAAAAAATACATATTAGTGTAAAAAAAATATATATATTTTATATTTTAATTATTGATATAATTTTGTGAATGGTGTAGTGTAAATTGATTAATCGACAGGAATTTAAGTGAGTAGTAAATAATTTAGTAATTTTTCGATTTGAAAAATTCTGATTAAGCAATAATTATTCGACAAATTATGCTCTTTTTAAACAATAAAATAAGCATTTTATACTTTACATCCTAACCACATTATTCTTAAATTCACTGTATTTAATCACTAGCTAAAGTAACCCAGGATTAAAAGTTGTATATAAAACTGTTTTTACATATCTTATTATGTTTTTGGTTTCTTCACAATTTTAAAAAGAAATTTCAAAGTTCCGTTAATTAGTAGCAATAGCCATGACTTACGACATTGTAGAAAACAATCTTGATATTAAAATTCTGTTATTTTTTTGTATGGACTAAATTAAATAGTTAATGTTTCATCGAATAAGGAACGTATCTTTATTGTAAAGAATTATTATGATGGAAATTGTTGTCGAAGAATGCGGGATTTATTTTCAATGAGTCAGATTGACCTTTGACATTTATAAGTAATTTCTGAATACCAGAAAAAAAAACAAATGTCATGGCTATTGCAACGAATTAATAGAACTTTTAAAATTTCTTTTCAAAATGAGACCCTTAGCGCAAAACTTAGCGTAGATGGCAGCATATGGATATTCTCCTAAGTACCTATTACAATGTACAGACTTTTGGAAGAATACACAGATATTATTGTGTGTAACCGTGATTTTTCATGGTTGTGGCACATTATATAAACACAAAATATAGAATAATATACAATAGATGCAATAAAACAAACGTTTTTAACAAATACGTAATCTATATATATATATATTATTTTTATTTTTATTAATACTTATGTTCGACGTTTCAAGGTCTTTTGAAGGTTAAAGTAACTGGTCCAGTAGCGAACCTATCGGGAGAAATATTGTGCTAAGGCTCTCATTGTGAAGGAACTAGTAACATTATTAAAAATGCAAAACCAGATTTGCATATAATTTTTCATTCTGAACAACTCAACTCAACGATACGATAAGATACGTATGTAAAATAAATAGAATTATACTGACCACAACAAATTTTTAAATATTTTATTAGCTTTTGTAAACGTCTTGAAGAAAAACAAGTTTGTTGAAAAAACATTTAATTCATTATAAATGACTATCTCAAATTATAGCATTAAATAAACAAAAAAAACAAATATTTAATTTAATGTACAAGATATATTTTTACTTAAAAAAACTTATGCTCAATGTACATTTATTTCTAATTATTTAATTGATTGATTGTTAGGTACTCATCATTTTTATTCAGAACGACGTATTTTTACAAACAAACACAAATGAAACGCGTTTTGTTGATTTGTAATCCTCCATTATAATCCATTTTATGGATGTTATTATTCACGCTTTGGCAGCACAAAATTCACGTTTCAGTTTCGGGCCTAGAGGTGGTTTATGCAAAATAATGGATATTCCGTTGTGTTTTTATAAATGATAGGGTGGTGAGACTTTTATACTTTTCATCACCCATTCCAACCATAATTAAATTGGTTCTCGACATGAGATTATAACCATTTTTTTGCTGATAATAACAGTGTTAATAATATTGGAATTTGAAATGAAATTTACATTGAATTGAATAGTGAATTAAAAATGTAAACTTACTGCAAATCGACGATAGAGTATAAAATAATAACATGATAGAATGATTTTCTACCGGGACCAGCAACCTTAAAATGATCTAACAATGCGTTAAAAGTTGTAGTACTACAATTGAATTTACAGTTTACATAGCATAACCTAGACATAATACGAGGGTCACGCTAAAATGATTGAAAATAACACATATGGTTTATATATTTTTTTAATTGTTTTAATATTTTCAATAAAAATGCACTTCCACTTCCTAAAAGCTCCCAACCAATTTTCTTTTGGTATGGTTGCAAACTAGTTTTTGGGTCACTTAAAAACTGTCAAAGCTGACAAATTAATGTCTATACTCTATCCGTTTTAACTACAGAGCGTTGGGTGAGATAGTACCTAAGATTCTCTCTCTGATTGGCTCAAACATGAACCGAATTTACACAGTAAAATAATTGACGCGAAATTTAAATTTCCTTGACAACTGTATCAATTATTTTGACGTTTGACTTAAAATAATTAAAAGTCAACAAAGTTAATAGTACACGATTTATTACATATTATTAATTTCTGTTCAGTTCTGTTTGTTAAGTATATTAGTGTTCTTTTCGTTTATATAATTTTCATAGTGTTTTGGCGTTATATTTCATATTACATAGTTTTCGTTGTGCGCGTTTTCTTAGTTTTTAGCTAGTAGTTCGTTAATTCTATTATTGTTCTCTTCGTTAATATTATGGATAAAAATAGATAAATATGTACGTACAAGACAAAATTACTGAAAAAATGTCAATTAGAAAGATTTTTTAAATCCAGGAATGGCGCCAAAATTTTATTTTTTCTTTAATACATGTAAAAACGGCCGCGCTTGAAATGCCATCTAGTCTATAGTTAAAACGGGTAGAGTATAGTACCTTCGAATATATACTGACTAGAGAAGTAATTCCCTATGCCAACGCATAGCTTGTTGTGATCGGAAGATATGCGACAGGGGGGATTTGCAGGGCTGGAAGTCATGGTGTATTGCGTTTGGTTATATGTCACTACTTGTAATTTTACTGTAATCTAACCCTTTATTTTATATTTCAATATGGTTTTATATTATGTGGTGCCAAATTGCAATGAATAAAATACGGAAATTTCGTTTCATGTGTAATTGAGATTTTTTACATATAATAAACAAAGTGTAACTTTTAGGTTTCCTGTTAATAATGGCGTGAGAGAAAAGCGGCTGAAATTTATTGGAAATACATATGATTTACATATTTCAGAAGCAACAATTAGTCATACTTTGTGAAAATATTAAGGCAATACGCAGCCCGCAATACACCACGGCTTCCGTCCCCGCAAATCACCCCTATCGCATATCTTCCGATCACAACAAACACCGTAAGGCGGTCTCTAGTCAGTATATGCTCGAAGTCTAGTACCTTAAAATCTGTCAAAATTATCAAACTAATTACTGGGTGATTTAAAAAACTTAAAATTAATTTCAGGCTGACTTAAAAATTGTCAAAGTAGTCAAATTATAGATTGTGATTCGAATATGCTTTCATAAAGATTCTTAAAAAAATTTATTAACTAAGTTGTAATTAGCTGAGGCCCAATATTTTCATCTCCGGTTAAATTTTTTTAACTTAACTATCAATTAAAAAATTTAAAACGAAACATGGCACTTTGAAAAATTGACACATGTGTTCAAATAGTTAACAGCCAATTTAACTAGAGATGAAAATGCCTTAATTTAAAGAAAAAACACATAAATTTCTGTTTTAAATAAAGTTCCAAAACGGTAGGTATAATAATACTATTTCTTTATTTTCGAGATCTATACTTAAAAAAAAAATGTAATGTTAATAGACTGACTTAAACATGTTTAGTAATTTAGCACATGTAGTCAGGGCCGGATTGGGAAGATTCAGCGGCCCGGGAAAATTCAAACATGATCAGCCTAATTTCCAGTTTTTTAAAAATTTATAATTATATTGCCACAAAGTAATAAATTAGTTTTGGTATTGGATTATACGAATTTTTTGCCAACATAGAAATTGAACAGTTATAAAAGAAATATAAAAAAACGCTCCTAAAATAGTATTTAAAATATAGAACATTCTGTAGTTAAGAAAATAACATGGAGAATGAGGAAAATTCTGAAGCAAATAAATTATCTGATTAAACCTAATCTTGAAATCGAAGAAAATAAAGCATTGAAAGATAACACAACCAAGATTCTATCCGCAGTTAATGGAAATGTTACAGGAATATTGGATACCAATTTATATGATCAGAAAATAGAAGAGCTTTTGAATCAAGGAAATTATAAGAAACTACTACGTCTATAGAAAACAAAGTGTACCGTGCTCCATAAATCCATAAGAAAGATTTGAGCATCTTAGAAATCCGTCGAAAGTTCCATAAATTCTTCTACTTACAAAATATCGCAATTTCTATTACCAATCATTCAGCCACTTCAAAGAAAAAGGACATCATATGTGAATAATTCAAAACATTTTGTAGAACTTTTGAGCTAAATACAATTACAACCACAAAATCTTCTTGTCAGCTTCAAAACGAGGCTTGAAAAAGATATCAACTTAAGAGATAGAACCGACTTGGCTCTTAATTGTATTATGGAACTTTTGCAGTGCTGCCTACAGAACTCATATTTCCAAGAAAAAGATAGATATTTTGTACAAGAAGATGGTTTGCTGATGGGTTCTTCTCAGTTATAGCCAATAACATGGAATTTTTTGAAGAATTAGCACTAGATTCAGCCAATATACGACCTAAACTTTTGCTTAGAAATGTCGATGATACTTTATATTAGATTCACAGTGGAGAAAAAATCTCATGAAACCATGGACTAGTTGTATAAGTCTACCCTACCGTAAACCAACCCACCAACACCGGACAATACCTTAACTATAATTCTAGTCATTCGAAATGTACAAAGTAAGACATTACCAAAATCTCATATATTCGAGCTCGGACTATATTTGCAACACCGAAAGAAATTTTGTCAAGAATTAGAAAATATTAAAAACGATCTGTATAAGAACGGTTACCGGGTGAAGTTAATTAGATGATGCTATGTACTCAAATTTTAGTTTGTAATCACCGAGCGTCGGCCTCAAAAAGCCGCGGCCTCTCGGGAAATTCCCGATTATCCCGACTGACCAATCCGGCCCTGCATGTAGTTAACATGCAATCTGGTTACATGGGAAAACACTCTTTTATCGCTTATACCGTTCGTTTACTACTTACAAATTTATAATTTCTGTTTGTGATATGGAATACGGAACATTTCTCATTCTTATACCTATAGAAAGTTATGATATGATACGTTATTTTGTAATATGTAAACTAAGAATCCATTTTTATTTACATAAATGGTTAAAACTGCTACCAAAAGAGCAGATATATCATTGTTAATTCTTGTGTCTAAACAAAGAAAAATTCAATTTTCCACTATTCCATCACACAGTGAAACAATCCAAGCAATGGAAAGAACGATTTCACGTAACATGACGGTAACCATCACACATCATCACACTTTTATCCTCCGCTCCGGTCCTACGGTCGGAACAGCCCGGATCACCGACTGTCGCAACGGTGGCGCCACGGAGCGGTGACGGGAATCATGCGAATTCTACGCCACATTGGACGTCACGCTGCGTTAACTCCTAGCGAGCGTCCAGAGCAGGCAATTGTTATTGACGTCACGGGGGAATTAAATGATACACCTACTTACGGTGAAGGATAGGGAAAGGAGTATGTATCGTGAATTAGGAATTAATTTGAAACAGAATATAATGCAAAGTAAATGTACCTAAAATTATGTCCTCAAAACTCACATGCACACTTTCAAGATTCTACTTTTTGTACTTTTAGATACATTTCATCCTTTTTGCTAAGTTTAATCGTGCTGTATATTTGTACCTTCCGTTATTGGTATTGTTTTTGGTCAAAAAATTCAATGGTGAATTTTTAACGAATAAGCACGTTTTAGAGTCCCTAGAATACGATTTTACTATTTTTGAGATTATATCTGTATGTCTATGTGTATGTGTGTCTGTTTGTGTGTGTGTGTGTGTGTGTGTGTGTGTGTGTGTGTGTGTGTGTGTGTGTGTGTGTGTGTGTATGTGTATGTGTGTGTGTGTGTGTGTGTGTGTGTGTGTGTGTGTGTGTGTGTGTGTGTGTATGTGTATGTGTGTGTGTGTGTGTGTGTGTGTGTGTGTGTGTGTGTGTGCGAGTGTGTGTGTGTGTGTGTGTGTGTGAGACGATTTTTTCTCCGTCGATAACTCCAACACTACAATTATATATCTTTCGTATACATCTATATGAAGAACTTATTAGATTTTGGTTATAATTGGTCGATCGGAAGTATCCTCATTTGAAGATTTTAACAGTTTTTCTTGAAAAAACGCTGTTAAATATCATTTTTTCACATTTAATATTATTGTAAATATTAAAGAATATTTTATTCTCTGTACGATTTGATTACATTTTACACTTCATATTCAATGGATATTGAGTTAAAAAATTATAAAGATATAAAATATTATAAAGCAGTCAGCTATATAATAACACTGGAAACAGCTAATATAATTTTAAAAATTCTGATAGACAGATGCAATGTCATGTGCGATTGATATATGTTTGTGTTATAATTTTACTGTAAATTTAAAATCAATTCTAAGAAACTTTCTGTATGGCATTTGTACAAAATATATAGAAATGAGGGAAGGTAATGTACTGGAAATATAGAATCTAGAAACAATTTGTGTGGAATTTTTTTATAAAATACATAGAACTGACGGAAGGTTTTTTCTATTTGGAATTCAATGGGTTCTTTTTTTCGCCATTTAATAATTTCTAATTCGCAAAGACGGCTGGAAATATTCGTTGCTAATTTTTGCACAAAAGTAACAAATTTTCGTCTTATTAGTTACTATGTATGCCCAGGGCTAGATTATTCGTGATTGAAAAAAATACTTGCCAACTCATGATGCTCTTAAATATAACATTACAATGCGGCCAACATGTAGTATGGCCGATGTTACTATAATATGTAAACGTCAATTTGAGTAACTTTGCTTTAATAGTAAAAAAGTGTTCACAAAGCAAAATTATTTATTTCATTTTTATCAATTCCAACGAATTTTTTCCCCGTGTAATTGCCTTCCTCACTATAATTTCGGGACTCGGCCGTTTGGTGATGCACGACGAGGCGAGAGTACTCTCGCATCTCGTCTCGTCTCGTTGCATTATGCGAGACGAGAACGAGAGCGAGATTGCAATTTAAAATTCGAGGCGAGATCGATATAACAACTGCGAGAAGCGAGAAATCTCGCGAGATTCTCGCAAAAGTCTCGCAATAAAAAGTATTTGTAACTTTATAGCTTTGATTCATAAATTCAATGAAAAATGCACCATACAGGGAGTGGAATCAACGGTAATTCGTGCATAGAACAGATACGTAAATACCGAAGTAAATACGTAGTGCGCAAGCGCTTATTTTTACAGCGAGACTCTCGCGCGAGAACGAGACGAGACCCAAAAAAATGTGCGAGAACGAGAGCGAGAGCGAGATCGAGATTGCAGATCCGAAAACGAGACGAGATCGATATTTTATTTTTCTCGTCTCGTCTCGCCTCTCTTGCATCACTACAGCCGTTACTTTTAAATAACACAAAACTTCCTTTAATTTTACTTTCATTGTTTATAACAAAATAATAAACTTTCTTAAACAAAGCTCTTCACACACACTACTTGTTTAGTTTTTAATTCATCTGTCACTTGGCTAGACCGCTTTGTGACGTCACAAGACATGGCGGCAAAACTAACTTGAATCGCGATGAGACAGTGAATGCCCTCGTTCTATAAAATAAATTGCTGATACCTACAATTCAGTATTTCTACCTTTTTTTGAGTCAAATTTCGCATATATACACCCATCATTGGGAAAATTTTCAAAAATTGTCTTTAAAGGATAGGAATATAATTATGAAACTGGCTCATCAGAATGCTTACATACGTACTTCGTAAGGTACAATAGCAAACGTTGAGTGAAAAGAATATCGTGGCCTTATGGCAACACCGGCTATCTCACTTTTTGGACAAAATAAGTTGTCAACCATTAAATATTCAAAATTTTGCAAAAAATCTATTTTAGATAACCACTATTATATTGCGATTCGCGGGCTTTTGGTGTCCGAATCAAAAAACTGGGTTGCCCAAACGATTTCTTGCAAAATATTGAATAAGAGATGCGACACCGACTAACGGATTTTTGCGACAAAAATCCGTTAGTCGGTGTTGCCAGTTAAGCGACGATATGCAATATTTAATATTATTCTTCTTTGTTATTCTTTTATTATATTTTATGTTATTCTTGCATTCAAGTTCCCAATTATTGAATATTTCAATCTCATTTTCAGATTTATCTCGAAATACAATTTCAGTGCGAAGCAAAAATAGACAAATGATGTTCCTTGTCAACTACAATGAGGACCCTCGTCGTTCACATTCAATTCAATGACAAAAAAATCTCTTTTATCATTGCAACCTTTCACGTGCAAGTCTCTATTCCGTTTTTGCCATTTCTATAAGTGAATTCACTTTATTCAACTCAAAAGTTAAACTACTTTATAAAATTACAAGTAGGTTTTTACAGTATTTAAATTATATTCTAAATTTATTAGTATTTTAAAAATGTGAACGGAAAAGTTAATGGAGATTCAATCTTGTAATTGATTGATTTTATAAAATTTTCGGTTCCAAAATTGAACCTTTCTTAGCGTTCTGGAAATACATTTTATGATATACAATACATCACTATTTTTCCGAAAAAAATATTATATACATCATATCGGAAAAATCTGATGTGGCCAACACAACACCTCCCGCTATATAATTTTAATTAATTTAAATATACATACTTACATATTTAGTTATACTAAAATCCATTCCATATAATTGTGGTTCTATTTAATATTTTCTTTTTAAAACATTACTATTAATAATTTGAAATTAGTTCTTTGACAGTGACATTTATACATACATTTGAGGTATGAACTGTCTAATCAAGTAGCTCTGTTTGTTTAAAGCGCAGGATCTGTGATTTAAATTATAGATAATTTTAAAAATTTATCCATAAAATGTATAGAAAAAGTATTAATGCAAACCAAAAGAAAATTTAATAATCTTTAATTTTTATAATAACAAATCTCGAAAAAATAGCATTAAAGGTATTTTTCGGAGAAAAACTATTTTGAGCTTCAAGTAAAGTGCCGGTTATCTGATTTACACCAAAATTTAATGGCTTCTTTTTTCTATATTAGAATAAGGTATAAATACAAAGTTTAAATTTTTTCTGAATGATGACACACACATTTACCAAAATCTTGATATGCGATTTTTAGCACGATCCCTATACTTCCCTTACCGTAGGTAGCGGGAGGTGAAAAACGAAAAAAAATGTAAAGCATTGTATACCGTAAAAGTATTTCCAGAACCCTGAAGTAGGTTCAATTAGTACCGAAACGTCGGTAATATTAAATAAATAAAATTTAATAAAATCAATCAAATACAAGACTGAATTTCCATAAACTTATTCCTTCACATTGTACCAACAGTCGAGAAACTCTACCAAATTAAATAAAAATGTTAGTATTCTATGACGTGTGCAGAAAATATTCTGAAGTACATATTTTATTTTATGATTACATATTTGTATTCAAAAATAGGTAATCATTTGAAGTACATTTGCGAATATATCAATTTCTCATACTCAAATATTGAATGCGTTCAGCTATTGATATAGAATTCAGCACATTGTACAAAGTTGGAGAGTTTAAAATCGATGTGAATTTCAGCTGAATATAACAGTTTGAAATTTACTTTGCAACTCCTCATTGTTATAGTTTGAGTACATAGTTCGAAGTTCTATTAATATTATTATATATTTAAATTTTATACCTAAAAATATATGAGCAAAATATTAACAGTCCTAATAATTATTATTTATGATACAAGTGAAAATCACTGCTTAATAATAATTAATGTCAAAACTCTAAGTGTCGAACGTTATTAACCTAACCTAAACAATTTTATCTTGAAATGAAATTAGATTTTCTCCGATTATACAAAATACCAACAACGGAAAAATATTGTAACTAACGATTATATGTGAATCAGCGATTAATAATCTCAATCATTAATACTTGCGCGTTAAAAATGTCTTGATTATTAATCGCTCTTATAAACACATTTGATAGTTATAGCTATTAACATACTTAGGAATGTTATGCACATCATAACTGCCGCAGATGTAAGTTTCAAATCCGAGCCCGTAGAGCATCTAAGGCTTGTTATGATTAATAACATCCGTGGTTTGTTCAATAGTTTATCGGTTTCAGAAAATTAAGACATTATTTATAAATATCATTTTTTGAAATTCTCATTAATGCTACTTTCAGATTGCTATGGTTAACAGAACAATTATTTTGACATATGTCAATATGACAAATATTCAAATTATGTGCTTTTATTTCTCATGTTTATTACTTTAGAATAAAGTAGACCGTATTTAGAACGGTAGGTTAACGTTATCTGTATGTATCAATAAAGAGCATTAAACTTTCATTTTATTTTATTTTCATTTTGTAGACCGTTGTTGACAAGTCAGCATTGTAATAATAGCTGTATTCTTTTTGAACCAATTGTATCTCAGCTCAGTACATAACTGAGTTGAGCTAAAGTGAGTTGTGATTTTGCAAAAAGAACAGGTTTTATTCCATTTTATCATTTCCTTCTTTACCGATAGTATTTGCTGTAACAGCTGTCAAATTTATTGACATTTTTCTGATCTATGATACTGTTTATAGGGCACGAGCAGACACGTGACTCGGGCGTCCTTGACGTGCTTGCAATCAGCTGATTTGTGAGCGCATGTCATTTTGACAAGAAAAATGTCACTTAGACAAAACCAATGTTTTGTCTTATTTTGATTTTGAACTGCTAAAATGTTATTGTACAGTAAAACACGTGTAATTAAAAATATTAACTTCTCAACAGTTCAAAATTAAAATAAGTCAAAACATTAGTTTTGTCAAAGTGACATTGTTCTTGTCAAAATGACAAGCGCACACAAATCAGCTGATTCAAAGTACGTCAAGGACGCTCGAGTCACGTGTCTGCTCGCGCCCTATAAACGAAAAATGGATAATGTTGAAAATATATTACGTGTAAGTATATCTGTATATGTGAATATAAATTTTGTTGAATTATATAACCTTAAAATGCAAACTGAGTGTTTCAAATCATTTTGAGTTTTGTAATCTGGTAGTGTAGCATCGGAAAGGGGGAAGTGAGTTTATTCAGAACAACTGAAATCAGTTGTGTCAGAAAGAACAACGATTTCCTGAGTTTATCTGAAGTGATCTGAGATGAGCTGAGATTTTGTCCAAAAAGAATACAGATAATATTGCATAGTTATCAGCCTACTTTTGTACATGTAAACAATGGAATAATATCCTGAAACCGGTAAAAATATTTAACCAATAGAAACAAATTTATTACCCATCATTTGAATTTTTTATTCAGGTGTCTGCTACTGTTATTGGTGAAAAATTCAAACAAGATGTTAAAATTAACATGGAAAAATATAGAATAAACCTCATTGTTTGTCTTTATCTAGCATATTCGGATCATAGTGACGTCACTATACCCCTTCCCCAATTTTTTTCATAATTTATTTCTCGTTAACTTCAAATAACTAACCAATTTAAAATGTCATGGAATTTTATTGTGCAGTATGTAAAAATTAAAATTTAGGCACATACCACATACCGCATTGTCATTTTAATTCCTATTCATGTCTTTAATCCTGTTTTTCAATACTTCTTTACTGCAAACTGGAAACAATGGCACAGAAACGAACCTTAATCCTCTCTCTTGTGACGTTTAGTGATCACGTACGATATAGCGTCCATGATACATGCAGCGATATTGAAGGGCTTATCCTTTATGTAGGAGCATTCATCAGGAGCTGCACTGCAGCCTGTCGCACTGCAGCGTATAAATATCGTCCTGAATACGTGCCACTCTAATCCACACTCAGTCAAGTGGATTTCCAGCACTCTGGGATCAGCAAGACATATAGAAGATTTAGATGTTAAAAATTCTGCACTTTATTAATGTCTTTTTGATAAATTGATATACGAAACACTGTAAAGTTTTATTTACAAATGTAAAACGAAGGGGTGGAAATGGCCGCTGGTAATGCTGGTGGATTTACTTCTTTTACTGTACGATGGCACTTTTTTATCTAACGGACGATTTACTGGACGACCACGACTTGGTTGGGGAGAAAGACATACACTGTCACTTGCATATTTATAATGAACACTTATTTATGGATATGGACATTCTTTAGGTTTAAATACTAACTTTATTTGCACATATTTATTTACATTTAAACAAACTGATTGTTAAAAATAACGATTACATAACAATAACGTAACTAACACATCTAAACCCTAATGATACTCGCATTTGCATATTGCAGAACGCTAGTAAAAACTCAAACTCGACATGGTTACTCCATAAGAGAGCAAATCAGACTAACTCTAAAACAGAAAGTTATCTTCTTGATATCTCTGCGGGGTTGAAGGGTGCAAGGTATAATATGGAATCCATATCAAAATATTAACCCTACACGTAGGCTTACAATAACTTCTAGACTTAATTTTCAAAACTAAAAAGTCTGCTGCTGACATCTAGTAGAATAAACAAACCGTAGGAAAGATGATAATTCTAAACTGAATTTTGACTAAAGGCCTGTGTCCACGATCCTAGAAATCGATCTGAGTTCTCGGATATAGCCCGCAATTCGATATCTCTGATCATGGACACTAACAACTCGGACGCAAAAATCGAATAGAAAACTAGAATAGAAAAATGCGGTTTGTCCCATTTTTTCGTACAAGTTGCTAATTTCATATAAATGTTACCAATTTAAAATCTTGACAATGATGAGTTTATAAAATATTACCTAATTCTACTCATTTTTGGTATTGATTATAAATAATTACTTATAAACAAATTAATATATTCGATGTAAAAATTTAATTTACTTACTGCCGGGATAATTTCTTGGTTATGTTTTATTAGTTTTTAGTATTGGTAGAAATGGCTGAAACTAACTACATACATTCGACCAACCTGACATCTGTAGTCATGCAAGTTCAATGTTTATGATCAAAAAATGTGATCGATAACTCGGAACGATTTCTAGCATCGTGGACACAGGCCTTAACAAAAGATAACAGAGTTGAAATATTATTCCTAAGACTATAATTTAGAAGTGTTTATAAGAAAGTTATTTCATTATTATTCGCGTTGTCACAGTAAATTAAAAAATCATTGATTTGGATTAGGTGTTAACAATTATTCTCGACAATCGATATCTCAGTCAAATATCAAACAAGATTCTTACAACAACGACGTTTTATATAGGTAAGATCTTACAAAAATTAAATCTCATGTACACAAAATACATTCATCCATTACATTCAGTTATACACATCGTACAAAAATCATAAAGGGCACATACACATTAGTTTGCTCACAAAATCGACAATAGAATAACTCAGAAAATAGCCGGAAATAACTTGCGAAAGAATTCTTTGGTGACTCTTATTGGTCGCCTGTATACCAATGATTGTGTAGTATTGCTGTAGGGATTTAAATAGAATGTAAATAATTCAATTAAAAGTTACTTAAATTCTTTACGTTTTACTTAAACTCCTTATTTTCTTCCTTGCCAAAAATTATGGAATGTTCATGTTCAGTAGTTTTAGTTCTTTAATTCTCTTATTTTTAATACATTTTCAAATGAAATTATAAAATCTTAGGATGAAAACTTCATTTTTTCTCAATCCAAATGATTGTTTATATATTTTACAGATCCTAGAAATCGCCATTAATTTAGTTTGTTAAAATTTCGCTGGGGTCTCATGTTATTCTTCGGGTCCAATAATGTACCTGTATCCAACACTGACTCATAATGTACGTGTTACTATGATTATTTGAAATAAGTAATGTACAACATTACTCACTCCGTGAGAGAATAATTGATAAGTTACGGAGAAATTATTACCTACTGATTTTTGCTGTTCTTTTTTATTATATTAGGAAAAAAATAAAAAAATATATAATAAAAAGCAAATTTACAAAATTACTTTATTCTTGAAATAATTTAGCATTAAGACATGTAAACTATTATTCACGAAAGATGACTATTCAAGGTCATTTGTTCGAAGAAAGAATACACATTACTTTACAGCAGTAGCTTAGCAACATTTTGTATTAGAAAGAGAAATATTATTTGACCTATGTCTATTTAATTTACGTGGTGTGACAGATATACGTAAATAGTGGCATTACCTTCTAACACACTATAAATAATAATGACGTATGTCGTAGAATTACAGATACCTAATTATCTACTACACTGCCCTCTGTGCTAATATTTACCCAGTAGCGTTGCTGTTTAAATCAAATTATTACTTGGTTTATAGTTAAGAATATGTGTTTCAATTTTGCAAAAACAACTGAAGGACATAAATCTTTCAGAAAGGCATTATTTAGAAAGAAACATAATTTTCAAATAAATTACTCTAATTTTTTTTAGTTAAAATGTGTCCATAAATATTTAATGTTGCACGCCTATGCGTACTAAATGCAATGAAGTTATCTGCAAGTAATATTATCAGTCGGCTCACAATAGTCATCTTTCGTGAATAATAGTTTATTTAAATTAATATTAACATTTAAGTTAAAAGATACTTAGGTTACCTTATTTTTTGCAAAATGACAATTGTTAACTACTTGTCCTTATTAGGTTTGTTCGTTTCGCTACCTTGCGTCTACGGTTTACTGCCGTACCCATATACTTTGTATAGAGGCGGCAGTAAACCGTAGGCGCAAAGTAGCGAAACGAACATACCTATTGAATATGTTTTAAAAGCAGAGTCTCATTTTCATTTCCAATGACAGACAATAATTTCATAGAAAAAAATTTTCAATAAAAATATCACATCGCAAATTTCAATGGCTACTTTGTAATTTAAAATAGTATATCAAATGACTTGTCATTATAAACGTGAACGAAAACAAAAATGATTTAAGAAGTTTTAAAGAAAGAGTTGGATAAAAGATAAAACATTGTGTTACACTCGTGTGAAATATATATTAGTCACTAAAGAAAATTAGCCACTCGCCCTGTAAACTTTTTCTTTCGCGATTAATATGTTACATTCCACACTTGTATAATAAATAACTATTATTAAATACCATAGAATAATTATTACTCAATATTTTATATTGAATAAAGTACGGACAAGGATCGTGCAATTTCCCGTAATCAATTATTGAAGACGCTATAAATGCATTTAAACAAAGCTGTTGCATACCGACATTGTTTTATAAATGAGTGAATCTACAACCAGTACAAATTCTCTTATAATTGCATTGCCATGCCTGACGACATGCTGAGTGGGATTTAGTCTAGCGAGGGAAATGAAGCTTTGGTGGCACGATTTGAATTAATACAACGTTAGTTGGACGCACAGGAATGTTGACGTGGGTTGTACAAATTAATTTATATTTATAGGATGCTGATGTCTTTTGTTTAATGGAGGGTGAATTATTTGCATTGTAATGAACTGGCAGTCAAGTGTGCTCTGTTTTCATCGATATTTACATATTTATGATCTTAGCGTAAAGAGGATGATGTATTAAACACATCATCATCGAGATTGAAATTTCTATCCGATTATTAGGTACATCAACGTACAAGGTAATCATTTATTTAATAAGAAATGGCTTACAAATTCAGTACCTACCTAAATAGGGAATTTTTAAGTTGCGTGTGAACTAAAAGGGTTGGGAATGAATTTTCAATAATTCTATTAAAAATGGATCATCACCAAAATAATGAGGTCATTTTTCATTTTTAACTTTAATCGATAGAGTAATGGAAAATAATAGACCCGTAATTTTTTTTTCATCAAATCGATCTTTAATACTGACAAAAATGTAATTGAAAATCTGATGTAGCCAGCACATTACCTTCCGTCAATTCTATGTATTTTGTATAAATGCCATACAAAAAATTCCTTGCAAAAGATTCTATTTCGTGTACATTACCTTAAGGCAGTTGTATGTATTTTATACAAATTCTAGCAAAAAATCCCATATTTCCAGTAAAATTATAATACAAACATACTGACAACTGCACTTGACACTGACACCTTTCAATCAGAATTTTCTTAATACAGCAGTTGTTTCCAGAGTTATAGCATAGCAGGCTAATATATGATATTTAATTTCTTTATAATTTTTTAACTCTATATCCATTAAAATGCATTCAAATCGTATAGAGAATAAAATAGTCTTTAATATTTATAATAACATTATAATGTGAAAAAATGATATTTAACATTGTTTTTTCAAGAAAAACTGTTCAAATCTTCATTTTCGGGTACTTCCGGTTGACCAATTATGACCAAAATCTAATCAGCTCTTCACATGGATGTAACGAAGAGGAATACGAAAGAATTATAAATTTTGGAATTGTAGTATTAGAGTTATCGCATTAGAAAATTTTGTCACACACACACACACACACACACACACACACACACACACACACACACACACACACACACATACAGACATCATCGTAAAAATAGTAAAATCGTATTCTAGGGACTCTAATACGTGCTTATTCATCAAAAACTTACCACCGAATTTTTTGACCAAAGACAATACCTTCCTTACCTAAAGGTAGCAGAAGGTAAAAATGACATTGTTTATAACGCGGTTGATTTTCTCTGCCTCGTCCCTTGCCCAGTGACGTCAGCGTTTCATCAACGCGGCCATTTTGATTATCACATTAGGTTAAACTTCAAAGTGACGTTGAAAGATAACCTGGAATTTACGAAAGTAAACATGTCGGTGAAACGCTGTTTTGTGCCATCGTGCCAAAATACTAGCGAAAATAGTGAGAAAAAAATAGTACCGCGTGATACAAAAAATACAACTCGAAAAACAGTTTCTGTTTGTATTGAAAAATACAGATTTGATATGCAACAAACCAACAGTAATGAAATTCTAAGAATACTAGAATATACAACGAACATCGTAGACAAATATTAATCAGACGAAAAAATAAAAACGAATGACGAATAACTAATGGCCAGCAGGTCAAATAAAGATTATATTTAAAAAAAAATGAATAGAATGATGTTATATTAATATATTATAGCATTTCTATCAAATATTTAGATATGTAATTCTCAATTTATAGTCTATATAATTTTTTTTTTTAGAAATTCTGTCAATATAATAATGCTGTATGATATGAGTCTGAACTTGCACTGTGAAACGCTGACGTCACAGCATAGTTGATTTTTGCAACTTTTTAAAAATGTCATACTTTAAAACGATTTTATACAACAAAAAATAAATTTATTCATACAGATCTATAATTTGGACTATGCTTTTTTGATTTAAGCAAAAAACGAACAATTTTTCATTTTTACATGACATTGAAAAATTATTTATTTTATGATGATAAATCAGATCATTCTCTTTTATCTTTCCATTAGGTCTAGTTAGTTTATATCAGACTCTTTATTTCATATTCTGAAATTGAAATGAATATAGAGGATCTATGACCTTGAGCCATCAGTCAGAGTTCAGACAGGAGTGTAAGAGTGTTCAGGGCGGAATTAAGGGCCAGGATTAAGACCCTTCTCCGTGTCACTCTAGCGGACGTGCCCTGCACGAAGAGTGTATAACGTTGGAGATTTGTTTACTTTATGGCCAGAGCTAGAGGTTTTCAACGCTGAGAACGTCTATTTAAGGGGGTTTTATCGCTCAGCGCTCCTAGCTTAGAAATCCCCCACATCCTCAGGTGCCCGCGCTGGCAGCCTATGTGCTATGACAACATGTTGTCTCTATTTATCTAGCTCCGTTCTTGTTTATAAGATTTGATTGGCTAGAGACTATTATTTATTATTCACCCCCCAGTTTGGGCAATGGGCACCCTGAACACTGCGAAAAGATTTGCCGTGAATGCGTATTATTTATTCATTCTCCAAGATTATTGTTGAATTGTAGAGATATTATTTGTATAACTTTTAAATAAATAAAATAAAAAATAATGTTCCATACAATAAAATAATTATAATTCTTTCGTACTTCACTTCGTTACATCCATATGAAGAGCTGATTAGATTTTGGTTATAATTGGTGAAACTGAAGTACCCGTTTTTTCTTGAAAAAACGATGTTAAATATCATTTTTTCATATTTAATGTTATTATAAATATTAAAGAATATTTTATTCTCTTTATGACTTGACTGCATTATACTTCATATTAAATGGATATAGAGTTAAAAAATTATAAAGAAATTAAATTTTGTAAAGCAGCCAGCTACGCTATAACTTTGGAAACAGCTGCTATATTATAGCTATTAACATACCTACAAATGTTATGAGTATCATAACAGCCGCAGATTTTGATTTGAAATCCAAGCTCGTAGAGCGAGGATTTTAAGACATCTGAGGTTTGTTATGATTCATAACATCCGTAGTTTGTTCAATAAATTATCGGTTTCATGAAGCCATTATTATTAAATCTTATATTTTGAAATTATTTTATTACGGCTGCTTTCAGAATGCTATGCCACATAACAATTATTTTGACGTATGTCAATATGACAAATATTCAAGTTAAGTGCTTTATTCATCATGTTTATTATTTTAGAATAAAGTAAACCGTGTTAAGAAAGATACACTAACGTAATCTGTATTTATTATTGGACAGCATTATACTTTCATTTGATTTTATTATCATTTTGTAGACTGTTGTTGACAAGTCTGTATTGTAATAATATTACCGTACAGATATAGTTATTACTTAGTTACCAGCCTACTTTTGTACATGTAAACAAAGGCTTAATCTCCTGAAACCGATAAAAACATTATGATTGAAAGATGTCAGTGTCAAATGCAATTGACGTACTATGTTTGTGTTATAATTTTACTGGAAATATAGAATCTTTTGCTAGAAACTTTCTGCATGGAATCCATATAAAATACATACAACTGCCAGAAGTCAATGTACAAGAAATAGAATGTTTTGCAAGGAACTTTCTGTATGAAATTAGTACAAAATACATAGAACTGACGGAAGGTAGTGATGGTCACATCAGATTTTTTTTCTTGTTTTCGACAACAATAATAACTCATTGCTCGTAAATTGCTGTATACTTATGTATAGAAACCGTATTAGAACGTTTCAATGTTATAAATTATGAAATATAATTAATATAAATAAAACGAAATTAATATAATCATATTTCTTATATTATTGTTTTATACTGTAATTAAATTTTCAAAATCTTAGAAAGAATGTATTTTTAATTTTTATCTTAGTAAATCGGTAAATTGTAAGATATTAAGTAAAAGCCTGAGAAATGTGAGAGATTGGAATTAGAGGGAGAAAGAATGAATTAGATTAGTGCAAACCTACTTCTCCCACTACACTATTTCGCGCACGCCCCTTCCTTTGAATGAAAATAGTAAATATGATTACCGCCAGGGGCGCGTGAGATCAACGCATGCAATTTTTAAATTTATTTAACAAATTACTCGTCTACTATTTGATAATTTTATATAACAATGTGATACAAACATTTTAATTTATAATGCAATTCTAGTTGCGAAGAGTTTTTCTCAGTATTATTTTTTTTTATTGTTTATATATGAAAATAATAACAATTTAATAAATTTGCCAACGTAGCTAGTTTTCTACTGCGTTTGTCTTTGTGTGGTATTTTTTTCAGATTTATAGGTTAATTAGGTTGGGAGTAATTTGTTAAATACTTTTTTTACTGTGAGAGAAGCCCCTTAACATGGAAGATTATCTCCAAATGGAAAATAGAAATATTTATTTACATTTTGAAACCCGAATGGGGTATGTGACCAAATTTTGATTTTTACATTATATAATACTATACAAAAAAACCGTGTTTGCTTAAATCAATTAATTATTCGTACTTTAGTAGAAAATTTTTAAAAATTTAGAGAAGTGATATGCGACGTCACGATGGAAAGATAGAACAAGAAGACAGATAGACTGGGAGGGAAAGAGAGTTATACTCAACTATCGCCATGCCATAATCGACACTAATCTATTTCTTTGTCTCCCAGTCTGTCTTCTTTCACGATCCTGCCATGATAACGTCACATATCCAGATACGGATAATAACAATTTTATTTCATTAATTTATGAAACCGTTCATGTTACTGTAGAATTGGATTAAGTGTAACCTTGTTTATCCAACAACGACTTAAAATATTATACTTGTTTACTATGGTTATTTGAAATAACTAATGTACAACATTAGTCACTCCGTGAGAGAATATTTTAGAAGTCACACAGAGGACTTTTGTGTCTGTTTTTTTAATATAAATAATATGCAATTTTCAAAATTATCATTTTAGCATTTTAAATTAAAATTAAAGTTGTGTTCGTTTTCATAATATAAATTTAGCACTTTAGGGAGCACTGTGGCATTATTTTAAATTAATCTAATAATAATTAATTTATTGTGGTAAATGGTTAGTTCTCAAATTTTATGACATATATTGAAATTCGATTATGGTGTCCCCAGTCCCCACACATCATGTCACGCAGCTAATGTGTTCTTATTGTGAAAGAGATTACTTCGAATCACTATAATACCATGTACGAGTATTTCGACTACAATGAGGCGGTTTCACATTTTTTTAAAAATTATTTTAAATGAATTTTTATGCAATATTTTTCATAATATAAAAAATAATAATAATTTATTGTTATTTTGGGTAAATAATTAAATAAAAAGAATGGCGCCAGAAATAGCCATGAAACATACCCCCCCCCCACTCCTGTGACGTTGGAGCACATACATTACGTCATTCAAAGCCAATAGGAAAACAGTTTACGTTATTTATTTAAATAAAAGTAGGCGATAGTTTGTCACATGTTAAACTGTATGTGCTCTGACGTCATATTTTGTTTCAGATTACGTGACATTTTCAAAATATTACACAAATTTCAATAATTTATTGAAAATATCTAATGGATATTTTGTGATATTTTCAAATGTGAGACTCTTTAAAGAACAATACTTTAAAATTTAGTACTTAGAAGTCATATGAAAATTCTTGCAAAAGCCCTATTTGATTCAGTAATAAGAGTTGATCTGTGAATCAATTCTTGATTAAAAAATAGTGAATTCGGCCGTTTGAGTTATATGGAGAATTAATTTCAGCTTTAATGAACGAAATTTTACAAAGAAATACATTATGTCAAAAATTCTAAATCAAACAGGTTACATTATTTCTTTTTTGTTATTTAAATAAGGTTTAAAAATAGTTCTTTCACGTCCACCAGCCCACGTTTCTTAAATCCTATCTCGCCTCATTTCCTCTGCGTAATCCCACCTGCACAGTGCAATCCTAGGCCAGATGTAAACCTTCTCCCCTACCCCCTCCCGCGCATCGCAATTGCGGTCTAGTTGTACCCCTACCCGACAAATAATCGAACTTTTATACCAAGATAAGTTGGGAAACTTCGGCGTCGCCCGCTTGTCTTCACATTCCTTCCACTACCACAACTTTGTCGTCAGACGTCCCCATGTGCACCAATCGAATTTACTATTTTTAGAGTGCGGACAGTTTGGTTAAGTTTACGGATTGTTAGCTTCGAATTATTGGTTTGAAATTGTTGGTGATTTAAACTTACATTTAAAAACAATGATAACATTGGCAACGACTTTTTCAAATATAATAACTTTTCAAATATCTTGACAATAGATAAATATTTCTCCAGGACTTTTTATTCGTTACTAACGTTAAATTACTACCTAAATTTTATCTGCAACCAACTGGAAAATATATTTTTTCCGGTTAATTTTTTAATAATGTGCTGCAAGTTTTACTTTCGTATAAAATCGTTACTATGATAAATAGACAATAGAAAGCATAGATTTTTTGTTTCTATTGGGCATTTAAATTTTTTTTTAAATCAATATATTTTGTACACTGATCGGTAATGATGCGAACATAATCGTACCGTGTGAGGGTTTACCAGACGTCGTACCTCACGGAACCTCATTTCTGAATTGGAGAGTAATATACTTGTTTTCGTTAAAATTTAACATTCTCATATATTAATAGAATTCGATTCAGCTGTGTGAAGTAATTTAAGCAATGAATCAGTTTATATCGACGCCCTTAATCGGATTTAAGTGGATTTAGAATTAGAAGAGACAATCGGATTTTAAATCGACTTTTTCGACTAGATTTATACATAAATTCGATTTACATTCGCGAGATAAACAGCGATTTAAAAGAAAATTCTATAGTAGCTACTGGGTACTGAAACAATGAAAAAACCGCAGGTAAGTTAGTATAATTTTTAGAACAGTAATAAGAAATCCGTAGACGCATCAAGTAACAGAGTATTTTCTTGAAATTAATCCTGGAAAGAAAAATATTAATTTGTCAGATTAAAAAAGTGCTAGCCAATTCAAAGATATATGAGCTTACAGCTTACAGCAGTATAGTAAAACTATGAACTGTAACAAAACTACCAAATGCCCATTCAAAATGATCAAAAGTCAAAATTAATACTGGTCGATAAAGTTGTATAAATTTTATGCTGCTATGCCAACAGTGTTAGTAATAAATCCTATTAAATATACAGGGTGTTTCTTTTAAAACAACCAGCGCTTTTTTGGGCGAACTAATGACTATAGAAAAAAATGTTATATACAAGAAATGATCAAGAATAAAGAGCTAATTTATTAATAATAACAAACCGAAAATTCGACCAGTTGTTCTCAAACGGCAGACAAAATTATATTTTTTTAAACTGTATCCTATATAATTTTTTAGCACATTAGATAGTGATTTTTTTCTGATTTCAACGATATAAAAATGGTATAGGGTTGTATAACAATTATTTCGAGAAAAATGGTATTAAAAATAATGTTATTATATTGCAATAGGCTATGCAATTCACATGTATTGATACGTCTGTTGCCTAGTTACGCTAGTAGTAAACCCATTTTTTATTACATTATTTCTAGTTTTTAATACCATTTTTCTCAAAATAATTGTTATACAACCCTATGATATATTTATATCGTTGAAATCAGAAAATAATGCTCTATTTAAAAGGCTAAAAATTATATAGGGTGCTATTTAAAAAAATATAATTTTGTTCTACTGTTTGAGAACCACTGGTTAAATATTCGGTTTGTTACTATTGATACATTATCCTCTTATTCTTGATCATTTTTGGTATTAAACATTTTTCTCTAAAGTTGTTAGTTCACCAAAAAAAAAAGCGCTGGTTGTTTTAATGGAAACACCCTGTACAGTAAATTCGAATATAATTGATCGCTTTAAATTTTTCTGAAACAGTTAACATTTAGAATTTATTTAAATCCGATTTGATTAGAAATCCGATTAAGGACTTCGATATAAACTTACACAATGAGAGCAAAAGAGTTACGGATATTAAATGTAATGAAGCTTCATTGACTGGAGATTATATGGGAAGTTGTAAAATTATTAGGTTTCAGTCAAATTTTATAATATATAATTCTATACCTTTCCATATAGGTATTAATTTAATAAAATATGCGTTAAATTGAGACTGGACTTACGCATCCTAGCCTACCTGAAAACGTCGACAACAATTTCTTTGGCTTGTGAATGAATGCCTTTGCCCTTTATACAAATTTTGAATGTTGATAGAGTTTTTCCTCGTTGAAATATTGCGATAATTACTAATAAATAGGTTAAAATTATTATTGTATACATTCCGCTAAACGTCATACCTAACCCACTGAGTATTATATTTCGACACGTCCAAGTACGGATTTTAGATACTACATATACAAGGTCTATCCTGACTTACGCGCGCCAAATATACTTATTTTAGTTTTAACTCTCCTTGTCTACTTAGTAATGCTATATGTATATATTTATACCCTATTCTAGTTTTGACTGTCATTTTAGTAATTATTTTCATGTATTGTCGAAAGCAATTTACATACCACGTCCAGAAAGTCATATTACTGAATTTAGAAGTTTTCAGAATTTGCGTAATGCAAAGATTTGTGGCATTTTTAGTTTCTAATTTTGAATGGGACATATTTGTTTTTATTAGTATTAGATTTAAAAAAATACTCATTTACGCACCCCATCCAAATGAATTTGTTGGATTTCTGGACTCGCCTAAAACTCGTTCTAAAAATTGGCCGTGTCCAGAAAAAGAATACTTTCTAGGCTTCATACCTTGTTATACATAGGTATATTATTATCAAACGTCATCTAACCAGCGCTCCTTGCTGATTGTATAATAAATAATTTCAGGCAAATAAGTATAGCTGGATACAATAGACAATAGATGAATAGATTTTAAGTAGTAAAACTCAAGTATGAATGAATTCACATACTGATAATTAAAAAATGAGATTTTTTCCAAATGCTTTTGGTGTATTCAACAGGCAAAAATATAAGAAAGTACCAATAAAATTCAAATAAAAATGTAACTATAACTCATCGATGGTAATTGAATTGTTGAGTGTTGAGTGGATTCTTTTTTTTTCACAGATCAAATGCAGTAAAATTTATTAAACTAATTTATTGATCAAAAGCTTGTTGAATGAATCCAATAGTATTATACCTGACTTTTCTTTTCTTTTTACGAAAATATGCACGTATTTTTGAGACAATTTTTGTTTGTTTTCAGGGATGCAGAATAAAACAGTTTCTGCGTGGAACTGCCTCTTGAAAGTAAATCGAAATTGCTATAATAAAACTGGAAGTGTTCCAGCATTAAAGTACTGACAAATTTTGATTTCGACATATCTGGTAAATAATCATTTATTTGTACAATACTAAATAAAAAATAAAATATGAGGATGTTGTAGCATATTATCTACCTAGCCATTAAGAAAAACAATTTAATGTAAAATATTTTATTTAATTACTTCTGACATCCCCACTTCATTTGCAATTATTGACACTTTTATTCTTCTTTCTGTTAAATTCACAGCATCAAATTTTTGATATTTTTCTACATTTTTGTTTACACAAGCCTTTGAAACTTTCAATTTCAATCAACACTTGCTCCATCAAAATTGCTTTCGCCGTAATTTCACTGTCTATTGCGTTCTTTTTTTAAAAAATGTACGAGTGAAAACAGCTTGACTTTGCTTATTTTCCTGCAGAAACTGTTTCATTTTGAACAAACTAGCAGACAAATGCCACAAATTTCGTAACTTGGCAGACCAATCAATTATAATCGTTCGTCTTTTGTTACATGGCTACGTAGATAACATTCTAAATCACCCTCATATCTACATTGGAAGGCTATTTTTCTTTGCTTACTAGGCCACAGAAAGATGAAATATTACAATGTGGTCATCTCACATTTTAGTTTTTATTTATTTTACCGATCAAAGTACATATAAATAATATTTTTCCGAAATCGACACTAAAGTACACGATATTACTCCGCGAAGTTAGCCAAAATAGTAGCTAAAGTAAAACTTTGCAGACTCTTAGTCAAAGTTTAACTGCCAAACTTGAATTAACCTAAATTTCTAACTTCTATAAAAAAATATACATATTGCAAATTTTCTTTTACTGGATATTCTGTGTTCACATACCAATCAACTCGATGAAGACAAACTAATCATTTTTAAGTTAGTGGTAAACTGGAATATCCAAAAAAATAAGTGATGTTTGTGTTGTTAAAGCATTTGATAAATCTTAATACATTTGACAGTACTTTTGTTACCACAGCCATCTCCATAGAAACACTTAGCATTCAATTGATTTAACATCTTGCAAATACATAACATAAGCCGCTTTCTTTTTATTAAGAAGACCAACTCCGAGTAGCACACATCTACCCTAAATCGTTCTTTTTAAAAGGGGATAAATGATCTTGTACTACCCATTTACTTCGTCCCGGCCCCGCGAAGCACCACCTTTGAAACAGGATCATATAGATCCTGAATTGATCCCGAATGTCAATGTCACGTCAATCTGACTGACTGCTATGTATTTTGTCTTTTTTGTAAGTAATTGATTTTGACATGAATAGAAGAAATTAATTAGTTTAAAACGTTATATCATGTTTCATTACCATGAGAAATACATCCATATTTAAATACTCAAATGTAAAAGAATTTAATATGTCAAAATCAAATCACATATACAACAAACTATAACTACAAACAAATTCAGCATATTATTATATTATAAATATAATGCTATATATGTTTTTATCTTCTACTTCTTATTTTAAAAAAGATACTGTTCAATTTAGACGTAGTTTAGTTCAGTTCAGTACGAGGTAAGATCAGTTCATTTTCCCCCTAAAAAGAAAGCGTCTATAGAGCGCGAGCAGACACGTGACTCGAGCGTCCTTGACGTGCTAGGAATGAGCTGATTTGTGTGCGCTTGTCATTTTGAGAAGAACAATGTCACTTTGACAAGACCAATGTTTTGACTTATTTTAATTTTGGACTGTTGAGAAGTTATTATTTTTATTTCATGTTTTACTGCCTGAAAATTGTACGTTAATAACATTTTAGCAGTTCAAAATCAAAATAAGTCAAACTATTGGTCTTGTCAAAGTGACACTGTTCTTGTCAAAACGACATGCGCACACAAATCAGCTGATTCCAAGCACGTCAAGGACTCCCGAGTCACGTGTCTGCTCGCGCCCTATAATGCTACAGAGTGATCAAAAATAACTGATTCGGTTGGCAATACAATTCTGGGGATCTTTTTATTCTACAATTTATACAACAGCACGCGAAGGCGTAAATAGCATTTGACAGGTCATTTTTACAATAAATACAAATTGGTTATGTCAGAACAGGGTAATAGATTGTTGAAAGAATGAAATACTTTAGATTGCTCTGTGGTCTGGATTTTAATTGTCAAATGTCAATATCATTAGTGTCAAGAACAGGAAATAAATTATTGTATCAGTCTTACCAATTTCAAGTAATTTTTCTTATTTCTAATTGAATCGGTTATTTTTGATCATTCGTATTTATTTGTTTTTAATTAATAATTTATCGATTTCGGAAAAAATATAATGTATACCTCAGCACTAAAGTATTTTTTATTACTCATATGATTTATTCTCCTTGGCTATCGCTTCGTAAAATAAATTCCATATTCGTAATAAAAAAATATACTTTAGTGCCTCCTCTAGGTATACAAATAACTATTTTCTTTTTAATTAACCACGAAATCAGATTTTTGTTGTGTGACGTCACAAAAAAACCGGGAATATTTTTTAAAATGGCCCCATTACAATTTCAGGAACTAATGTACCTTTTTAAATTTAATCATCCCAATCCCAATAAAACAAATTGCTTATTGGTTGTAGCCTTGAACGCAATTTATTTGATACAGGGTTAAAAACGAAGTAGGATATGTTGAATGCAGGAACACTGAATAATTGATGAAGTCTCTTCTACGAATCCTTCATTACGAAGCTGTGGGTTTAGGATCCACGACATAGGCCGAGGCCTGTTTACCACAGTCGGACCTAATGAACAGTGCTATTTGTAAAAGTGAATTACGGTGTCTACTCTGCTGGCGACACTAGTGGAAAAGGAAACGCAGTTTAACGGACTTACTCTAGCGATGTGATGTGATTCATTGTCTTCAAAAACTTCGTAATACTACTACGTAAATACTTCGTGAAACCAAACAAACTTGAATCAACTTTATTAATATTTTATACCGTACAATGTATCTTATTTAGTTATATTGTTAACTGTTTTTGATTAAAAAAAGCATTTCATGATAATAAATACTCGTAACAGTTAAATATAGTTTCTTCTTCATTTTCATTCAAATATTATTATAATTTTCATCCAGACAATTTTTAGTACAAGACGCAAACAAAATTTGAAAACTTTTAAATTCAGAAAAATATCATTTCAAACGTAGTGCGTACGTTATTTTATTTATCTATACACGTACTTAAATGGCCAGTTGCACCGTTCGTAATAAAATTTTAACTGTTGGTTAAATTGACAATATCGAATAGAAACGAAATGTCAAATGAGTTGTTAAATATTTACTGTCAAAATTTCGATACGCACTTCTTTTGTTAAACTGAAGTTAACACTAACTATAGGGCGCGAGCAGACACGTGACTCGAGCGACCTTGACGTGCTTGGAATCAGCTGATTTGTGTGCGCATGTCATTTTGACAAGAACAATGTCACGTTGACAGTGCCAATGTTTTGACTTATTTTGATTTTGAACTGCATTAATGTTATTATTTTACAATTTTTAGGCAGTAAAACATTTGAAATTAAAAATAATAACATTTTAGCAGTTAAAAATCAAAATAAATCAAAACACATTGTTCTTGTCAAAATGACATGCGCACACAAATCAGCTGATTCCAAGCAAGGGATACAAAGTCGGCTGGTTTAGACAAAAGATGCCCAATTAGGATTATTTATCCGAAAAAAAATCATAAGTCACTAGATACGAGTATTAATGAAAATGGAAATTCTGCGGTTTTTAATTTTTTTTGGAAATATCTTTCGAGTGTAAATTATTACAAGATTTTCTTTTACGGGCGTCGTATAGTATTTTTAAGGGATTTAGTACAGTGTGTTAAAAAAAATCCTAACTCGGAGTAGGCTATGAACAGAGAAACATAGGTCTGATCATTATTCAATTCAAAAGTCAAGTTGTCACAATTGATCTTGAAATGTAATTTTGACGAGAAAAGATAAACAAGGTTACAGTATATTGCCATTTGCCGTTTTTTATTTCATTCCCATTTCTAAAATAATATTCTGTAAGAAAAGCTTTAATTGTTTAGATTACATTTTTGACAATACCTCGTGTCAAACTGACATTTAATTAAATACTTTTTAAGATGACATACGTTTCTTAGTTCATAGCTTACTCCGAGTTAGGATTTTTTTTTTACACATTGTAAATTTAGGTATGGGTTCGTTAATAAAATAATATCACTGTTTGACTTTGTTCAACTGAAGCTAAAAACCAATCGCCACTAATAGCAACTTTTACAAATACGTACAAATCAGTTTAAAAAATATACTAACCCTAAACATTTTATCAATATGAAAATTTTACCACTGATTATTCTCAATAAAAAAATTATTTTCCAGTCAGGTGCAAATAAAATCAGTTGTATTTGATTGTACACCAAGCTCATGTAAATATTAACGAATGATACAAAGTTATGAACTTATAAAATGGAATCACATGGTATACGGAATTTCTTCATGAATACTAATATTAACCTAATTTTACATGCTGAAAATAAGTGTCTATATAAAATGGGTAATTTAGTTTTGATAAAAATTATGCCATTAATTTTCATATATTTCACAGGATGTATGGAAGATAAACTGCAAATGGTTCTTCCTGACGACAATGTGATTAATCAAAGACCTAAAATCAAACCTCCATCTGCAAAGAAAGGCAAAAAAGATAAGAAGGGCAAAAAAGGTAAAAAAGATAAGAAAGGCAAGAAAGATAAAAAGGGCAAGAAAAAGAAGAAATAAATTATGAAAATAAGTACGTAAAAATGCATTTTTTAAGTCATTTCCTTTGCTTCTGATGAACTCGTATTTGCTAGAAATGTCCAACGTATTTTGGTATAAAATAATGCAACCTAGAAAGTTCGGCCTAGTTATTCTTACAATTTATTGAAAAGATTTACAAAATATCAACTCAACATAATATTTTCAACAGTTATATTTTTTGTGTTCGAAAAAATATAATGATTTTATTAATAAATTTTTATTTTCCGCGAATTTTTTTGCTTAGCTATAAACAGGAAAGCAAACTGCATGGTAAATCTAGACTACGGAGGAGGAGGGGTTTTGCCTAATGTCAGTTTGCTTGAGTGATTTTGTTTAAAAGCAAAAATAATGAGTGCTTAAAAACAAAGTTTATCTGAGAAAATCAAGAGAGGTCGCGTAGTATTTGGTGAGATAAATTCCAAAGACAACGCAAAATGAAACAATTTAATTAATATTATTTTATTTTTAAACTTGAAATATTAATTAAATGTCACACCGACAGTGTTTATTTACTTGGTAATGGAAATTTATCGGCGTAAAGGAGTTTTATCATATATAATATCATAACTGGTAAATTTTTGCCGAAAAATTTTTCGGATTGTTACGAGAGCTACTTGCCTAGCAATTTATTGAGTGGCATTGACAAAAAATTCACGAGTTGTCAAACGAGTGTTTTTTGATCAATGTCACGAGATAAATTGGCGTCAGGCTCAGGCAAAGCAATCGGAAAATTTTTCCAGGATGAAATTTAACCACGAATGGTATACGGATGCCTATTTTCAAAATAAAAATCATTTATATATTTTTTTCTTGGCAAAAATCTTTTAATTTTTTTTTTTGAGGGGTTATATTTAAATTTGCTTTATTAAACGTTTTAAATAGAGTCCTGTCCGAATCGACTCGTTTTTAATAAAAACTGATAATACCGAAAATATACATACTTCGGCAGGTACGTAAACAATATGTTTCTAAAACCTCAAAAAATTTTCGCTTATCAAAACTCACTTGTAAAAATACGACATCTTATTGGCTTAGAGGGTGCGAAAAACGGTGTTTTGTCGAAATGAAACTTGGTAACTAGGTAAAATCGTAAATTATAAATTAGGAGTAAAATAGTCAGTATAATTCCCATTGGTTGAATTTTCAAGTGTTTTGAATCATGTTTGGTTAAAAACTAGTCGTTGAAATTTACCGTAATAAATATTTCACAAATAAAAAGAGAATATCGAAAACTCAATCAGACCATAAGAAAGAATCGACAAAAGAATGGCACAAAACAAAAGATAAGGTCAACATAAAATAAATAAACGTCATTCGTATTGAAACCCTTCAAGCAAATGCACACGTCTGATATCCGAAAGAGCCTTCAGCAGGAAAAGAAATGACGTCACTAACGCGGAAGTGGAATCCCCCATGTCATTTCATCGCTTCCGGTGTCAACTACACCTTTTATAATTTTATTTCCCGAAGGCTTCGCGAACTATCTTAGCGACGACTGACGATCCAAGACGCTTTGTCGATAGTCATTTTGTTGGGATAAAAATGTCGAGGTTGAGGTACATTTATTTTATACCAGAGATGCTCTATTGTCACAAAGAGAAATATGTGAGTCTATCTATGCTCTTTGATGTTTCGAGATGAATATGAAAGTTTAAATTGTTACATTCTACACAGGATGTAACTTTGCGGAGAAAGGATCTTGAAATTTTTATAGAGAGTTGTATTCACAAAAAGTAATTTCCACAAAGTACTAAATGTTAGCATCTGAACAGTGAAACATGAACAAAATGATCCCTATTTGTAAAATAACACTTTATCCATTGAAATCTTGTTGTTGAAATAACTTTAATAATACGGTCCTTATTAATAAATAATTTTCATTTTCTGGTAAAAAAAAAAACAATTATAGTAGACATAATCATAGATAAAATTGCTAAACAACTATTATTGAATACTAACCTAAAAAAATTGGCATAGAATAATATCAAATTTTCTTCAATTAATGCGATATGATCAACGGAAAAATATTGTAACTGACGCATGTGTTTTTATCGGCCATTAATAAATTCAACAATTAGCAATTACTGAGTTTACATGTTTTGAAAGGAGTAAATTGGTGAATATGTGCAATGTGTTGGTGAATGGAGTGAAACTGGAGCAAGTGAATGAGTTTGTATATTTGGGTAGCATGATGTCAAGGGATAGTCGAATTGATCGAGAAATTAAAAGGATAGTGAGTGCGGGGTGTAAGGTAATGGGTGCTCTGGGTACGTTTGTTCGAAACGTAAACGTATCTAGAGAAGCTCGATTAAGTGTATATAAAGGAGTGCTAGTGTCTGCTTTGATGTATGTAAGTGAATGTTGGGCATGGACGGGAACGCATAAAAAGAGAGTGACTGCCGTGGAAATGAGTTATTTACGTGGTGTATGTGGATATGTAAGACAGGATCGCGTGAGGAATAATTTAGTGTATGAAGAATGTATGGTTAGGAAGAATGTTGGAGTGAGTCAGTTGAGATGGTTTGGTCATGTGGAGAGAATGAAGAGTGAACGGCTTGTAAAGCGTATATAACTTGGTAAAATTAAAGGTGTTCGATTGCGTGGCCATCCAGTGTGTAAGTGGATGGATGTGATTGACAAAGTACTAAAAGAGAAAATGTTTCCGAGTGGTAAGAGAAGAAGAGTATGTATGAATGCGATTATGAATGTGGCCGAGGCGAAAGAAGTGTGCTTAGACAGGAAAGTGTGGCGCAGGATGATTGTTTCGTAACTATTATTGTGGTCCGGATTATTATTATTGTTTCGGGTTTGTGCTAACCCACTAAGTGGAAAATTTTACGTATGTATGTATACAGTGTCAAAACGGTTTTAAGTTATCTCAAACCAAAACTAAAATTAATTGGTTTGACTTGAAAACTAATTTGAAATCTACTCATGTAAACACTTAAAATTCAGTTGTGGTATTTGGTGTTACTAACCTACAAATAAACTGACAGTGTGTAGCTTTAGTGCGTAGTAGAAAAAATAATTGGAATAATGGAAAAACGAAGAATTTAGAGTGAAGAAGATCTGTCACTTACATCAGCCAAATGCGCATGTGCCGAAACTGTTTTCAAAATAATCTGAAAACCAGTTTCGAACATTGCACGTAAACAGTTTCGCGTAATTTTGACTGAAAACTGAAACCATTTTCAAACTGCATGTAAAAAAATATTAACAAAATGTTAGTTATACATGAAGATATTCATTTTCCTGAATAAAATGGTATTTATTTTTAAAAAGAATTTTTTTTATTATTAGCATCTTAGCCAGCAAATCATTTTTCTGTAGTTTTATTTAACTGTTAACCGGCTATTATTTTCTACAAATTTTCATAGCACTAATAGCTTGTCGTATTATATAAATTAAATTAATCTGTCGTTTTTGTCTTTTCCAACATGATTTATTGTTTAAAAACTAATTCTCAGAAAAATTACTTTAGTAAAACAAAATCATAATGTATTAATGCCAATTATACGTACAATAGATGTTTTAGAAAATTAAATTCTGCGTCCAGTTTAATAATCAGGTTTTATTTTTCACGTTTTGTAACCGAGAAAGTCGAATTTAAAATTTAATTAAAACTACTTCTTTATATTTAGCCAATGGTATGAAAGTGAAACAAAATTACGAACAACAGCGTTTTGAGAAATTATCTATAAAATGTAATATGTATACTTAATAATATTTTTAATTTTCTTTGTGTAAAAATTCTCCTTTTTCAATGACTCAATCGAGGATTTCTGAGGTAGGTAAAATGTTATTTCTTTGTTTATGATTTTGTTTCACTTCCATGACTAACGCGATAAAGAAGTACCAAACTTTTATAAAATTTTAAATTAGTTTTTCTTTGTTAGAAAACATGCAAAATAAAATGTTATTATAAAAATGGATGCAAAATTCTCTACAACATTTAATTAAATGTCAAGCGCCTATGGCCCCCTTTTCATGTAAAGCTGCGTTCAGAGCTACTGAATTATAAATTACAATTAGTAATTACAAATAGTAATCGGTTGGAGCGTCTTAAAACTACTGGTTTTAAATCTGAAATAGCATTTAGAATTAGCACTTAGTGAAAGTGACATCTATTGAAAAATCGATGAAGCAGTATATATATATATATATATATATATATATATATATATATATATATATATATATATATATATATATATATATATATATATATATATATAAATTAAACAATTTTTATTAAACAATTGTAAATAGAATAGTATTTGTTGTTTAAACACTATTCTTGAACACTATAATTGACGGATAAAAATATTTCGGATCATAATATTTTTTATTGTGATAAAAATAGGGTTAAAAATAAAAGACATACTGTAAAAAGTGACAAGTATACGTACATGTAATTCTTCGCATTTCTATATTATTTATTACAATATCCTGCGTTATATACCACTTTTGATGATAAATCTATCGCACTAATGGGGTCATTTCACATTTTCTAATTTATTTATTTTTTGAAAGAATAGGTCAAATTAAACATGTAGTTGCATGTTTTACCCCTTACAAGTCTTTAGAATTAGAGATATGATTTTTTAAAAGTTGTCTTTAATTTCAAATATTTGCCCGCTGACGTCACGGTTTGCCGGACACAACAGTCGAGCTCTACCGGTTTAGTTTGGAACTGTGATTGTTTGGATTGTCACTTGCCAGTTTGATTTTGTGAAAGCAGCAGGTAGTTCCTATAAATTTTTTGTTCAATTAGTATTTTCTGCTTGGTATTAGAATGAATATTTTTTTCGATGTTTTCAAAGAGGTGTTATCACAGCAAGGCACGTCACAATACTTCACAACCATATTGTTAACAAAAAACATATTTCATACAACTATTGATATTTATTTTAATGAATATTTTATTTACATACCTTCACTATTAACTCTGCTGTCACCTGTCACAATTTTAGGTTACAACAGCAAACGGAAACCACGTGGACCGTAGATATGTGTGTGTGTGTGAGAGAGAAATGTCTTTGTGTAAGTAACAACCCGTGACGTCACGAAGTTTACAGCGCGAAAGTTTATTAGTAAATTTATGAATGAAAAGTCGCATATTTCGTGTTACTTTATATTACTATATTTCTTAAATGAGACGAATTTCACGATTTTATAAAAAAAACGACGAATTTTTTTTTTTTTGAAATGACCCCATTGTAAGTGAAAAGTTTGGAGTTTGTATACTTACCACTTATCATTTATGCTGGATTTATACAGCGTAAGCCGTAACGTAGCGTACCGTGCCGTGGCGTAGTGTTACGTATCGTAACGTTTCTAGGCTATTTTATACAGAACTTTTAGGGTAAATTTTAGTAAAAAGTATACTAATGCTTTGTCGATATAAGTGTAGCGTACATCAGATTTGTATTTATCAGGTTCGTTAGTTTTTCGCAATGCACTATATTTCATATATATTTTCATTCAATATATTAATCTAAACTTTGACACATGACACATGTCACTTATGTCAGTCAAAGTCACACAAGACAGACTATTCGTAATGTAGTATTTTTATATTTATTTCCATTTAATTTATTAATCCCAACTTTGACATAATTAGTCACACAAAAACAGACTATAGCGCAGGGCAGTAGTAATTTTCGTAATATCGAAACGTACCGTAACATGCCGTAACGTAGAAAGATAAAAGTTGGCGATCTTTGGGTTTTTGACACGTTACGGCACGGTACGTCACGTTACGGCTTACTTCTGTATAAATTGTCACATATGTATGCATTGATTTATTCTTTACGTTACATTAAGGCACGATACGTTACGGCTTACGCTGTATAAATCCAGCATAACACTTAACGTCTTAATTTTGTCGCTGTGAACGTTAGCGTTGTTTGCCATAAGTCAAAGTGCTTGTATTAATTGTAAGTGCTAATTGTAATTTATAATTCGATAGTTCTGAACGCAGCTTTACACCTAGTACCTATACCTATAGTATAGTTGACCATATATTAAAAATCTGATAAATTTCTTTAAAAAGAATATCAATTCAATTTCATATATTAAAACACCTTCATAAAATATAAATTTGTATTTTTCCAGAAAGGATTTTTCTCCTTGTGATATTCGTTCCTGATTATCCGTTGATGCAAACTTCCTCTCACGTCTAGTTCTGGTTCCGCTCCGTTCAGGTTTTTATCAATTCCTAATGCTCAAGAAGCAATCGCGATTTTCTGATTTAGTAACACGAGCGTTTTGCACAGATCAGCGTGATTGAAGATTGCCAGCGTCTCAAATTGAATAACTCCTTTTTACGTGCACGAAATTTGGAATTTTTACGTCCCGTAGATTGGATTACTCTGTGAAATATGTAAAATTAGGGGGAATTGAGAACGTTTCCACCTGAATCCTCTGTTAATGGACTCTAGTGCCTGTGTGTTGCTAATTTACTACAGAATTCTTAAGAGTTTTCTGTAATTTACTTGTAAATTTATATCTGGTAATAAAATTGTTAACTTTATATACAAGTACTTGTAGCTAACTAAACTTTGCTTCTATTTTCTTTGCGAACTATGTAAGGTAAATAAAATTGTGCTTTTTATGATCAGAAAGTTGCAAAATATAAAATTATAAAAGAATGTTTTAATTTAAACAAACAAGAAACTTTTCCTACCTAACTTTTTAAACATATTTTCTTGTAAAGTTTGATTTTTAAAACTCTAAATATTTCCATATTTGTATTTATTTATTTCTATTATGTAAAAAAAAAAATATTTGGATACAGGACGAGGTATAAGGTAGGTATCGCTGTAATACATATAATAATATGTACTTATTTAAAATTATTATCGCTATTATGAATAACTGTTTAAGGGTTTTAACAATCTGTTGACTAGCAACGTTTTTTCTGTCAATCTTTTTTTAAACAGCACAACAGGATTAATGCTGGGATTCTAGGCAATCTTGTCCTTCTGTTTGATTAAGAAACATAACATTTTGTACAAGAAAAAGTTTAATTACAAAATAACTAAAGATAACTTAGTTATCTTTTGTTGTTTCTGATGTATGCACGCATTTTATTACCTCTGATATTTTTTGACATTTTCATCCTTACATTTTTGATTTTGTAATGTAATGATCTTATTTTCTAACTGTTCTTTAACTATGCCTAATGATGATTCATTTGGAATCAAGCCCGGATTACCCATAAGGCCAACCTAGGCCATGGCCTTGGGCGCAAGTACGGAGGGGGCGCACATCGAATAGTTGGATAAATAGGAAAACGAAAAGAAAGAAGTGCCTGCAGTTATAGCCGTGCGAAATCTCAAGAGCTGTTGAGCAGAAAGCGAAAATCTATCTTTCTCTTTCTCTCTCCCCTATTGTCTGACCTTTCTCTAGCTGTCTCTCTTCTTGATCTGCGCATTTCATAGCTCATGACATATGGCAGCACCTCTATTAAGTCTCATTTCCACCGATTGTCTTAATGATTAAGAGCTATAATTAATATTTAAGCGCAATGCGCGAAAATGTTTATTATACGGCAACGTTCATTACCATTTCCAGCTATGCATAAGGCTTAATGCTTAAGAAATAAGAGCAATTCTTAAGAACAAAAGCTTGCAATCTCCAAGGTTTAATGCGTAATGCCTAAGCGTAATTGTGAGATGGAAATACTTACCTGTCATTTGTCTTTTTTAATTTTCTAATCTGAACTGTCAGCTGTCAGTCTATTTTATAATTATTAAGTTTTTTTAATTTTTAGATATTTATATAGATGCCAAAAATTATGTATATGACATGTTAAGAAAGGACGGATTACTGCTGCAATGACAGTCTGCTAGAATTAAAAATAAAAAAGGATAAAAAATGTGACATTTCTGTCGAATTAGTCACTAAACAAAGTAGCTGGAAATGGTATCCTAGTAAATTGTTATAATGCATTAAGCATTAAGCATTAAAATATTCGGTGGAAATGAGGCTTTAGACGACGTAAACAGTCACATTTGCTTTAATTATACAAAATCAGTATAGTAGAGTGATTGGTAAATCCTGTTGAGCTATGACAGTTGCCGAAGATTTTAAATAATTCTAATATTTCTATACCGGGTGTCTACTTATTAATCTTAGCAAATACAATGGTAAAATTTTCATGACTATAATTTCTACCCTATGGATTTTAGAATAAAAGTATAAATACGAAAACTGTTCAGAATTAAAAACTGCATCTAATAAGTCCAAAATTATTGTTTACATGCGTTTCATTTGAGAGATAGAGAAGCAAAATAAAAGTTGTAATCTTTAGCTACTTATAAAAAGATGGTAAATGTATCTTTGATGACTGATAGTAGGTATATTGAAAAATAAATTTCATAAGGCAATATGTTAACTCACGAGTCCAATTCACGGTGAGTTTTATGAAGGACGAGTGCGATCACAGTTCTTATGAAACGTTTTTATATAATTTTTTCTATTGGGGTAATGTTATAATTCTATTAGATTTTTGATAAATGCGACTTGTAAAATCATTTACGTTGGTAGCACTTCCCGCTAACAAATTGAACTTCAGGGATGAAAATTCTTTGTTGACTGACAGTAAGTTGATATGTCATTTATGTATCAGTTTTAAAAGCAGTAAGTCATACCACCTCTAGAAAACGAAAAGCTCCGAATACAGTACGTTTATAGATTTTCTTAATATATTTTCAATGCGTTTATAGACTCATAAAGGCACCGATATAGAACAAGAAATTAATGAAATCAAGCATTATTAAAACTCGGTACATATTGAGAGGGGGGGGTGCAATCATGAATTTTGGCCTAGGGCGTAAAGAAATGCTCATCCGGGCCTGTTTGGAATCGAAACGTAGGAAAGTTAAATTACTGCTTAATGAACATTGTTTACCACGACTGCATCTCCAGTTATTCTCATCATCCCTACAATCATACTAACAGTCAAGTAATACTAATAATTTTACAATATATAAAATTTGTTACAATAATGAAATCACACGAAAAGTTGATTATAATAATAATTATAATAATAATAATAATAATAATAATAATAATAATAATAATAATAATAATAATAATAATTCAGACAGTTTGAAAATGCTGCTAACATACAAATGTTATGACTTGCTTATATTTGTATTCATTACCAATAAAACCGATTAATAATAATAATATAGAAGACTGCGTACTAATTTCTTAATATAAAGTATATAAAAATTATATTGTTTCCTTTTTGTTACAGATCCTGATGAAGGACTCCTCGTAATCATGGACTCCCCCGATTTTTAACACGAACACATTCAAGAAGATTTATTCATCAAGCATAAAAGGTATTTTTAAAACATTTTTATTGTTAAAGAAAAACGTATCAAAAAACAAAAACATAAATACCATACTGTTGAAAAACTATATTTCAAAAGGTTTTTTAAATAACTTTTTCACATTCATGTATCCAAATCCAACGATTCGCTTTGATGTTCAACAAATATAAAAATATGTAAACAAGAATTTGTAGATTGTAGGTGTGTATGTATGCAAACATACAAATGTCAATATTTCCAGTAGAGAGCTTTTTAGATTTCAGACCTGCCTAATAAGCCAAATATTTTCTCTTCATATTGTGTATATGTATATTACATTTCAGTTTACTATGTATTTACAAATACAAGTAGGTTATACCTATACGTACGTTATGTAAGTCTAGTGGAAACTCAAACAAATAATTAACGTATTTTAAAATTAATTTTATGTAGTTTCTAGACAAAATTTAAATTCATTTGATGTAGGTATTTATTTTAAAGTATGTGAATTAGCACAACAATTTTATTGCGTAATGCTTACAATAAATTAAAAGAAGGAAAACTTCAATGATTTTCTTCTACAAAAAAATCTACGTAAGATGGCTGTAGTTGTAAATCTGTCCAAGAGAACGATTTCGCTGCTAAGATATATGAAGGTATTAAACAAGTGTAGTAAACAATAGTAGTTTATTGCAATTCTATCGTCAGTATATTTTCGAGAGCAATATAAAGGTATCTTTACAAGAAACCTTATTCCAGGAAATACAATGTGTAACATTTGAAGACATTTATATGCAATTCTTTAGCATTTGCTGTTGCTACAATTTTCTAAAACAGAAAGACATTATTTTAGATTTAAATTAGGTATAAATACAAGTTTCTAAGAGAGGTTGCTTGGGTTTTGTATGGGCTCTGTTTTTTACCTTCCGTCACCTTTAGGTAAGGAAGGTATTGTCTTCGGTCAAAAAAATCGGTGGTGAGTTTTTGATGAATAAGCACGTTTTAGAGTCCCTGGAATAAGATTTTGCTGTTTTTACGATGATAGCTGAACTTATTTATTTATTTATTTATTTATTTATTTATTTATTTATTTATTTATTTATTTATTTATTTATTTATTTATTTATTTATTTATTTATTTATTTATTTATTTATTTATTTATTTATTTATTTATTTATTTATTTATTTATTTATGTGTGTGTGTGTGTGACGTTTTTTTCGGATAACTGAAATACTACAATTCAAAGAATTATAATTCTTTCGTATTCCTTTCTTTACATGCAAGAGATGATTAGATTTTAATTATAATTGGTCAACCGAAAATACCCTTATTGTAAGATTTTAACAGTTTTTCTTTGAAAAACACCGTTAAATATCGTTTTTCCATATTTAATGTAACTACAAATATTAAAGAATATTTTATTCTCTATACGATTTGATTACATTTTATACTTCATATTCAATGGACATAGAGTTAAAAAAAATATAAAGAAATTAAATTTCATACAGCAGCTAGTTGTGCTATAACCAAAGAAACCCCAACAATATTAAGAAAATGCTGATTGACAGATGTCAGGGTCAAGTGCAATTGATATGTTTGCGTTATAATTTTTCTGGAAACATAGAATCTCTTAGGTACATGAAACTTTATGTATGGAATTTGTACAAAATATAACTAACAGAAGGTAATGTACCTACTTGAAATAAGGAATCTTGGACAAGAAACTTTCTGTATGGAATTTGTACAGAATATATGAAACTGACGGAAGATAATGTGCTGGCCACATCAGATTTTTTAATTTTTATCTAGAAATGTGGTTGTTACTAGGGGTTATAACTATAAAAATTAGTCTGACTAATCCCCGACAGGACAGGGGGAGGAGCAGGGGGATTGTTGTTGTTGACAAAATTTTTGATTAAATCTAAAAAATTAAAATCATGAAACTGTATTGTGCTTGATGCACGGTGTAGTATCTATAGGTGAGTGCACGACGTATCCCCATGCATTACAAAGAATGGCTAAATGAGCAAGTTCATACAGTATCCCGCTAGTATTTTAGAAGAATTCACAACAGGAAAAAAAATTAAAAAATTATTTAGCAAGTAACAAGGAAAATACTAAATTTTGGGTCAATGTTGACCCGGTTTCGGCCAGGCGAAGGTTTTAATCAACATGGATCCGATCTTCAACTGTTGCCGAGAAAGAGGCCATTTACTATTAGAATCAAAGAAAATTGACAAAGGTAGTGACTGAACAAAATTTTGTCTGTCAGTAAATAAACTATAAAAAAAACAATAAAATTTTATATGAAACATGTTTCTTAATTTCTAAAAGTAACGAAGTTATTTGAAAATCAAATATTGGTCAAGGTTGCCACAACATTTAACTTATGTTTTATTAAAAAAAAAAACAAAAGCACATCTAAGTTGAACTCTGAAAGGTAAACAAATAGTGGGATTCTGAAACTAGCGTTAAATAACGTTCGGCGTTAAGTAACGATAGTAACGTTCACGTTTCAGCGTTAAATCGGTATTCTGAAACACTGGCGTGAAAGTGGATCGTTAAAAACGCTAGCGTTAATTCACGTCAAATACATTCATGTGATCTTTCCCTTTTAAAATTTTCAACCAATAAAAAGCGGTTAAACATAACAAAAATTACATTTATCTGTCTATTTTAATAGCATATGTCAAACCTGTGTGTCAAACGTCAAATAAACGAATATATTTACTGTGTGTAGGTATTTGTTGCTAAAATATATTTCTATTTATTTACATATGTTAACATAAGACGATTAAAGTAGCTAGTAGTATTTTACAAAAATAGATAATAAAAACACACGTATTAATTTACCTATGAAGAGTATACCTACAAGAACGGAGACTTGTGGATTTGTTTATAATATTATCAATAATATTAGCCTTAGCCAGTCTGCAGTTAGATGTAAGAAGATTTATGAAAGAAGTTACTTTGCAATGGAAAATTAAGCACCTACTGACTTTACGAATAAGATTTCCAATAACTGGCGAAGAAAAAATATTTTAAAATATTTGTTCTATTTATAAACATTTACTAATTTTAGTATAGGTACCAGTAATCAATTACTTTTCTAATACATCAATAATTTTCTGTATTTTTTCCTATGTTACATTGTTATAATCAGTATAGGTATTCTATGTTGTAATCAAACACAATTTTGTTTGTTATAATCATGGAATTAATAATCAAATATCATTTTCCTGGAAAGTATTTTTTGTTGTAATACTTGTATAACATAAAAGTCAAAATACTTTACATTCTTGAAACCAACACAAAATTGCTTTTATTCACTTCACTTTTTAATACTTATATACATCAGTCATTTTCTGTTAGGTACATTATTGTATTGAATTCTAATTTTTCATACTCTTGCGGACTCGTTGTTTGTGATTTGAACACTGTAATGCTAAAAAAGATGTATATTATAAGGTTATGTTAACAATATATTACTTATAAATAATAAACAATTATATATAACATGAATAACTATACTCACTGTTAATAAAATATACTTCTTACAAGTACATATAGCAGTACACGAAAAATATCAGGGCTATTTAGACCATAAAACTCACAGACAACCCGCCGTTTTCCCTGTTAACGCTTCGATATGTCCAGCGTGAATTAACGCCGACTAGCAGCGTTAACGTTAAGTAACGCTGAGTCTCAGAATACCACAGCTGTCAAAATCAGAGTTAACGCCAGAAGTTAATTAACGCTGGGTTTCAGAATCCCACTAAAAACGTCTTATTTAATCCAAGTCGTAACTCTTATATTTTTCACTGCGTTATATTTCAGAAACTATTGAAGATCGGACCCATGTTGATTTTGCACATTTTAGTCAGTACTAAATGCCCTTTTTTTTTTTCCAAAGTATGAATACACTCTATAGGCCACGAACAGACACGTGACTCGAGCGACTTTCAAATGCTTTAAAATACAAGAAACGACCGTGTGCGTTTTATGGTTAACCAAATTGCAAACCATGGTTCAGGTGAAAAGAAAGTTTAGAATACCACAGTTGTAGGGGAGTAGGAGGGATTTTTGTGGAAAGAAAATAAATTATCGGAAGACCCAGGGCATTTAATAACACAGTTGAATAGCTTTATCAATCACGTATTCGCAGCTCAAAGAAATTCATTATTCGTTGAAGCCTACAAGCTTCCAAAATCAACTGTAGTGTGTAATGCGAAAAAATTGAAGCTTTATTATTAAAAAAATTCTATAACAATTAATTGAAATATTTCTTATTAAAATCCAAGAAACTTTTCAAAAACCGTTATGGAAGTTGATCATATATTTGTTTAATTTTGTATTTTCTTTCTTTATTTTATCACACGTAACATCTCTCTACTAATAAAGCACACATCTCATTTTTCCTTGAACTTATCTTTGTGAAAAACTCTTCCATAAAAATAACATATGGAAACATCGTTTTAGAAACACCTTAGTATCAATAACACTACAATCCAGCACATGTTTATCAAGAAAGCAGGAAACCTTGAAGTCTACGAGCTGTAGATCTAGATCTCCGGGTATGTTGCTATCCCGAGAACGATATGTCTTTGTTATTTCCATGGAGGATCCAATATTTCCACTCTACAAAACAAATTGCGAATCTTGAGTCCTATGCTGTAAGGCTGACATGTATGGCCGGTTTGGTTGTCATAGTGAACAGTGCGAGGGGTGGAAAGAAGAGAAAAGGGGGTTGTGGTTCAAGCGTGGAAGTTATATTTATTTTCGGCTAATTTTTTGTTTAAATTTATACTCGTTTGTGACAGAAATGTTTTTATTTCCTGTTTCCTGGTAGAATTTTAATTTAGAAACAAAACAGTTTTTTTCTATTTCGGTGTTCTTATGTTTCTATAAAAGCACTGTTTATCACTGAAAACACGACGTTTAGAAAATCTATAAACGTACTGTTTTTGGCGCCTTTCATGTTGTAGAGGTGGTAGTCATGTTTTCATAACTGACAGATAACCTCAAAATGGTAAATTATTTGTGTTGAAATATTATTTCTAATTGTGGATTTTTATCCTTTCTCTAGGTGATAGGACTACAAAGAAAATAAATTTATAGCTATAGCTGTGTTAGTTAAGAAAGAATAAGAATCTGTGAAGTTAAAATTTCAACTAAAAAATTATGAAACAAGAAACAATGCGCTCAGGTTTACTTTGTCAAAATAATTAAAACGGTAAGTTTTATTTATTACAATTTAAATTTATGGTAAAGCAATTTTGAATTGAATGTATTGTCATTCCAGGCAGGTTATGAAATGTATGATGCACGTTACTTGAAAATGTTGACACTGTCTACTCAATTTGTGGCGGCTACTAGCAAACAAATATGAAAAGTTGACGTTTTAATCCATGATTTCCAGTTCTACGTTGTGGCGAACTATCGAATATATGCCATATTATGTTTTGTATTAAAAATTGTAAGAACAGCTGTTGCCGTTATCTGTGCAACTAAGTAGTGAGTGAGTGTTGACAAAATGGTGGAAAGTAAAAGTCTAAATCAATAAATTGTTCATTAAAGTATTTCATTATTTAAAGAGTTTTATTTATATGTTGTTTTCTCAATAAAAAGGCATGATGGTCCACGTAACGTCCTTCAATCCTATATTCAAGTATTATTTATGATAATAACCAACACGAACTACCGATATGTCAAATCAGGATGGTTCATTAATAAACCTTCGAGTTCATTGTATGTATTGGTTTTCCTCTTTCATAATTGTATAATGCTTGATACAATGTTTTAATGTAAACAATCAGACAAAATCACGAGATACACAAACTGTCAAAATGTGAAATTTCAATTTTTAGCGGGAAGCGCTACCAACATAACTGATAAAAAAGACACCAACTCATATTTTTGACAAGTCCTTTTCTAAAAAATCTAATTGTAAAATTACCTCAATAGAAAAAATAATATAAAAAACATGTATCATAAGGCCTGTTGACGCACTCGTCCTTTGTAAAACTCGCCTGGCGGCTCGTTTTCCAAACTTGGACTCGTACGTTAACAGATTGCCTTATGATACTTGTGTTTTAATGTACTATTATTCTTTTGAAGAATGTAGGACAATCATTTCTTTTATTGTTGCAACAATTTTTATTTATACACAGATGTGGAAAACTTAACATAACAGTTCCCAGTAATGTTATAATAACATTTCATTTATTATTTTATTAATAACGTAACAGTTACGGAATAACGTTATGTAACGGTAACATAACAAATAACGATTCACTAACGTTATCCATATTTACAAATTTTGAATTGAATATACAATAGGGTTTCTCAAAAAAAATCAATAAATTAATTACGGCAAATTAATAAGTAATTCTGTAATTAAACTACAACACATTACTTAATACCACAAATCAAGAATAATATATATATATATATATATATATATATATATATATATATATATATATATATATATATATATATATATATATATATATATATATATATATATAATATCATTCTTTCTTTCCACCTCAAAAAAGCTCCTAGCCAATCTTATTTTGAAATGCTTTCAGTCCATGTTTTTAATTACAAAGATACTCTTTGTTTAACGAACTTCGAACAAAATTTTCGCAACTTAATTTCATATGACTAGGCTTCCAGAGTCTGAGTCATGAGAAATATTCATTTTCCGGGAATGGACTGTGTCATATTTTGAGTCAGAGCTCAACGTTTCGCCCGCAGTCGTATGGGGCATCTTCAGGAGCAAGGGAGAAGTACTGTCTTAAACAAGGTTACCCGATGTATCAACCACGCTAGAGGCCGAGTTTAAGCAACAAGGGGGAGACTCAGTTTACAAGGTTACCCGACGTGTAAACCACGCTAGAGGCCAAATAAATAACGCACTCAGCCACACGACTTTATACTGGAATCTACATTCATACATATAAATCATTTACGCATACTGCGGGAGTAAAAAAACTAGCATTTTATCTGTTATTTGTAATAAATTTTTTTTTAAACTTCAGTATGTAATAATTCGTCGGGACAGTTCGATGATCTAAAGTTCTAAAACCTATATTAAGCAATAACTAATACAGATATATTGGGAGTGACAAGTTTTTCTCCTTTAATCTATATTGAATGTGATGTTTATTCGGATTTTCGTCATCGATTTAACTTTCCTAAATTTAATTTCAATGAAATAAAGAATATAATCCTATTGAAAAGTTTTTGATTGAAAATGAATATTCACAAGATCCTTGATCCTTTCATATTCTATTTCGAACACTAAACCCACAGTAAAAATAGACATTTGCGGCAGTACATATTTATATTTATAAATTCAAAACTTAGGAGACTTTCCATTCAGGGCGATTTTCATTGAATTTAATATGAAAAACCTTACGTCGCTGTATAGTGTATACATAATTATAAATTAACTGAAAAGAAAATATTATGCATTTTAATCCATATTATGCATTACGCACATCGACATATCAGCCTATGCTCATAATAATTTGGCCTGCTTACATTTTCAGACAATTATAAAACCTACACAAATGGGATATTTCTACATAATTATTTCGACTACTTTGAATATAGACAAAACATACAAAAAATGTGCGCCAAATGACGGCTGACGGCTAATAATAATTCGACCGGCATTTAATGTTCAACTTCTAGTCCTGATTTATCTTTTCCCGAAACCCTTTACTTTTAGTACAATATGAAAAACAAATTCGTAAAAAATCCAGTGCGTAAAATAAAACATTACAAGACATTTAATAACAAAATAATGTGCAGGAAAGCTTGTGCTTGGTGGATGCAGTGCCTAACAGAATTAAAGCTGTCTACAAAAATTGTGAGATAACCGAAATATTTTGAATGACGTCAGTTTTACCTTCCGTCACCTTTAGGTAAGGAAGGTATTGTCTTTGTTGAAATAATTCGGTTATGTTTTTGATGAATAAGCACATTTTAAAATAATACGATTTTACTATTTTTACAATGATGCGTGCGTGCGTGCGTGTGTTTGTGTGTGTGTATGTGAGTGTGTGTGAGACAAAAATTTGCTCTGCGATAACTCTAATTCTACAATTCCAAAAATAATAATTCTTTCGTATTTCTCTTCGTTACATACTTATGAAGAGCTCATTAGATTTTGGTTATAATTGGTCAACCGGAAGTACCCTAATTTGAAATTTTTCTTGAAAAAACAATGATAAATAACATTTTTTTCACATTTAATGTTATTTTAAATATTAAAGATGGAGTTTCGTGGCCGCGTGCCTGAGTGTCTGGTCGCGAATCTGGGGAACCGGGTTCGATCCCGACCGACGCCAAATATTTCGATTTTTAAATGACACAAAATTAACCCCTGTGGTGCACTTTCCACGCCAGCAATGAGTGCCCGTGAGGTAAACGCCCGCACGGTACAAATATGTCATCATCATTACCGATATCTGCGAACAAAGCATCATCTACGTAACAGTACGAGATAGCCTTATGAGAATATGAGTAATGTTCTTGGTAAAGTAAAAATAATGTAAATTAATTTAATATTCATTATTTTAAATTTATAGTTTTATTATGCGATAATGCTGCCCTTGTGTAAACTTTAAGAATCACTGCGGTAGTCTTCATATTAAATGGATATAGATTAAAAAAATTATAAAGAAATTAAGTATCATATATTAGCCAGCTATGCTATAGCTCTGGAAGCAGCTACTATATTAAGAAAATTCTGATTGAAAGGTGTCATTGTCAAGTGAAATTGACAGTATATTTGTGTTATAATTTTACTGGAAGTATAGGATTTTTTGCTAGAAACTTTCTGTATGGAATTTGTATAAAATACATACCAGTACAACTGCCTTAAGGTTATGTAGAGGAAAGAGAATCTTTTGCAAGGAAATTTCTGTATGACATTTATACAAAATACATAGAATTGACGGAAGGTAATGTGCTGGCCACATCATATTTTTTAAACTTACTACTATATATATCATATCAGAACAATCTGTTATGTGAGGCCAAGTATTGATCACATATGTATATACGAGTAGATGTAGCTATAATTCATCAAAGGCAAGCTACATCTAACATCTAGCTAGTTCATATCTCATCCAATATATCACGTCTATGTCCATGTGTAAGAAGACAACAACTCCTTTTTTCTTTTTCGTCTTCCAATATAACCTCACAAGAGACACGTGACTAGATCCGACACGCACGCAATTTGATTCTGACATAAGGCAACATGGTTTGTTTGTTTGTTTGTTTGTTTGTTGTCCTGATGTCACGGCGTCTGTTTCATTCTGTCTTATTTCTCCGCGGATCACAGGATGTGGACACTGTGGGTCCTTGGTGGTTTAAATGTCACGCAATCAATGCAACTTGTCCTGGGATAGTAGCAGACAGCCAATATTGGAAAGTTGTACAGTGACAAGGTGGAAAATATATCGTTTCGAGCATTTTTCTATTTTTGTAGTCGATTGAACTGATGTAGGAAATACAAAGTATAAATAATACTGCTGCTTGTTATAGGTATATGATTGAATGTTTGGGTTGGCAGCTACCACTAGGGAAAGCGTTGAACCGCCACCTCTTTTACTTAATGTGTGCGAAATGCGAAAGCTGCAGGTTGTTTAATATAATGCGTTATTACCTCCCGTTATACCGTAGGTAAGGGAGGTAATGTTATCGGTCCAAAAATTCGATGTTGAGTTTTCAGTGAATAATCACGAATTAGGGTCCCCACTACACGTTTTTACTATTTTTACGATGACGTCTGTGTGTGTGCGTGTGTGAGTATGTGTGTGTGTGTGTTTGTGTGTGTGTATGTGTGTTGTTGTGTGTGTGACGATTTTTTCGTCCACGATAACTCTTATAACAAACTTCCAAATATTTCTATTTTTCGTATTTAAGCTTTCTGCATTCATATAAAGAGTTGATTATATTTTGGGTAAAATTGGATAACCGGAAGTGACTCTTTACTTGAAGCCCGTAACAGGTTTTAATGAAAAACTATATTAAAATATAATCCTAAACATTTCAATTTTAGTATTTAAGACTTTTATATCAAGGGGAATAACATATTAGATTTTGGCTAAAATTAATAAACCTGAAGTGATACCTGTAGCTCTGAACACATTGTCGTAAAAGATATATTATGATACACTCCAAAATTTGTCAAATTTAGTATTTAAGACTTTTATACGCAGCGGAACAACATATTAAATTTTGTCTAAAATTGATAATCCGGAAGTGATACTTTACTTGAAGCTCTGAACAGATTTTCGTGAAAAATATGATAGGATATGTACCAAAACTTGTCAAATTTAGTATTTAAGACTTTAGATGAAATGGAGCAACATATTAGATTTTGGATAAAATTGATAAACCCGAAGTGATACTTTACTTGAAGCTCTGAGCAGATTTTTGTGAAAAATATATTATGATATATTCAAAACCTTGTCAACTTTAGTATTAAAGAATTTTAATAAAGGGAAGCAACATATTAGATTTTGGCTAAAATTGATAAACCGGAAGAGATACTTTATTTGAAGCTCTGAACTGATTTTCGTCAAAAATAAATTGATAGAATCCAAAACTTTTCAAATTTGGTATTTAAGACTTTTATATTAATAAGAACGGTGTACTTGATGTTTTCTAAAATTAATAAATTGGAAGTACTATTTTACAGGAAGCTATAAACAGATTTTCATTTAAAAATATATTAAAACATGATTGAAAACTTCTCAAATTTGGTATTTAAAACTCGTGTATAATTTGAAACAACATTATACTTTGACTATACCTGTATGATAAACCGGAAGTGGTACTTATTATGTCGTCTTGAGGGCAGCTTGCAAACATCAAATTCTGCGTTCTGCTGTAGAAGTCACCACATGAGACCTTTCAGATGCTAAAGAAACCATTCGGAGGCGATAAAAAAAACTGTCTGCATACGAGCGGCATTAGCAAATATTGGACAAAAGCAAGGGGAAAAGTGATTAGGAAGTATTTTTTGATAACCCGGGCGTGATTCACCACGAATTTATTCTTTAAGGACAAACTGTAAACAAGGAAATTAATGCTGTAATTCTGTGCACACTTGTAACGTTATCTGTAAGACTCGAAAATCACTACGATCAAAAATGCAATTCTGGCACATATCGTAACAAACGAGTTTACGATCGTTGTGTACAGAATTGCAGCATAAGTGGAGATTCTTCAACGGCTACGAGACGCAATCAGACGAAAACTTGGGTTTTACTGCATGACAACGCTTCAATAAACGCTGCCTGATGGTGAAAAATTGCCTTGCTAAGAACAATGTCACCACTCTAGAACACCCCTCCTATTCTCCTTACCTTGCACCAAGTTTTCTACCTAATCCCACGGTTAATAATGAAACTGAAGGAACAACGTTTTGCTAATCCAGCAGAGTTATTGGAAAATGCGACGAGGCAGCTGAAGGCACTTTCAGAAAATGGTTTCCGGGAGTGTTTTAAACTGTTTACGAGAGTTTCACCTTTTGTAAATGTGAGAATTCCGGAAACATATGGACGCTATCTCATATATACCCGAAGTTGTGAAACACCCTGTATAGTTGGCCAATTAAATTCTCGAACGTTCTACAGTTATCCTTATAAAAAATCTGATGTGGCCAGCACATTACCTTCCGTCAGTTCTATGTATTTTGTACAAATTTCATACAGAAAGTTCCTTGCTAAAGATTATATTTCTTGTACTTTACCTTCCGGCAGTTGCATGTATTTTATGCAAATTCCATACTGAAAGTTTATAGCAAAAGATCCTATATTTCCAATAAAACTATACGACAAACACACTATGTCAATTTCACTTGACACTGACATCTTTCAATCAAAATTTTCTTAATATAGTAGCTGTTTCCATAGCTATGGCTACTTTATGAAATTTAATTTTTTATAATTTTTTAACTCTATACCCATTTAATATTAAGTATAAAATGTAGTCAAATCGTATAGTGAATAAAATATTCTTTAATATTTATAATAACATTAAACGTGAAAAAATGATATTTAACATAGTTTTTTCAAGAAAAACTGTTAAAATCTTCAAATGAAGGTACTTCCGGTTGTCCAATTCTAACCAAAATCTAATCAGCTCTTCACATGGATGTAACGAAAAGAAATACGAAAGAATTATAATTTTTAGAATTGTAGTATGGAAGTTATCGCAGACGAAAATTTTGTTACATACACACACACACACACACACACACACACACACACACACACACACACACACACACACACACACACACACACACACACACACACACACACACACACGGACACACATACATACACACACACGCATACACACACACACATACAGACATCATCGTAAAAATAGAAAAATCGTATTGTAGGGACCCAAAAACGTGCTTATTCATCAAAAACTCACCGCCGAATTTTTTGACCAAAGACAATACCTTCCTTACCTAAAGGTGACGGAAGGTAAAAAGTAGCCATTTGCGCTCTCTTTTGTCAACGCAAAATGTCACTGTGCCTCTCATGCGCGACAAAGTAGAAAAAACGCTCGCTGTCTAAATTTCTAACTATACAATGTTGAGAAATGTCACTTGTCTACATTCTTAATAGAAACGTTTAGTTTGGAACCAATAGCACTGTAGTTACACATTTTCCACATTCACAAGTCAGACATCTAACTGCTCTGTCGGTATATTACATAACCAAACAATATACCGCACTGCTGTGAAAATAAAATAGGGCATTCATTTACAAAAACGAAAGTATAAAATGCGTAGATTAGATTGAAGCAATAGCTCAAGAATAGAAAATAATGATAAATTAAAATTAAATATAAAATAAATTGTGTGAACAGTTGTGTTGCCACCACCAAAAGTTTGGCGTGCACGCTCTCAATGGAAATCCACTTTTTCACTGCACTAGTTTAGTGTACTTGAAACAAATAAATTATACAAAAAACGTATAATATTCATTACAAAATTGGCATTATTTTCTTTTAGAAAACAAAGCCAAAACAATATCTTGAAGTCATATTTGAATACGTTCCTATCTTCTCTGCAAAACTATTAAGTTGTACTCTAGAGTACATTTTATTTTTTTTTGTTACGGAGTAGGACCTCATTATGGTGACTGTAGAAAACAATTTGTGTTTGCTTCGAGCGCAATTGGACATTGTCTCAACCACTCAATCGACAATGTCCCATTTTGCGCTCTTAATACACAAATAGCTAATCTATCGTGAACAATTCTATTGTTTCTTCGTTCTGATTCGAGTCCACTCACTGTCTGGGCATAGTCTAGCACAAATCCATGGTAGAATTTGCTAGAATAATCTATCTACGTAACAGTACAAGATAGCCGTATGAGAATATGAGTAACATTCTTTGTAAGTAAAAGTAACGCAAATAAATTTCGTATTCATTATTCTAAATTTATAGTTTTATTATGCGATAATGCTGCCCTTGTGTAAACTTTGAGAATCACTGCGGTAGTCTCAGGGCTAGCTTGATTAATATTAGCAATTTCGCGGCATAGTCGGCAGTGTTTATAGACAACCGCAATGCGTACGAACAAACGCGACGCGATGAGAGAATTCGTTGCCTGTGCAGGTCCTGATCCTGACTGCTACTGGATGTTACTCCAGAGATAAGTGGGCTTTGTTGCTTTTTTGTATCGCTCAAGAGAGAGCTTAGAATGGACTTAGGAGGATTTATATTTTTATGTTTTTGCGCCAAAAGATATTAATCAAATTAAATGGCTCATGGAAAGTTACACAAACACGTGGAATTACTGTTTGAGTAGAAACTTTTCAGGAAATTAGTACAAATAAAATGTGACGATTTATCATAGATTCAAAATCTTTTTATTGTTTCTGAACAAAGTTTAAAATTCTTACTTGCTATATCGGGTGTGGCAAGAAATAGATTCATTCCTCTTTTACAGGTTGTAAAGGTGGATTTATGCAGTCTACTTTATATTTTACTTTTTCTTTTTGCCTTTACTTTTACTTTAAGTTTGGTACTTTATGCAGCTACTTTAAAGCATTCAGTACACATGCGCAGATGTGATTTTTCTGGCATATAGTCGCAAATGTAAATAGATAAATATATTCTGTTAAAATGGACAAAAATGTAATAATTTGTGCATACAAAAATATTATTACATAGTAAGTAAATATATTAACCAGTTTCATTTAATACAGACGCTGTACTTTTCCAAACATTCTTTTTGGCCACTTTATCCTTGAATAAAATATCTGTTTCATCGTACAATCTTGTTCTTTACTGATTTTTCGTTTGCATAACCAAAACCTACACATAAAAACAAATACACAATAGGCTGACGTTTGCGAAGTGGAGTTCATGCGCATTTGTGATATTCTTTTACTTTAACGATCTCATGTTGAATGTTGGTCAACTTAAGGTCTTAAAGTAAAATTAAAAGTGTGCACATAAAGCAGTACATATATTAACACACATTTAACTTTTATAAAGTAAAAGAAAAAGTAAAATAAAAAGTGGGCTGCATAAATCCACCTTAGAAAATAACGTATAAATATTTATTTTATATGCTCAAAAATAAGTAAAAAAGTTTAATATTATATGGGTCTGAAAAAGAATCGTTACAAAGTTACATCCCTTTGAAAGTACACCTCATCACACATATTTTTATTAATAACTGTGGTACTAGTTTAATTATAATTTTATATCTTAGTAAAGGATACTATTTATTTAGATGCATGTTTATAATTGCTTTTGCATCTATGTCTCAAAAAGAGGCTTCTCTTGTGGATAAGCCGTGAACGTTTTTCATTATTTTTACCTTCACCTTTAGATAAGGAAGGTATTGTCTTTGGTCAAAAAATACGGTGGTGAGTTTTTAATGAATAAGCCCGTTTTAAGTTCCCTAGAATACGATTTTACTATTTTTACGGTGATGTCTTGTATGTGTGTGTATGTGTGTGACTGTGTGTGTGTGTGTGTGTGTGTGTGTGTGTGTGTGTGTGTGTGTGTAACAAAATTTTCGTCTACGATAACTCTAATACTACAATTACAAAAATTATAATTCTTTCGTATTCCTCTTCGTTGCATCCATATAAAGAGCTGATTAGATTTTGGTGATAATTGGTCAACCTGAAGTACCCCCATTTGAAGATTTAAACAGTTTTTCTTGAAAAAACAATGTTAAATATCATTTTTTCACATTTATTTTTATTGTAAATATTAAAGAACATTGTATTCTCTATACGATTTGACTGCATTTTATACTTCATATTAAATGGATATAGAGTTATAAAATTATAAAGAAATTAAATTTTATAAATTAGCCAGCTATGCTAGAAACAGCTACTATTCTAATTGAAAGATGTCAGTGTCAAGTGCAATATTTGTGTTATAATTTTACTCGAAATATAGGATCTTTGTGCTTGAAACTTTCTGTATGGAATTTGTATAAAATACATACAACTGTCGAAAGGTAATTACATACAAGAAATTTAAAATCTTTTACAAGGAACTGTCTGTATGGATTTTATAGAAAATACATACGCATTTACGAAAATTCTACCGGTAGATACCGCATCTACCGACTGTGTTCGACAACACGAGTGGTAAAAAGCCTGTTCGAAAATTGTTCAATATCTACCAGATCCATCTACCGGATTCATGAAGACTCTAATGTAAAAAAAAGGTATGCAAAGCGAAGCGCGCGCGTTAAAAGTGCAAATGTGTTCAAAGTAGGACTTTACTCAGTTTGTTAACTACGTCAAATATCTAAACCTGTTTTAAATTTTCAAATTTTTTCATATGTTATGGATCTACCGTGTTTACCACTTGCGTTCTTAAAATATCGATTCCGGTAGCTATAACCTGATAAAAAGCTGTTCACCGGTAGAATTTTCGTAAATACCTCATATAACTGATGGAAGGTAATGTGCTGGCTACATCAGATTTTTATATTTTTTAGAAGTCACCAGAAAATTTTCTCCGTCAATTGTTTGAATTCTACCTTCCGTCACCTTTAGGTAAGGAAGGTATTGTCTTTGGTCAAAAAATTCGGTGTGAGCTTTAAAGCGTCTGTCGGAAGTTAAGGCCGACCGGAACTGTCTGGAAGTGTTGAATATTATTTTGTATTAATATTCTATAAGCCATACATAAAAATCAGCCTTCAGAATTTAAGTGAAGTAAGTCCAATTTTTACTTACCTTTCGCACCTGGTACCTGTAAATTGGCCGTCTACCCAACTTAGCAGGTATGGGGGCGTTCAATGTACATAGGAATACTACTCTATTTCACACATTTCATCTTTGAGAAAATAAGTTACGTCTGGGGGCCCTGAGATCTTACTCTATTATAATTTTATTGGAAATGTAGGATCTTTTGCTATAAATTTTCTGAATGCAATTTGCATAAAATACATGCAACTGTCGGAAGGTAAAGTACAAGAAATATTATCTTTAGCAAGGAACTTTCTGTATGACATTTGTACAAAATACATAGAACTGACGGAAGGTAATGTGCTGGCCACATCAGATTTTTTTTATTACAAATAAAAATAATCTTCCAATCATCTTAAAGATGTTATTCAATTAATTTGAAGGGCTCGTATCATCATTGGAAAACCCTGCCCTAGGATAAAGGCAACCGCCGAGGGCAACAGGAGAAGTTAACCACAAGCGAGAGAGAAAATATCGACAATGAACATCAGCCGTGAAATAAGCTCGTTATGACGCGAAATTTGATCACTCTTTCGTATCGGCGCGTCCGGGAAATTGATAACGCACGTCCCCGGATTTCCAAGGAAATTGACATCCGATGAAACAATATGGCTGGGATGTTCGTTAGCGCCCTGATTACAACCTGATGACGCTAAAAGTTTTTTGTTTATTGATGGTGGAAGTTTAACACTTACTAATGAAATTATGAGTAAATTTGACCCGACCATGTCAAGTGAAATAATGTTGATGGAAAAGTAATACCTAAATATAGCAGTGTCATTTTTAGATGATTTATAATGTGCTATTCAATTCGTTTTTGCGTGATTTAAAAGTTTGCATTTGTTTTTGTATTTCTACGTAGATCGCAATTTCTAGAGAAATTAATTAAAACTTTAATGTTATTTTTTATTTTATTTTTCAATGATTTTTTTTCTTAAGCCTCATTCACAATACGGAATGAGTGGGTAGTGTTAGAAGTTATGGTTAGTGTTTATAATTAGTAGTTAAAGATTGGTAAACAGCATTCACAATACATGAAATTAACGACTACGAATAACAATTTTTGTTGGCAAAATAGTACATTTGATTCAAAGTTTTTAAGAGCTGGTTTAATTTAATACTTCTTGTTTAGTATATTTGACTATTATTTAATATTTTTGTATCTTTATAAAAAAAGTTCATCAGAATAAGTTTTTATTGCCTACATGCTACAAAACTGATGTTTTTATTAGACACACATTTTAAAAATATTCATTTATAACCAGTGTTGTGACTGATCTAGATCATTTGATCTAAATAACTGATCTAGTTCATTTAGTAAGGGTTATGATCGGATCTAGATCCTTTTATGTACTCAGATCTTGATATGGTTTTAGATCTAAAAACTAGGATCTATGATCTTAAAAAAACGCGAGAAAATCCAAAAATGAAATACAAGTAGGTTGTATTTTATTTAACTCACTTAAAAAATTCAATGGCATAATGATTGTCTGCCAATTCAATATGACCTGTCTTAAATACATTTAAACAATTGTAATGTATAAAATTATTATTTTTGTTTCTGTTTCCACTTTATTCATTAAATATGTATTAATAAAACTAAGTAGTTTTGTAACTATCTAATTTTTCTTCCCATGTCTAAGGCATAAGGCTAGATATATTCCTGGTAATTAATTTGCTTCTTGTATTCCTATTAAATTAATAAGAAATAAAAAGCATTTGAAAATCGTTACAGATCTTTTTTATGATCTAAGAAAAACAGATCCCAAATTCCTGATCTGATCTGTAGAAAAAGATCCGATCGCAGAAATTGACCTATGATCTGATCTAGAACATATTAATTGTAAAGATCTTGATCCTGCTCTAGATCCTTTATAAATTGATCTGTCACAACATTGTATATTACAGAATAATAAAGTCACTACCTTTCATATTCTACTTCAATTCAACAAAAATGTAATTTATTTCTTTTAAAACTACTGTCAAACTCAACAAATGTCACAACATCTTTTTTTTCTCTGTTCTGTGATTGGTTACTAACCATAAGTATGGAGCTAACTGAACTTAGCGCGGATCTGGGCTGCGCTAATTTCGTTATTGTGAACGCTAAAATACAACTACGTATGCCAAGCTTTCTGCGCTAATCGTAACTACTAATACTCACCATTAATTTCGTGTTGTGAATGAAGCTTTACTTTTAATTTGAAACGCTAATTTTGTTAATTAGAAATACATAATTTTAAGTTTTCAATAGCCATTCTTCAATATTAGGGTTTATTTTAAATATATCCAAAATAGTACTATTCAACAATAATGTACTTCACTATTCTTTCCTTCCACTTCTTAAAAACTCCCAACCAATCTTTTGAAATGCTTTCCTGAAAGACTTTAGTTAAATTAATTACTGGTCACTTCAAAACTGCCAAAGTTTTCAAACTAATAACTTTATTTATATTTTCAGAGAGTTGTTAAATTTATTCAATATATTTTGTAAACCATGACGTCTTTAACAATTCTAATATTTAGTTTTTACCTTCCAACATCTTTAGGTAATGAAGGTATTGTCTTTGGTTAAAAAAAGTAGATGATAAGCACGTTTTAGGGTCCCTAGAATACTATTTTACTATTTTTATGATGATATCTGTATAAATGTATGGACGTATGTATGCATGTGTTTGTGACGATTTTTTCGGATCGCATAACTCTAATACCACCTTTCCAAAAATTATAATTTTTGCGTATTCCGTTTCTGAAGAGCTAATTAGATTTTGTTATAATTGGTCGACCGGAAATACCCTAATTTGAAGATTTTAACAGTTTTTTTTGGAAACAACGATATTAAATATCATATCATTATCAAAAATTATAAAGAAATTAAATTTCATAGAGCAGTCAGCTGTGCTATAACCATGGAAACATACACTATATTAATAGTATGTTTCGTAACTCAACCGGTTCGACCAGATTTACGGTTTTGTGTTCCGTAAGTCCCGGAACACAGTTCTTGAAAAAACTTGATAAAAAGTCAGACCACGGCAACCACAAAATAATCCTGGTTTCTCTGGTATTTTTACCCCCACTATCGCTACTTTCAAACATCATCATAAAATCAATCGATATCCGTCAATGTCAAATTTCTAAACCGCATTTTTAGTGGTATTACTAATAATTATTATAGATGTAAGTATTATAACATTATTTATATTTGATATATAGTAGATTATCAATCTATCTCGAAATAGATGAAAATATTCAGGAACCATATTGTACCCGGAATCAAGTTACTGATTTTTTGGTTGACTCGCGGAACATAGTGTAAAAAATTCTGACTGAAAAATGTCAGTGTCAAACTGCAAATAACATAGCATGTTTGTGTTATAATTCTTCTGGAAATATATAGAACCTCTTACAAGACACTTTCTGTATGGAATTTGTACAAAATACATATAACTGACTGAAGGTAATGTACTGGAAATATAGAATCTTTTGCAGAAAACTTTGTGTGTGAAATTTGTGCAAAATACATGGAACTGATGGAAGGTAATGTGCTAACCACATCAGATTTTTTAAATTATAGTTCAGGAATAATATTTCAACTTGTTACCTTTGTTAGTCAGGTAGTTGTTTGACAGTTATGCGATAATAAGTCTCTAAATAATAATAATAATAATAATTATTATTATTATTATTATTATTATTATTATTATTATTATTATTATTATTATTCACCCTGCATCCCCAAGCCTCTCACGGAAGAGAAGAGAAGATTTTTACTTGTTAGACATGTAGTGTTTTGGTTTTGGGCGTTGGCTCATTACCAGCCCACTATGTAACAATGTAACTTATTTAATCTTTAGTTTAATTGTTCGGTAATGTTTAGTTTAATCAATAGTTAATAATAAGTATAACCATATAAATAAACCTTTAGTTATAAATCTCTAGTGAAGTCCGTGTCTATATACGTGTTCATCCCTCATCTATTATCAAGTGTGTGAAGTGGCAGTGTATTTGTAGTCCTTCCGTTTGACGAAGTCGTGAACGCCAATCATCCAAGCGTCCACCAGTCAGTTACATGTCTTTAACAACTCTAATATTGTTTTTCAATTTTATTATCAGCCATAGTCTAAATTTTGTTTTCCACGGCCTGCCTGATTTTCTCATTCTCAATAATTCTTGCGTGACCCTCAAAATTAGGAAGTTTATGTACAAATTTATCTGACAAATAAGTTTACTGAATTATGGGACAAAAAACTAGTAGTTCTAAATGAGAAATAGAAATAATCAACATAAATTATATTGTTGTAGTTACTAACTTGAACCATACACGTCATATGACAATAAGTTTGCAAATGAAATCACGAGCTCGTCTCGTCGTAAACTGTAATCTACTCGCAAGTGCAACGTTCAGGTGGTGCACATTTAGAAGGCATCAGAAACTTTGCAGACACTAAGTACACAAATAATAAACACCTACTGTACTGTAATACTGTATTTGTTCCTCTACCTCTGCTATAAATTACATGCAAGCCCAGGTATTGTGTTGGCTTTGTTAGTTATTGTTGTAGATCTAGTTTCATTACAACAACTTTATTGAATTCAGATACACCGACCTATAGATGCAAATAAGTTTCACGCAGACAAATTAACTGCTGTTTGCGTACAAAGTTAGGAAATACGGTTACATATTGCTTATATTTTACAATGGAAAACGCAAGTCTAGTTACGCCCTCGTAATATAATTTAAAAATAATAAAATTTGTTTGAATGTACAGTAAAATTTTTCAGCCTGATCAAGATCATTTACGAATTGTATGAATTTTAGTTCCGCCAATCATTTCAAATTCAGAAGTGTCGTTTACTTTGTTTTCATGAGAGTTCATAAGATACTACTGTTATTTTATTATTATAAAAATATATGTTACAGTGAAGGTATATTCAAAAATGAAAATTAGTTTTAGATTTATGGTTTATACTTTAGATTTATACTTTGGCCGCATATTATGTAATGACTCCATTCACGCTTCAGAATTTAGGGTCTCTAAATCCAAATCATAACGCTAAACATTGCAAGATCCAAAATTTAGGTTTATGATTTAGTCTGACGTCACAAACTTCACCAATGAGAACGAGTCTGAAATGATATAGATATATACACCCATCTTTATTTATTATCCACTTGGAAAATTCGGCTTTTTAAACAAATGCGAGAACATGGAGACTGTGATTCCTTAATTGCTGAAATATAACCAATAATGCCAAGCGAATGACAGTTTCACGGCGCACAGGTGTCTTGTTGAGTACTGCTCTACCGATATTTTAATCCTGTTTTTAAAGCATTTACCTACATAGATGTCTGTACATATCAAAACTAATTTTCAGGTAATTTAAATTTACATTTATGAATGACTTAAGGTGCATTCACAAATACAAACTAGGTTTAGATTTATGGTTTATACTTTAGATTTAAAGACTTTGGCCGCATATTATGTAATGACTCCGTTCATACTTCAGAATTTATGATCTCTAAATCCGAATCAGAAAGCTAAACATTGCAAGATCCAAACTTTAGGTTTATGATTTAGTTTGACGTTACAAACTTCACCAATGACAACGAGTGTGAAATTATATAGATATATACACCCATTTTTATTTAGTATCCACTTGGTGGATTCGGCTTTTTACACAAATGCGAGAAGAACATGGAAACTGTCATAACTTAATTGCTGAAATATAACAAATAATGCCAAGCGAATGAGTACTGCTCTACCGATATTTTAATCTTGTTTTTGAAGCATTTATATAGATGTTTGTACATATCAAAACTAATTTTCAGGAAATTTAAACTTACACTTATGAAGGATTTACTTAAACCTAACCAAAATCATAAACCTAATTTTCATTTGTGAATGCACCTTTACTTAAAACTAAACAGAAACCATAAACCTAATTTTCATTTGTGAATGCACCTTAACTCTTTCAAAATTCAAATCAAAATCAACTGGTACGTATAATAGCAAATACACAAACAAATATGTGAAAAATAAGATACCGACAGAAAATATCGTTATTCGTACTTAATAAATTATTTTGTTGGCCGTGCATACTTTTTACTAGTACTACTAACATACGTACAGATCACATTGCTTTAACTTGTAAATTAGTACTTTTAAGGAAGCAAAATATTTCTACCGCAATTGATAGTGCAAGAAAAAATGAAATTCAAAATTTTAATTCGAAGGTAGAAGAAATGTTTTGTGGTCTGGCAATTTATGTTTGTACATGAAAGGGGAAAAACATGCAGCTGCATATCCCTTAAAAATATAACTTTCAACTAAAAGGCATTTGAACTTGAATGAAATTTTTTTTTCTCTAGATGCCATGCCACACCAATGGTGTGATGCACGAGCCGCCACTGATTCTAGGGACTTTAAAACGTGCTCATTTACCAAAATCTCGATAAGCGATTTTTAACACGATCCCTAGGTATACCTTCCTTACCAAGGGTAGCGGGAGGTAAATATCATGTTGAGTGGAACGGTTAACAATATTTTAGGTCAGAAAGCACTCATTCAAAATGTAAATAAAACTGACATGTCCTACTGGCCGCCATGTCAGATTCCCTTACAACGCCGCCAACGGTAATTTATTGTTGAATGAATATTTTTGGCAGTTTATGTATTCGATTATAATATACGAGTATGTATTATACACCTATTTTTCATATAAAAAATGATGTTAGCAAGAAGAGAATTTTTATACACTCCCTGAAAATTAAAATTAATAACCCCGCCATTCTTGTGCAAAATTTAGAAAAAAGTGTTTGCATGCGTTGAAGAATGCCTTGCCCGTGTGGCCATGACGAGGCTAAATGTCCTCGTGAATTGAGGCACATTTTTCTGCAGCCTGCGACGCGTGACGCTAGTCCTGCTGCCTTCTCTCCCGCTGCTGATGCTGAGCTGTTTGTGCAGGAGATTGCAAGTGAATAATTACTTACGTGCGAAATAAATGACGCTAGATATGAAATGAAGCGGTGCATATTTTGTTCGCGGTGAGAAATTTTAATAATAAATATTAAGTGCTGCGTTGCCACTATGTGGTAGAGAAGATAATGGTGGTCATTTGTATTCCCGTATTATTCAATAAGAGAAAATTGTAAGATATGTTTTCCATTTTTATTTATTAATGGATTTCATTTTTAGAAAAATAATTTTCATGAAAAATAAAATATGAGTTTCCATATTTGTTTTGCAGAAACTGATAATAAATTTATTTTTGTTTTTAAAACAATAGAACACAGATAAATCGTACATCGCTAAAAAAAAATTCATTGGTATCACTTGCTACAATGACGCTCATATATAAAAATTATAGCTTTGACCTCACAATTCGAACCTAACAAAGGCAAAAATATTTGTAATTTCTGTATTATTTATTTAGTTAGATAGACATTATATCTATCAACAATTGAGAAAAATATTTCAAATAAAAAGTTAGACATTTTTATTGCCATCCAATGACACATAAAAATAATTATATAGCTCTTAATTTACAAAATATAACTTTCTTGATATTAAATATTAGTCATTTTTAAATGTATTCGTAACTAACTTGAGTTCTTCTTAAACTCGCAAATATAAATATCCTTATTATAGGTCTGTTCAATGACTGTCATCCCATTTGTGTCAAACCACGTAAGTTGATTGGGTATATTTCATATCATTAAATTCACTATAAACCAGCAAGATAAATCGTAAATTTCAAATCTAAATTTGAAAATCTAAATTTATAAATATAAATTGTACATATCTGCCTTTACTGGTTCTTGATGAATTTAAGAATTTTATGATTTATATAGAATTTACATTTAAAATATCGCCATATTTTATATTCTAAATGTAAATTTGTAAATGCGTCCAATCTTTTCACAGTATTTCAAACAATGATTTTGGTGGGGACAGCTGAAACATTTTAATTTTGATTTGACAAATGGATTCTGAAAATATGGATATATTATTAATATTATATGTAGAACAATACAGATTGATTACGATAAAAGTAGTAAATATCATATAACTGTCATCCTATTTGTGTCAAACCACGTGATCTAATATAAGTTGATTGGACATATTTCATATCATTAAATTCACTATAAACCAGCAAGGTAAATCGTAAATTTCAAATCTAAATTTGTAAATTTAAATTTATAAATTAAATCCATCATAAACCAGCCATTAACTTTATTATTATTTTTGACAGCTCTATTAAAATATGTATAGCCTACTTTATTATAGGAATCTATGACAAAGTTGCTACGCAACCCCTACATAAACATTTCCAACTCGTGGAGTGGAAGTAAAATCTACCAACCCAAGAGATTGATATTAGTGTTAGGAATGACGTATTTTCCAATCCAATTGAAAATAATAGCTATTTGTGTATTAAGAGCGCAAAATGGGACATTGTCGATTGACAGGTTGTTGCCGCGCGACGCAGGAGCGAGGCATTCTCTCGAAATTGACAATGCCCATTTGCGCTCGAAACACAAACAAGATTTTTTCTACAGTCGCCACAATGGGGTCCTCTACTATAACAAAAATTTATTTTTTATTTATTTTTACTTATCGGTATTTTCCATTCTTCTTGAGCTATTGCTTCAATCTAATCTAAGCATTTTAAACTTTCGTTTTTGTAAATGAATGCACTATTTAATTTTCACAGCAGTGAGGCATTTTGTTTGGCTATGTAAGTGGGTAATGTGTACCTACAGTGTCATTAATTCCTGACTAAACGTTTCTATTAAGTATGTAACCAAGTAACATTTCTCAACATTGTATAGTTATAAATTTGAGGAGCGAGCGTTTTTTCTACTTTGTCGCTCTAGAGCGACAAAGTGACATTTTGCGTTGACAAATGGCTACTTAGTATATAGACTAGAAAAAATATATTGTTTGCTTTTAAGAAAAAAAACACACTTGGTAATGAATCAAAATAAAATTTAATTCAAAATAAAAATGTAATAATTGAATCCCATATTGATTAAATATTGGAGAAGTAAATACTTTAAAACTTGTACCGTTAATTACTCCTTATCTCCGTTATTTCAAATAGTTATCTTTCCAATAAAAAAACTTTTAATCTAGTGGAGAAAAAAGCAGCTTCTGCGTTTGGTCGGATCAGAATACGCTGCCGATTAGGCTTTCCATCTCTCAGGGTAAACACGCAATCGCAATCAATCAATCCGGGCTGATTTTTAATTAAGACCCACTTATCATTCTCCACCCGGCGGAGAGATGGCGCTGGGATAGGCCCGAGGAAAAACTCCGTGAACTCCTGCTCTGCTGACTTGGTGCTAAATGTAGATTGGAAGTGAATAATTGCTTCTCGAGGAAATTTATCACATTTTTGCGCGAAGGTGTTTTTGTGTTTAATGGAATAGGCAATTTAAATTAAAATGAGTTATTCTGTAATGCTATTTGATGTAGTGCGTTCATTCTATAGTTCCAGAAGTAAATTAAAGAATAATTCGTTTCACATGTATGAATAAAATATAAGAAAAATGTAATCACAGAACTAGTTACTTTTTTATGTTCACAAATAAAGAAACAAGTTTATCATAAATGTTTTATATTCACCGCTAGATATGCTATTTTGTTTAACACTTTCATTATGTTGAGCGTCATTTCGTCCCTAATCATGTATTTTAATTTTCATACAGCAGTTTGTAAGTTAACTAGAGCAATGGCTTGAAAATTGGAATCTTTAAATGTGCATTCACAAATAAAAATTAGGTTTATGGTTTTTGTTTAGATTTAAGTAAGTCATTCATAAATGCAAGTGTAATGTAACTCTAATTTAGTTTTGATTGTACTGACATCTATGTAAATGCTTCAAAACAACATTAAAATATCGGTAAAGCAATACTTAATATATACCCGTGTAACTGTCATTCGATTGGCATTATTGGTTATATTTCAGCAATTAAATTTTGTCAGTCTCCATGTTCTTCTCGTATTTGGTTTAAAGGCCGAATCTACCAAGTGAATACTAAATGAAGATGGTTGTATTTTTCTATATCGTTTTAGACTCGTTCTCAATGGTGAAGTTTCTGACGTCAAACTAAATCATAAAGCTAAAGTTTGGACCTTGCAATGTTTAGGTTTATGATTTGGATTTAGAAACACTAAATTCTGAAGTGTGAATGGAGTCTTTAAATCTAAAGTATAAAACATAAATCTGAACCTAATTTTCATTTATGAATTCAAAAGCATTGTCTTTATAGATTAGCAGGGCCCGATCTATAGTAGTGGAGACATCGGGGCGATGAGAAAATAGAGGTCCCACTTCCATAAAACAAATTTCTGAAATCCAGAAACCTGTAATCTCTATGTTCTTGAATTATGTCCTTTAAAACTCTTATACAGTCGCCTTTGGGTAGCATTTTCAAAAATCTACTTTTAATACTTTTACCGGTTTCAGGAGATTAAGTCTTTGTTTACATGTACAAAAGTAGGCTTGTAACTAAGTAATAACTGTATCTCTACGGTAATATTATTACAATACAGACAAGTCTATAAAATGAAAATAAAATAAAATGGAAGTATAATGCTGTCCATTAATACGTACAGATAACGTTAGTGTAAGACGGTTTACTTTATACTAAAATAATAAATATGATCTATAAAGCACATAACTTGAACATTTCTCATATGGACATACCTAATGTCAAAATATTTGTTCTGTCTATTATAGCATTCTGAAAGCAGCATTAATAAATGATTTCAAAAAGTAATATTTAATAATAATGTCTTTATTTTCTGAAACCGATAAACTATTGCACAAACCACGGTTGTTATGAATCATAACAAGCCTTACATGTCTTAAAATCCTCACTCTACGAGCTTGGATTTCAGACCGAGATCTGCGGCAGTTATGATACTCATAACATTCCCAGGTAAGTTATTAGCTACTAGATACATTTAACGCGTTATTTCAAAGGCAAATTAATAACTCTTTTAGTTCCTGAGATATACATGCCTAGCGATTTGCCGTTCAATTTGACCGACAAAAGTTGATAAGTAAACAAATTTTAATATATTAGTAATATCGGACACAATTTCAAAAAAATACAAAAAAAATCTGATACGTATTACCTATATCGTTTTTTGCGATTTTCACAATAAGCTGTTGCAAGAATTTTTATATGCCTTCTACCTATTAATTTAAGAAAATTTTAATCTTTAAATAGTCACAATTTTTTTTTACAAAAATAACAAATTATTATTATTATTATATTACTATGAAAAATATTGCATAAACTTTCATTTAAAATACTTTTTGAAATATGTGAAACTGGCTCATTATCACGGATTTTAGAATTTTCGCTATGTTAATTGATCGCTTCTATTAAGACAAATTTTAATAAAACAATTGGTAAAGTTATATAATTATTCTAGTAGAATTGAATGGCAAAGTAGTTAGCCCGGTATCTCCACCCATTTTTGGTTCATAACCCGGAAATGGATAATGGTAGAAACAGTAATATCCACCTGCGGTTTGAAACTTCGGAATCAGTATAGTGAGATTTATCTAAAAATATACAAATATATATAAAATAGAATCTCCAAAATTTTATGGAAAATGGGTGTATTTGGGTTTTGAAGGCTATAACATGGGCCGGATTTGTAGTAGTTGGAGCCCTCTAATTTGTGGCAGTCGTTCCTGTCGCCGAATTTACGAATTCAAAAGTTAAGTTTGTTCTCTTTGTCAGCTCGTGTTATCGGAACAATAAAAATTAATAACATTTTAATAGATAAAATAAGAACTATTCAATTTAACAAAAGAAGTCATTTTTGTAATGCGTATTAGCTGTTATTTAATTTTAATATCTTTTTAGGTACTAAAGAAAATGTAATTTTTATCAAAATGACAACTTCATCTTGACGTATTTTCTTAAGCGAAACAAGAGAGGTCAAGGTGAAAAAACAACTGCCTGTTTACAGGCTGGCAGGTTAGTTGGCAAACCTGGGTGACAGGAAACGGAAGGGGCTCTGCTGATGAAGTTCACTTGTTGTTTAATTGGTCCCGATTGACTTTTAAACAAAGGAACGCCAGGAAGTTTTGAAAGGTCGTAAGCTGCTGAAGGCCATAATGGTTTAATGTTCGAATTAATGATTGTGCGGTTTTATATTTTTTCCTAGTTGTTTTGTTAATTTTAATGTGAGATTTTAATTGGTGTTTTAATTTGCTACGTAAATAAATGCCGACTGAATATACAATTAAGGGAATTGAAATTAATTAAAATACTAAACCAATTTATGGTGGTTAAATGTCAATTGAAAAAACATTTCGTTCATAAAATGAAAATAATTAAATATTTATTATCGCATGTAATTTGCAGTCCCGAAGGGATGAAATTTTAAATGGAATATTTCAAAATAAAAAATAAAAACTTACCACAAAAAGGACACCGATTTTTTTGAAACAAAACATAATTTGTTAGTAAATGCATAAAAACTATTTTGAAATTGTTATATATGTAAGACTTCAGTTCAAATAAGGCTCTTTTATATGCCTTCTAAGTACAAATTAAATTTTAAAAAATCTTTTGTGGCCAACACATGACCATTCGTCAATTCCATGTTTGAAATAGCAATGAGCTTTAAGTAAAGTGTCACTTCCGGTTGTTAAAATGTTATTTGTTGTTCCAATAAATAGAAAAGTATGTAATACCTAATTTTAGATTATATTTTATTATGTTTTTCCTCGAAATTCTGTTAAGAGCTCCAAATTAAATACCACTTCCGGTTTATCATGTAGGTACAGTCAAAATATAATGTTTCAAATTATACACGAGTTTTAAATACCAAATTGAGAAGTTTTGAATCATGTTTTATTATATTTTTTAAGAAAATCTGTTTATAGCTTCCAGTTTATCAATTTTGGAAAACATCTAGTATGTCGTTCTCATTAATACAAAATTCTTAAATACCAAATTTGAAAAGTTTTGAATTGTATCAATTAAATAAAGTATCACTTCCGGTTTATCAATTTTAGCCAAAATCTAATATGTTGCTTCCCTTTATATAAAAGTCTTAAATACTAATTTGACAAGTTTTGGGCTATATTATAATATATTTTTCACGAAATTCTGTTCAGAGCTTCAAGTAAAGTACCTATCACTTCTGGTTTATTAATTTTAGCCAAAACCTAATATGTTGTTCCCTTTGATATAGAAGTCTTAAATACTAAAAATGAATGCAGAAAGCTTAAATACGGAAAATAGAAAAAGAAAAAATCGTCACACACACACACACACATACGCACACACGTGCGCACCACACACACACACACACACACACACACACACACACACACACACACACACACACACGGACACACACGGACACACGGATACACGGACACACGGACACACACGGACACACGGACACACACGGACACACACGGACACACGGACACACGCGGACACACGGACACATGGACACACGGACACACGGACACACGGACACACGGACACACACACACACACACACACACACACACACACACACACACACACACACACACACACACACCATCGTAAAAATAAGAAAAACCGTGTTGTAAGGAACCTTAATTCGTGCTTATTCACTGAAAACTCACCACCGAATTTTTGGACCGATAATATTACCTCCCTTACCTACGGTATGACGGGAGGTAAAAATATTGTTCTTTAAATAGCCCCAAATTTTAAAATATCGTGAAATATATATATATATATATATATATATATATATATATATATATATATATATTAAAAAATTTGTAATATTTTTAATAAGTCACATATTAATCTGAAACAAAATGTAATGTCAAAGTTCATACAGCTTCACATGTGACAAACTATCGCCTACGTTTATTTTTATAAATAACGTAGGTGACAGACAAACTCTTTCCCTATTAGCTATGAATGACGTGCTGTCGTAACTCTTAACTGTCTTACTTTTCATCAATTTTCAAAACGCCGATCGGAATTATTTCATCGTGTCATTCATAACAATATTGATATTGGAGCTGGGTCTGTACTATTTATTACTTTATTTAGCTCATTTATTTATAAATTGACAGTTGTGCATGAAATATGTCGCAATCAATTAAAGATATTTGTTGTACCTTTAACCTAATTGAATTTTCCGCTGTCAAACATTCATTTCCTCCAGTAATTCGTTCATAAATCAATCAGATAAACCTTGCCATATATCATCCACAACAAAATCGGAAAAAGAAGATCATTGTTCAACTTGACAATTCTTCATAACTCTCTTTTATTAATACGAGTTCTATCTTGCATCAATTAGAAACATCTGCACGAAACAAAGACGAAACGAGAGTATCTGCGGTATCTATTCGTTTCAGGTTAATAAATTTGAGAACCTTAAGCTGTTTTAATTGAGACAACTTTTCAGAACAAGAATTATGGAACAAATATTGTGTAAAAAGAAAAACTAATTTTGATAGCTCTATGATCTACAAATTCCGCTACCCTTGGTAAGGTATAGGGATCGTGGTAAGGTATAGGGATCGTGCTAAAATTCGCATATCGAGGTTTTGTTGTGGATCCTACACTCTAACTCAAATACTATCATTCAGAAAATTTTGAAACCTTTTATTTCGAACTTATTATATTATGGAAAGAGGCCATTAGATTTTGGCGTAAGTCGGAAAACAGGAAATGGCACTTTACTTGAAGCTCAAAATAGTTTTTCATCAAAAAATACCTTTAAATGTTATTTTTTCCAGATTAATGTTCATATAAAAATTCTTCTGTAATGGAAAGAGCCCATTAGATTTTGGTGAAAATCGGATAACCGGAAATGGTACTTTACTAGAAGCTCAAAATAGTTTTTCATTGAAAAATACCTTTAAATGTTAATTTTTCGAGAATAATATTATTACAAAAATTAAAGATTATTAAATTGTCTACAGATTTGCATTAATACTTTTTCTACATATATTATAGATAAAGTTATAAAATTATCTATAATTTAAATCCTGGAGCCTATGCTTTAAACAAACAAAACTTCTTGGTTATGCAGTTATTCAAATGTATGTAACTGACAGATAAATGTCACTGTTAAAGAACTAATCATTTTAAATTAATAATAGTAACGTTTTAAAAAGAAAACGTAAATAGAACAATAGGAAAGAAAATCAATACAGTTTCCAGCTAAAGAAAATAGTAGGTATATATTTAGATTAATAAAAATTAATGATTCACAAAAAAGTTTAGCTAATTCTCATTTTTGGATTAGTGAATTCTATTCTATCCCGGTATTTAAAATTTAATCTTCATTTTATTATCAAAAAAGGTAGTTAACTTGGATTAGATTAGACCATATTTTAAGAAATAAACTGCCAAAATTAGAGTAAAATTCGCTAATCCAAAAATAAGGATTAGCATAATCTTTTTGTGACTCGGACGGTAAATGGCGGGAGGTATTGTGCTGGCCAGACCAAATTTTTTAACTTAATTATCAGTTAAACGAAAAATATAGCATCCAAAAATTGACACATTCGTAATTTTTACAACTTATGATATCGATGCTTTATTTTTCGTTTTAAATGACAGTTAACAGACAATTTACCCAAAGATGAAAATAACATGCCTTAGACGGTAATAACCCCCTTCATTATTATTTAAAGAATGTTCAAAGATTCACAAATTTTCTATTTAAATTCTGTTTTAGTTCTTGGGCAATTTTTTCGTAATTTTGTTTCATTTTAAAGTAGGTATCTTATAAATTCTCAATATGGCTTTAAAAATTATATTCTTGTGAATATTTATGAATTATAATGAACATTTTTATTTTCAATCCATTAAAGAATTTTTTGTAAATCTATTTAAAGTTTACGAAAAACATTTCCATTAGACTCGTATATCATTTTAGAAAATGATCTTTAAAGTGACACATAAAAATAACAAATGGATTAAAGGCGGGAAGTAGACTGACAATTTATTGGGTCAAAAAGTACAAATTCCTAATGGTAAATCAATTTTAAATGAGGCAGAATTGAAATGGTAAAATATAAATCAAATCTATTTCCTCGTAGGAGTATACACTCCCCATTGTATTCAAAACCGATCGGAGAAATGAACCGAAACAAAATCAAGTTACCACACTTTGTCATACATCCAGGTCATTTATCAACCAAGTATTCTATTTTCAATCTTCTTTCCACCCAGTTACATGAACCTATAAATTCTCTCGCGCGAACACAAGATACATGAGTTCCCGATTCTAATTTATCTAATATTGATTGCTACTCGTGACTCGTAATTCGTGAGAAATAGCGACAGTTCTAATAGTTTCATGAAGAAAACGTGTTGGCTGTTTTCACCATAAATCGAGAGTGCCAGGCTCTCCTATATGTATAATCTACATAGCTTTTAACTGTTCATTTTTGACACATAAGGTATCTGATGCAAACAGTTTAATAAGGCCCAAATTAAATTATTTTAATAGTTATTTATTATATGAGTGTGGAATATATGATATTAGTCACGAAAGAAAAAGTTTCTTTAGTGACTAATATATATTCCACACGAGTATAATACAACGTTATATCCAACACTTTTTTAAAAACTTCTTAAATCATTTTTGTATATTTTGCGATCATAATAAAGCATTACGATACGCAATTGCGTATCGTAATGACCTTCATTTCGATACGCAATTTTTTGTTTTAGACAGTTGGTACTAGATGACGTTTCTTTAACCCATTTTTACCTAATTTATTTTTAGTTAATTGACAATTTATTTTAATAATATAATGTTGAAATTATTATTATTATTTTTATTTAGGGAAGATTATTTACATGAAAATGTACAAATGGTTACAAATATAATGACAAATTGAGTAAGTAAATGTTATTGTAGAATGCGCAAAATATAAAAAATAGTATAAAGAACTCATTTTATAAGACTTTCTTTCGCACTTGTCAATTAGAAAACTCGCTAACGCTCGTTTTCTAAATTTTGACGCGTGCGAAAAAAACATGTCTTATAAAACACGTTCTTTAATATACTATTATGTTTTCATTCATCGTTTGACACTGCCGACTCTGACAAGTCAATTGATGTAGTATTTTAAATTACAAAGTAACCATTGAATGCTTGTTATGGTTTTGTTATATTATTACAGAAAAAAAATTCTGTAATAATTATTGCCTGTCATTGGGAATTATTTGAAAGAAAAATACACTAAAATGAAAATGAGGACCTTCCTTTAAAACGTATTAGAAGCAGAAGCACCATCATATTAATATTAATTTCATAATATTAAATTATTAAATAAAATAATTTTGTAAAATTGCTTTTTATTTATATTAAAAAAAAACACAATAATTAGTAATAATTCCTCCGTGACTTCTAAAATATTCTCTCACGGAGTGACTAATGTTGAACATTAGTTATTTCATATAACCATAGGAACAAGTATATTATGAGTCAGTGTGGGATAAAAATGTTTTTTATATGAAAATTAGTTTAAAAATGCTAATATTTGAACTTTTTTACCTTCCGTCACCTTTAGGTAAGGAAGGTATATTGTCTTTGGTCAAAAAATTGAGTGATGAGTTTTTGATGAATAAGCACGTTTTAGAGTCCCTAGAATACGATTTTACTATTTTTACGATGATGTCTGTATGTGTGTGTGTGTGTGTGTGTGTGTGTGTGTGTGTGTGTGTGTGTGTGCGCGTGTGTGTGTGTATGTGTGTGTGTGTGTGCGTGTGTGTATGTGTGTGTGTGTGTGTGTGTGGGTGTATGTATGTGTGAGTGTGTGTGTGTGTGTGTGTGTGTCTGTGTCTGTGTCTGACAAAATTTTCTACTGCGATAACTCTAATACTACAATTCCAAAAATTATAATTCTTTCGTATTCCTCTTCGTTACATCCATGTGAAGAGCTGATTAGATTTTGGTTATAATTGGTCAACCGGAAGTACCCTCATTTGAAGATTTTAACAGTTTTTCTTGAAAAAACGATGTTAAATATAATTTTTTCATATTTAATGTTATTATTAATATTAAAGAATTATTTATTCTCTATACGATTTGAATGCATTTTATACTTCATATTAAATGGACATAGAGTTAAAAAATTATAAAGAAATTAAATATCATATATATTAGTCAGCTTTGCTATAACTCTGGTAACAGCTGCTACATTAGGAAAATTCTGATTGAAAGGTGTCAGTGTCAAGTGCAGTTGACAGTATGTTTATTTTATAATTTTACTGGAAATATAGGATCTTTTGTTACAAACTTTCTGTATGGAATTTGTATAAAATACATACAATTGCCTTAAGGTAATGTACAAGAAATATAGTCTTTTGCAAGGAACTTTCTGTATGACATTTATACAAAATACATAGAACTGACGGAAGGTAATGTGCTGGCCACATCAGATTTTTTAGATTTATAATGAAAGAAAGTTTCACATGAACAAAGCTTTTTCAATAAAGATTACTAATTATCCAAAATAAAAGTATTTCATTTTTTTATTAATGTGGGCCATATTTGCCTTCACGACCTTATTGTATGGAACTGTTCGACTTATTTTGACTTCTCTATGTTTTATAAATGTGTTACATTTGCAACACCCCGTATATGCACTGTTTGTGATAGAAGCTTATCAGTGAGCACTTGCTATTCCGAATTGGAGTTTGTTTTATTCCCGACGTATATGTCGCCACTCAGTGGATGCCATTTCATTTGTTTACACTAGCTTGTGTGACGTGTGACGCTGCTTTAACCCACTATAAACTTTCCAGACTGTGATCTCCATACTAGATTCACCATTCAAGATGAAATGTGTACATTGTACCTCAAATACTACATTCTACATTGCTTCTTATCGAACAAAGACTATCATCCATTCAGGATTTATGCTACGCTGAACCACGGCCAACGGATTGTGTGAGAGTGAATGCAACTCACAACTCGAAGATATGTTTGATTTAACAACAATAAGAAGACATACATATGAATACATTTCGAAATGAGTTTCTTATTTTCATGCATTTGAAATAAATAATTCAAATGTTATACAAAGAGGATCAAAATTTTATATATTTTATTTTTCTTTAAATATATTTTCCACAAATCTATTAAAATGAAGAATAAATTTTAAATATCGGGATAGAATAGAATTCACTAATCTAAAAATGAGGATTAGCTTAAACTTTATTTCGAATCGTAAATTTTTATTTTTTTAATTTAAATACATACCTATTTACTTAATCTGGAAACTGTATTGAATTCCTTTCCTATTGTTCTATTTTCTTTTTTCTTTTTAAAACGTTACTATTACCTATTAATTTGAAATTATTAGTTCTTTGACAGTGATATTTATCTGTCAGTTACATACATTATCCATAAAATATGTAGAAAAAGTATTAAGGCAAGTCTGTAGAAAATTTATTTTTTAAAATAAAGAACCAAGAATACAGCAAAAAACCTCGAAAGAAAAGGTGTATGAATTTATGCTGCAATTCTGAACAAATCTGTAATGCCCGGTTGCAGAAACGTTAATCAACGCGTTGTTCGGTTAGCGGTTCATCAAAACGAACAAATGCAACGCGATTTTTTGACAGCAATGAATTAAATGTCATAAGAACAAGGAAACTGATTCGGATTTGTTCGATTTGATGAACCGTTAATCGAACAATGCGTTGATGAACGTTTGTGCAACCGGGCATAAGTCTTACAGATCTGTAAATAATGAACAAATTCGCAACGAAAGTTGCCACTCATGTATAATTTTAAATTAATCAACAAAAATAGATGCGTTTTTGTCAGTTTTTTACTTATTTACAGATCTGTAAGACTTACGGGTTTTTTCAGAACTGCAGCATAAGATTCTGTAAAATTCATTAGTGTCGTTTACTTACGTTTGTATGAGGGTACATAAAATACTACATTATTTTATTATTATAAATATTATAGATGTTACAGTAAAAGCATTCAAAATTCAAAACTAATAGTGTATTCCGTAACTTAATCGCCGTGACCAAGGTTCTGGTTAAGCGTTCCGGAATGTAACCAAAACATAATTTCAGGATCGAGGTTCCATTTCGGAATGTGGTTCTTGATTCTGATTACTTTTTCGTGGCCATAACGACCACAATTTTGTTGTGGTTGTTGTGACCATTTTCTTATATCTTATAATATAATAAATAATATTGTATAAACATATAATTATTATTAATAGAGACTGATATGTATAATATTTACGATAGTATAAAATAGACAAATACTGTTACGTTGTCACATTTCGTGGCCGCGTGCCTGACTGTCAGGTCGAGAATTTGGGGAACCGGGTTCGATCCCGACCGACGCCAAATATTTCCAATTTTAAATGGCACAAAATTGACCCCTGTGGTGTACTCTTCACGCCAGCAATGAGTGCCCGTGAGGTGACGCTTGGTAAGCGCCCGCACGGTGCAAATATATCATCTTTACCGATATCTGTGTACAAAGCAGATTGGCACACCCAGCAATGGGTAATAAGCCGTGATAATATACTTATTTATTTATTTTATTTGTCACATTTATAATGATGCAGTGATTCCCTGCTTTACCGTCAAAAATTAATCAAGATGTCCCGAATCACAACCACTTTTCAATAATCATAACCTGACGACATGAACCAAAAGAAAACCATAACCACGGTCGTGGTTAAGTTACGGAATATACTATAAGTCAACTGTTAAGTTTATTAGTAAAAGTGAAATGAATCAAGGTAATATATCTGAATTAATAAATAAACTTACGTTACAACGGAAATATTGTCAACAACGAGCATCGTTTTAAAATGGAATGTCCTTAGCCGAAATAATTTTTAAAAGACAAGTGTGTTATATCCATCCTTATCGCACACGCTTGTAGTCATAACAAATGAGAGAGATAAATATATGCCAATTTGTTAATTCGTTCATGACATTGATGACCTTGATTAGACATTTTAAATTTTTTTACTGTACGTAAGACAACTACACTGTCCAAGTAATATAAACTCTCTAAGATTTAGTATTGAGGCAAAATATTTTACTCTCATCATACAAAGTAGAAGTAAACATACATTACCTGATTTATATTAATTATTAAGTGTACTATACGCATTATTTTAGCGAAATTATCTTTGTAAAATTCAATATTCAATTAATTGTGAGTGGGTAGATTAGTGTTGCACTACTGGGATAACATATTAAATATTTCTCACTAAATCCCGCAAAGTCATGTGTTATTAATTTTAACTACACACTATATTGCATACGAGATTTCTCGTTATGCCGCTGAATTTCCCTCAACTAACGAAACAATTTTAATCTGTTCGTATTGAAGTTTATCACAAATGATGGCTAGTGTCAGTATTCTGATAATTACCAAATTATATTGTAATCGTTCATCGTTCGTATTTCTGGCTCTGACACAAAATTATTTTATTTTCATTCCCTGTAGAAGGGATGTTTGAAGGAGATTAATTTTCAATTATAGTTTGAGAGTTTAAATTATAGGATTATGTTTCATAAACTAATAATACTTCATTTCATTTATACAGCTTTAGTTTGAAATATTTCCTTTAAAAGGATTCTTGCTTCTTCCTTTTTCATTTTACTTTATTGATCGCTTTATATTTTATACTTTGCGTACACAGTGAACAAACTAGTAAAAGATATAAATCGAGTAAATAAAGAAATATAGTATCACGGCATATTATCCATTTCTGGGTGTTCCAATCTGCGTTATGCAAATATCGGGAATGGTGATGATATATTCGAAGCATTCGGGCATTTATTAGGCGTCACCACATGGGTACACATTGCTGGAGAGGGCACCACAGAGGTCATTTTTGTACCATTTAATGTATTAATTATTTTCTTTATCTTTACCTACTCGAGTGTCTCAAAAAAGAAACGCGCTCTGCAAAAAGATTTCCAGAAATCTAATTCCCATTTAAAAAAATGTAAGTTTGTGTTATATCTCGAAAATTTACAAATAAAAAAAATATTTTCGTACTCCCCTAGATAGACAATAAAAATATCTAACTTTTTTATTTGAAACATTTTTCAGGATTACTGATAGTTCAAAACAAATAAAAAAATCTTAAAATTTAAAATATAGTCTAATCTAATCCAAGCAACTACCTTTTTTAAATCCCTCAACAGGATTAAATCCCAATTACAGAGTGGGTTCCCATTCACATACATCCATGCCTTAGTGGGATTCAAACCCAGAGCCCCGAGGACACTCAAGACATGAGGCGTTGTTTTAACTATTGGACACCAGACATAATAAAATGAAGATTAAATTTTAAATACCGGGAGAGAATAGAATTCACTAATCCAAAAATGAGGATTAGCTTAAACATTTCTGTGAATTGTTAACTATTATTCATGTAACATACCTACATATTTACTTATGCTAGAAACTGTATTGAATTCCTTTTCTATTGTTTTAATTACTTTTTTATTTTTAAAACCTTACTAATATTATTTTGAAATGATTAGTTCTTTAATAGTGACATTTATCTGTCAGTTACATACATTTGAATAACTGCGTTTTCTTTGTTTAAAACGTAGGCTCTGAGATTTAAATTATAGATAATTTTATAATTTATCCATAAAATAAATAGAAAAAGTATTAATGCAAATCTATAGAAAATTTAATAATCTTTAATTTTTATAACAACATTAATCTCGAAAAAATAACATTTAAAGGTATTTTTCGAAGAAAAACTATTTTGAGCTTCTATTAAAGTGCTATTTCCGTTTATCCGATTTTCACCAAAATCTAATGGGCTCTTTGCATTACAGAAAAAATTCGAAATACGTTTCAAAATTTTCTAAATGATAGTATTTGAGTTAGAGTGGAGGATCCACACATACACACAGACATCATCATGAAAATGTTAAAATTAGATTCTAGGGACCTTAAAATGTGGTCATTTACCAAAATCTCGATATGCGATTTATATATTTAGACAATAAAATTTTATAAGAAACGTTTTTCTCAATTTCTATTAGTTACGAAGTTATTTCAAAATTAAATATTGGCCAAGGTCGCCACAACATTTAACATGGTACAATTATTTGATTTTTTAAAAAAACAAAAGCACATCTAAGATGACCTCTGAAAGGTAAACAAAAAATACAATTTAATCAAAGTCGTAACTCTTATAGTTTTCAAGATAGCATACGTAAACCTAAAAGTTCATTTTTCACTGCCTCAAATCTCGGAAACTATGGCAGATCGGACCCATATGTTGATTAAGCTTTTTACTCATTTTGGTCAGTACTATATGCCCTTAAATTTTTTTACAGAATTTTTGATACATCCTGTCTACAAATCACGTTGACAATTCCAAATTATTCCCTGAATAGGGTTAAGACAAATTTACGTGTAGAATACTCTACCTATATACGTCTAAAACAAATGAAAAAGAAATTAGCCTTTTGTCCCTATTTTTTTCAGTCATCCTGTGTTGATACTTTGTATAAAACCAGCTAAAGAAATATAATTATTTCTATATTTATACTTTATTTAATTTTTATTAATTATTGTAAAAATATAAGCAATGGATATGAATGTTTCAAGTACTACAACTACATTCACTGTAAAACAATTTTTTATTATAATTACTCCATTGCTACGCTACTTTGTGACTAGTCGTCCGCGTGAATAATAAATATTAAAATAATACGATGCAATTTAGCGTAATGAAAGCAATATATTTTGCATGAAACTGTACGCACAGTTAGTATTGATGTGCTGCCATAAAAACAGCTGGCGCTAAATATTTCCCGTTAAAATCTACATCGCAAAAAATTTAACTAATAGCCGTTTTATTCCGCCGCATATTAAACAAATCCACAGGCCCAAATATCTTAATCCACAGCCACTGGCGAAAATAAATCTTCATGCAAAGTACGCGGCAAGCGCCAAAAACCACGCAAAAAATATAACGATCACTTCCACTTCCGATACAAATGAAAACTGCCGACGAGATTTAATACTCTGACCTTTACCCTACAGCTCATAATTACAAAAAGGATAGCAAGGATAATTTGTTATCTAGTTGTTATATTGTACGAACTAATGAGCTCCATGCACGATTTTTCATTCTTAACTTTAATTGATAAAGAAATAAAAATAATAGATCCTTATTTTTTATTTTGTCTCAAATCGATCTTTAAAGGTGCATACACAAATGAAAATTAGGTTTATGGTTTTTGTTTAGTTTTATGTAAGTCATTCATAAATTTAAGTTTAAATTACCTGAAAATTAGTTTTGATATATACAGACATCTGTGTAAATGCTTAAAAAAAAAAAAGATTAAAATATCGGTAGAGAAGTACTCAACAAGACACATGTGCGCTGGGGAACTGTCATTCGCTTGGCATTATTGGTTATATTTCAGCAATTAAGTTATGACAGTCTCCATGTTCTTCTCGCATTTGTTTAAAAAGCCGAATCCACAAAGTGGATACTAAATAAAGATGGGTGTATATATCTATATCATTTCTGACTTGTTCGCATTGGTGAAGTTTGTGACGTCAAACGAAATCATAAACCTAAAGTTTGGACCTTGCAATGTTTAGCCGTTTAGCTTTATGATTTGGATTTAGAGACCCTAAAGTGTGAATGGAATCATTACATAATGTGTGGCCAAAGTCTTTAAATCTAAAGTATAAACCATAAATCTAAACTTAATTTTCATTTGTGAATGCACCTTAATAATGAAAAAAATTCAATTAAAAATGACAATAGGTCTGTTCGTTTCGCTACTCTGCGTGTACGGTTTACTGCTGTTCCCACATACTTTGTATGGACGTGGCAGTAAACCGTAGACGTAAATTCAAACAATCAGACAGACCTATTGTTTTCCCCACTTCGTCCCTCGCCGAGTGCCGTAAGGCGTAAGCGGTTCCAACAGCCATTTTGATTTTCACGCTAGGTTCTACCCGTCAAAGTGACATTTAAAGATAATCTGAAATTTAACAATGAAGCGTATAATATCAAATCTTTATAGCTGATGTGTCGTATGGAAAACTTCAGGCAAAATTTAGAAAAATTAATAGAATGATGTTATATACTCGTATTATAGTTTTTGTTTCAAATATTAAAATATGCAATTACCAAGTCTATATATTTTTACTTTTAGAAAAACTGTGATCGTGTGTTAAGTCTCTATGAAATGAGTCTGAAATTTCAGTTCTGAACCTCTGACTTTACAACATGGCTGGCTTTTTTAATAATATCATAGGTACTTTAAAACAATTTTATACTACAAAAAATCTGATGTGGCCAGCACATTACCCTCCGTCCGTTCTATGTATGTTGTACAAATTCCACACAGAAAGTTTCTTGCAAAAGATTCCATATTTCCAGTACATTACCTTCAGTCAGCTCTATGTATTTTGTACAAATTCCATACAGAAAGTGTCTTGTAAACGATTATATATATATATATATATATATATATATATATATATATATATATATATACTTCCAGTAAAATTATAACACAAATATACTATGTCAATTGCACTTGACACTGACATTTGTTAATCAGAATTTCCTTAATAAAGGTAGTAGATGTTTCCATGGTTATATAGCAGCTTGCTGCTTTTTAATTTTTTAACTCTATATCCATTGAATATGAAGTATAAAATGCAATCAAATCGTATATAGAATAAAATATTCTTTAACATTTATAATAATATTAAATGTGAAAAAATTATATTTAACAGCATTTTTTGTATTCTAGAGACCCTAAAACGTGCTTATTCATTAAAAACTCATCACCGAATTTTTTAACCAAAGACAATACCTACTTTACCTAAAGGTGACGGGAGGTAAAAATGTATATAAAATATAATTTTAATGATACAGAACGATAAATTAGACTATGCTTGTTCGATTTGAATAAAAAAGGGAACATTTATTATTTTTTGCATAATCTCATTATTTTATTGTTTGATTACGTATACATTGAGCAAAATAATGCGAAACAACTTGAAATTTGTTTCGGACATATGAAGTGAATAAGTTTAATTTACTCTTACATATTATTTGCATATTTTCAATACGTCAATCTACCGAATTGATAAAAACTGCATTTTTCGTAACCGTAATTTCATATACGGAAAAATTAACGTGTACAAAGGATAATTATTTTTCTAGTTTTTGTATAGCAGTAACGATATTTCAAAGGATTTTATATTAACTTATGTTGTTAATTATATTACCTTGTGTTTTTAGTTTTTATCACCCATTAGTGTTCATTAGAAAATTTATAATTGTACATAAGGGATAGCAAGGATAATGAGATTTATTCAGATAAAATCCCAAATTTCCGATATCGCATTTCGCATTTTTGACAACAATATTTAATAACCCATTTGATACTTCGTTTAAACAACAGTTAAAATTTAACTGTTAGCGATGCAAACGGTCTTTAATGATAATTTATCGGAGTAGTATATAGGTACATATGTAATTATCGAGATATGTATATTATTTTAGTATGGCGTTTTCCTTAGATTGTATCCTTTTTAGAACATGAAACAAAGCTATACCCGAAGGGAAATATATTTTAATTATTTACACTCTGCATGAATAATACTATGAGAATCCTTTGTTTACTGAATTATACAGAGAAGATGTACTAGACATGTTTTTGTAATGTCTGTTACAAATCCCTCTTGCATGTACACATAATTAAGTTTTGTTGCCTCTGGGTTAAATAATAAATACGACTAAAAATATGTTATTTAGCTTTGTTGTTCTAAAATTGTTATAAAGAACTAAATTTAATTTAAAAATTATATATTCCATTGTATTCAAAGGTTAAACTAATTAATATTTTTGACTTTACAGTGACAGTGTATTTAATTTAGTTAGATAATTTTCGACAAAATTTGTTAAATAAATGTTAAATATAGTGTAACTAAGATTATATTGTATCAAATACTCGTAATTATTTGTTATACTCGAAACAATACGAGTGTCATTTGAAAGGTTCACGGCCTGACCAATATTAGATGAACGACCATATCATATCCTAATAGAATTCGGTATGAGAAAGCTTTCGACAAAATAAATGCCGTGTTTGAAGACTGTAGATCAAAAACAAAATTCGAGTGTAAGCTTTAGACTTCAGAAGACTGTTTGGCTCCCTTAGACTTCTACCAGTTTCTGTAATAGTAAAAATATCTAGCCTTGAATTTTTTTCAGATGACGAATTGAAAGCTACAGTAAACAGTTATTTTGACGAGCCCAACCGTACGAATTTCCCGAATGGCATAAAAATTCACGGAGACGAGACCATATATTGAAAAATATAAACAAATTCAAGTCAATAACTGTTGTTAGGCCGTGAACTTCTCAAATGACCTTTGTACCTGAAAACATATAATACCTAATAGACCTTTTCAATATAAAGAGATAGAAGATATGAGCAATGGGGATCTGCGCATAGTAAGAACAACTGAGGCTCAAGGTGTTTGTTCCTAAAAAATTAGACGTAAAATGTGAGAAAAGCCTCAGACAACTTTAAAAAACTTATCGAAAGAAATTGCAAAAGCTTTTATTGAAGCTAAAATGTCTAACTATGTAAATTTTCACCGAGAATACAGGTATTTTAGTGACTGCAATATTTTAGTCGATTCGTTTGACAACCCAACTGGCAATTGTTGGCGCCATTTTACTTACTATTTGTAGCGATAGAAAGAGATAGCCGTTAAATTGAAAAGGTCTATTAAAATGCAACAAGGTGTAACATAGAGAAATTTTTCGAAATATAAAGACACGCAATTTAACTTAGGCGAGATATAAAGAGATGAGTTTTAGTAAAGTCAGCATTAATCGTTTAGAAACTCTCTCGCCGAAGTCTGATTCTTGAGTACGCATTTATGCGGCTCCCAAGCGAGGTTGCACTCGCTTGTGTAAAGAACAAGTATAGATAAACACCAAACAGTATTTGAATGTTTAACCAAATTGTAATTGTATATCAACATGTTTAGTTATTTTAATATATTTATCCTTAAATTACATAGTGTTGGTATTAATTCAAATAAATCCTAAATAACAGTGAAAACTAGTGGAGTCCAATGTAGTGACTAAGGGGGTTCCAGACAACAATCATAGCAGTTAGTGATGTCAACTGGCACGATTCCAATGTAAAATCGCTCCCAAATGGTCACATTTCCTGCATATACGTGATTAGGGGTGTGTAAACATCTGCCTGTTTACATACTCCCGGAAAGAGGGATTCGAATCATTTGGAACTTTTGATTAAAGGTTATATATCGATTACATACACGTTATATATAGACAAAGGGCTATTTGTATCGTCATCGATGTTAGATTCGGAAGTTCATAAGTTACAGTTGGCAGAAACTGTAAAACTACCAGCTGTCAGTAGAAATTGTGCGATTTGTCGCAAGTTATATATAAATAAACTACCACTTCTAAAAAAAGGGAAAAGTGTCGTTCCTGAAGTTATTATATCAATATTAATATTAATTACTTCCTCCAAACTTGGTACTTTATAATTCGATTAACTTCGCCACCTCTGTCATTCATTCTCGTCCTAGCATCACCTTACGCTAAATCCTTCCAGAATTCCTCTTCCAGTCTTCCAGAAGCTTTAACAGTCATTCCAGCAACCTCGTCCACTTATGGTAGTTGAAGGGAAAGTTAAAGTGCTTCATTTATTATGAAAGCGTGCCTAGCTTTGGGGTAAGACGAAGTCCACGACACTGACGCCGACACCTCCATTAGGCCGAGAGTGCATTGTGTTACACTCTGACGGCAGTAAAAAGAATCACCGATGTTTAGCATGAAGTATGGCTGACGTTAACCTTACAAACGGAGGTTTTTTATACTTTACGAGCGGAGTTTATAGAGGTTTACTGCTTTACCGTGGTAATTATCTGTTTTAACATGTTGATTAATTTTAGGAAGACTTTTATCTCTTTCTTGTAAATACTAATTGCCTATGAATCAAGTTTTTCAGCTGACATCTTTCAGATAACGTTTCTGTTACATGCCAGGAAATTTCTCCTTTGATTTCTTTTCGTTTTCGTAGCATATTAAGCAAATTATGATACAAAGTTCTACATGAAAATTTTAAGCGCTGATAATATTAAAATAAAGTTTGATTTACAAAATGAATTCTCGAAAATTTTGCTTATACTTAATATTATTCACGAAAGATGACTATTCAAGGTCATTTATAATATTACGTGCAGTTAACTTCACTGCATTTCGAACCCATATGCGTGCAACGCGAAATATTTGTGGATACATTGTAGCTGAAAAAATAAATCTACTTTATTTGAAAGTTTTATCTTCTTCACCTACGTTTTTCTTAAAACAAAAATATAGACTTGACGTAAACCATAAAATAATAATTTGATTTGAATGTCAACGCCACTGTATAAACATTAGTACAGAGGGCAGTCTGTAACTCTACGACATATGTTACTGCTATTTTTAGTGTGTTAGAAAGTAATAGCACTATTTACGTATATCTGTCACACCACAAAAATTAAATAGACATACGTCAAATAATCATTCTGTTTCTAATATGTGGCTAAGCTACTGCTACAAAATACTGTGTATTCCTTCTTAAAAAAAATGACCTTGAATACATCTTTCGTGAATAATAGTTTAGCTATTATTTGAAAACAGCAATATTCTCTCAACGCCTCACGAAGGTATTTATGCCTTATTGATCAAGGGTGCTCAAACAATTGATATTTGCGTACACTCGCGACATTTATTTTGATCTCGTTTGCATGGTCTCAAATTCCTATAAATTTGATTATTGTTGCAGTTAACTGTTTGAAACAAATGAACATAGACAAAACTGTTGCATTTTTGCAGTTTTAATCAAATGAACATAGACTTATTATACATCGTTGGAATGCTAAAAAAAACTCTTTTCAATGGTGTAGTTTTCCAATATGGCGTGACATCATAACTCGTAATTTAACAGTCAGATTTTTTAGCACCACCCTTTAAAAGAAAATTTGTAAGAAAGTGCCCTAAAGGGGTACAAACCAAATTCCAATATTATTTCAAATTTGCAAGTTATTCGCAAACAATAAAAAACTATATCTATTGCCATATGCATTTATTTTCAAATAACGAAACACCGGTAAAATCGTCCCCTAGTAGAGTAACTTCCGACTTCGTATCTTTTACCTGCATATTAATAAATAATAATAAATAAAACGTACTTTATCTTTAAAGTACTAGGTACTCAATAAATAAGGAAGATTAAAAAAACTTTTTTTTTTACATAATTTACGAGATATTTGAATTTGATATATATAGATACTGGTGCGAGAAAGGTAACTATAGGATTCGTTAGAAATCAAATGCAGTTAAACTAAAAACAATTATGACTTTTTAATACTACGAATTGCTTCAAAATTAAACGAACTTTCATTTTTAAAAATTGGTTTATTATGTATTTTTTCCTAGTCATCCCTGTCATAGATAGATAGCAGTGTCAACTACAATTTACATTTTCGTGAAATAATTTTAATAAACACATAATGTTACAAGAAACGTTATGGAATTTATATAGAATATACATACGAGTATATTCAGAATTAACAGATGTTAATAAATTATAAAAAATTATTTAAGTTGTGTTTAGTAACAAAAAATCTGATGTGGCCAGCACATTACCTTCCGTCAGATCGTGGTCAGATCTGTGTATATTGTAAAAATTCCACACAGAGATTTTCTTGTAAAAGATTCCATATTTCCAGTAAATTACCTTCAGTTCTATGTATTTTGTACAAATTCCATACAGAAAGTTTTTGTAAGAGATTATATATTTCCAGGAAAATTTTAACACAAACACTTGACACTGACATTTGTCAATTAGAATTTTCTTAATATAGTATATGGTTATAGCACAGCTTGCTGCTTTATGAAATTTAATTTCTTTATAAATTTTTACTCTATATCCATTGAATATGAAGTATAAAATGTAATCAAATCTTATAGAAAATAAAATATTCTTTAATATTTATAATAACATTAAATGTGAAAAAAATGATATTTAACACCGTTTTTTCAAGAAAAACTCTTAAAATCTTCAAATTAGGGTAGTTTCGGTCGACCAATTGTAACCAAAATCTAACCAGCTCTTCATATAGATGCAAAGAAAAGGAATACGCAAAAATTATAATTTTTGGAAAGGTAGTATTGAAGTTATGCGATCCGAAAAAATCGTCAAACACCCACACATACATAGATCCATCCATACATACATACATACAGACATCATCGTAAAAATAGTAATATCGCATTCTAGGGAACGTAAAACATGCTTATTCATTAAATACTCATCATCGATTTTTTTTGACCAAAGGTGACGGAAGGTAAAAAGATAATATTTATTATTGATTATTTATTTTATTATTAAAGGCGGGTAAGAGTACGCACATTTTCTTTTTTGGCCTATAAAAAAATTATTTTGAAAAAAATACTTATCATTTATGAAAATATATATTGTTTATACATTTGGCAACAAAATTAAAATTATTCTAATTAGATTCATTTATTCATATTTTTAATATTAATGAAAATAAACAAAATGGGAAACGCGTACTCTTAGACGTACATGAATCTAAGAGTACGCAACTATTAAGGCAAAGAGTACGCATATTATTCTGGTACACATTTGTCGCATTTAAATATTTTTTTGGCCAGAATATGTGGTACAAATTTCATGCGACCAAAGTTTGCATAATTTGCAATGTATCCAGTCCATTTCTGGGGGATCCTTGTACTGTAAATTGTCAAGCGCTTTAACATGTTCTGCAAGCTTCTTTTCCATATCTTGATTGAAAACAGGGTTGTACCTATCTGGAATTGTCTCCTTTTAAGCGCTTTCTTAAAGTAGCTTCATGTAAATCTAGTGATGATGCAATATGTCTTTTAGATTCACCTTTACTAATTCGATTTTTTTCCTGCATTAACTCAGGAGTAAATTTTAATTGTCGATTGCTTTTTCGTTTATAATTGCCCATCTATAGTGAAAAAAATCAAAATGCAGGATAACAAAATAATATTTTATTTAAACTAAGGGTACGCATGCGTACTCTTAGTTTTAATTTTCTGCGTCCTCTTGGATTTTACATATATTTTATTAAATATTAATTTTACTATAACACGTTAGACGCCTCTGCAATCGTTACTGCGTACTCTTAAACTACAATGATAAAACTAACCTCTCAATAATAAATATGTCAAGCTGAATTGAATCGACATTACTGTATAAATAACCCAAAATAACAATATAGAACACGAAATTTTTGTTTCTTGTCTACTTTATAATTGTCTTGCCTTAGAAAGAAGATTTTCTGTACTCAAGAGGAACACATAAATACGTCTTGTTTGACTAGCTGAATGGTATTTTCTATTCCATTGATACTGCGTACTCTTAGAATAAGCGTACTCTTACCCGCCCTTACCCTATAAATGTTTTGTCTAAATTTATCGTATGTCATAAACCCCATTAGTAAATGTGACATAATATTTTCAATTCTTAGTGCGATATAGAAGGTATATTATTTCTGTACTTTAAAAACAGTTAATATATATCAGCAACATACATCTATTCGAGTATTAGTGAAATAAAGAGGACTGTTCATTCGAAACTAAACAAGTAAAAAAAAATCTCATTGTAATAGAAGGTCTTTTTCAATTTATTTATTCGCTTAAGTTCGTTTGGTGATGAATCGTCTTGCGCTAAATTGCTTTCCTATGCCGCTATTTTACCCCAGTGTCTGACTATGCCCTTGAGTCAAAGCGATGTAGGTGACATTGAGATTTATTTGATAAATGAATAGCAAAAAAATAACAAAGGACCGTCAAACGTGCCCAGCTAAGATAAACAAGATAACAGGCTTATGGAAATAATTCAATTAAGCTAAAGGATTCGATAACATCAATGACAGACATTATTCGCTGAAGGCCAATACTGCTGGTGACCATTTATAATTCTGGACACTTTCGCTTCGTTAATTAAAGAACCTTCAAAGAAGAAAAACGAAAAAGCAAGGAAATTTTCTTTTGTAATTTTAAATGTGATAAAATGAAATCCATACAACTTTGTGATGGTAATTTAGACATTGATTAAAATGCACAAAAACTGGATGACTGCTTTCTAGAGAAATTAGGTCATTTTCATTTTAGGAATTAATTTTCGCGCCTAGTTATTAAATTATTTTCGAAGGAGAAACACTAATCGTGAATTATAATTGACGTGTTATCAAAATTCAGAGAGTACATATCCTTAATCCTATAGATTTTGAAATGTTATCAAAAGTAATATCACATGACTTAGCAACAAATACAAAAGCAAAATGCATGGTAAATCCCGACTTCGAAGGAGGCGGGGTTTTACCTAATATCAGCTTGCTTGAGTGATTTTGCTTAAAAGCAAAAAGAATGATTGCTTAAAAATAAAAATTTATCTGAGAAAATCAGAGAGGTCGTATGGTATTTCGTAAGATAAATGCCAAAGAGAATGCAAAATGAAACAATTTAATTATTATTATTTGAAATAGTAATTAACTGTCACACTGGCAGTTATAAACAATAACAACTGTTTATTTACTTGGCAGCGGAAATTTATCGGGGTAACGGAGTTTTATCATAATATCATAAGAGGTAAATTTTTGCCAGAAAAATTTTCAGATTGTTCCGAGAGCGAGTTGTCAACGAGTGATTTTTGATCAATGTCACGAGATAAATTGGCAACAGGCTCGAGTAAAGCAATCGGAAAATTTTTCCAGGATAAAATTTAACCACGAATGGTATTCGGATGACTATTTCCAAAATAAAAAACAGGTAGTCATATATTTAATTTTTTTCTTGACAAAAATCTTGTAATTTTTAGTGTGTTTAGAGGTATTATGTTCCAGTTTGCTTTTTCAACGTTTTAAATAGTTCCTGTCCGAATTGACTCGTTTTTAATAAAAACTGATAACACTGAAATTATATAGACTTTGACAGGTATGTAAACAATATATTTCTAAAACGTCAAAAAAATTTCGCTTATCAAAACTCACTTAATACGACATCTTATTAGCTCAAAGGGTGCGAATTTTTTTTTGTGACAGTGTTTTATCGAATTGAAATTTGGTTACTAGGTAGAATCCTGAATTTGGTTTGGTTTGTATATTTATGAGTAAAATAGTCAGTATAATACTGTTCCCATTGGTTGAATTTTCAAGTGTTTTGCATCATGATTGGTTATAAAGTAGTCGATTGAATTTATCAGCGTAAACAACTATCCGTTGTAAACCTGATAGAATAAATGTTTCGCATTTTGCACTAAAAAACTTGACATCTGTCATACATTTCATATATTATCATCATTTTTGTTTTAACTAATTTGAGTTGTAATTAAAATTTTAAAATTGCAATTAACAAATTTATTCACTTTTGTAATTATTAAAACTGGGATTACTTTCCCGATTTCTGGCCTAAAATTGTATTTCCTGCAGTGCTACATCCGCTTTTCTGGCCTTTACTGTGCGATACCGTACTTCTAAAATTACTTTTACTTACAACTGCAAAATTGTTTGTTCACACCTCAGTCACCATGGCGGAAACTGCAAGATTATACCCTGCGGGCGGTAAAGTAGTATATGCGGGCGGTAAAGTAGAGCAAAAGCCCGGCTGCTGGTAAGCAAAACATCAAAAATACAATTGGAAATATAATCAGCACTCTTATTTTCAAAAAATGATCAGTTTCGCTGAAGCTTAACTAACTTTTATTAGAATTGCTTGAGGAATTTCCTCAGAAATTGCATGCAACTTTGACATTTTTTAAAAGTCACATAGTCATATAGTTAGCAATGCAACGCATCGTTTTGTTGTTTTGTGGCATGGCCACCTGGCCATGTAATATTTTTACAGAGCAACAAGTTTAATTGCATTTAAAAATAATGTAAAAACATTTCAGTTGATTGCGGTAGTGCGTATAACGTTGTATATACCTCAGGCCGAAAGAAGTTTACACCCTATAACGGGCTTTAAATTTCGTTCGCAGGCGTAAACCCCCAAAAATTCATACATAATTTCTAGTGATTATAACCCAAAATCCTTATCAAAGAACTTTATCTTTGAAAAGCAATTTTAGAGTCTTACAAAAATATTTACAAAACATAAGTAAAAGTTCTGAACGCAAATCCGTAGCTAATCTTGTCATCCGACTACACATAATTTAAACAAAGAAGCGCCGATATGCAAACGAGTTACATTTGACAACGTTGATACTGTTTATTTTCCCCAGAAATTAATTTAAATGAGTTCCAAAAGAAGGTAGGTTAGGAGATTTTAGGAAGTAAAAGGAAGGAATTGTAAAGTTTATTATTATGAATGGAACTATACAGGGTATTTGGCGTAAGTCCGACACCATGAATATTTCGTGTATTTTGAAAGGTACAAAAATGTTAATAAGCAAACTTATACTAAACAAAGGGGCTCATACGATGATCATAGTAAGAATTTTGTATCTCATCCGGTTTTAGCGGAATAGGTACAAAATAGAATCTAGCATAGGGAATCGGTATTTTTATTTTTTTCCAGAATATAGCCGCCTTGGTGGTCGTGTGGATTGAAGCAGCACACAACGCTCGAAGCGACCGTCACCGCTCGACCGTGAGGTCGTGGGTTTGATTCCCACCAGGGGCTTGAATGTTTGTGTTTTCAAATACATTATATTTTTATAAAATGTAAATGTAATATGGTAAATAATAAAAATAAGGTATTTCAATAGGGCTATAACACATTGGTGCTCAAAAGCCGACAAAATATTAATTAGATATTATTATTTCCAGTATGTAAATAAAATTAACTTCACAACAATATCAATATCAAAATATTATAGTTTTTCTTCAACCGTTTCAAAATGGCGACCATTTATTTTCAAAACATGTATTAATAAATTTCCATACAATATTAAGTACAGCATGCTATGAAACAATTTTAATACATTAAATTATATCACAAAATTGTTGAGCACTTCAACTTTATGTAGATAAATACATTTCTTTTGTTTTAAAGTAATAAAATTGTTTCATAGCTTGCTATGTTAAATTTTGTGTGGAATTTTTTTAATACATATTTTGAAAATAAATGGTCGCCAGTTTGAAATGGTTGAAGTAAAACTATGATATTTTGATATAATTGTGAAGCTAATTTTATGTAGGTAAATACAGAAAACATATAAATACAGATTCCCTATGCTAGATTTAAATTTGTAGGGGAGATCGGTGTCAATTATAACAGGTGTCAAATGTAACAAGGGTAGTTAACAGGGCCATCTTTTCGAAGTAGATTAAAACGCGCTTGCAGAGCGAAGCGGCAAGAGTCATAGCTCTTTGGTATTTAGTGTAAGTGCATACGCGCAAATACGGCGTCTGTTTCTGACGAATGTCTGTAAATCGACAAAAAAGTAAATACAGGTAGTGACACACATTGTTTCTAAAACACTATAAGTCCGCTGCTCGGAAATATTTCAAGTTAAGAATCAGTTTGTGAGTTATATCTGCTTTTATTTTTCATTAAAAAACATTTCGAATTATTACCTAATAAATACAAAAAAAAAGGAAAATAATATCTTTATAAGTGAAGCGGTGTCAGTTGTAACACATGCCACGGTGTCGATTGTAACGTGTTTAATAATTAACTACAATATTGATCATGATAAAAATTACAAGAAAAAACCACTGCTATCGAAGACATAAAAGAAGAAGAGCAAAAAAACAAAAAACAGTTCCAAAAGTAACAGTCGCAGATTACTCTTCAGATGGCTCCGATGAGGAAACTCTCTGATATATATTACAGGAGATTGGTTGCAGTGGCGAAAATGTAAAATCTGGACACCGGGCAAGTTAAATTGTACGAAGAAAGACCTATTTTATGTTTACCTAAACTGCAATGCCGTTAGCGTCTAAAGGCATTGGTCAAAATGGTCCATATCACCAACAGAATATATATTTTGTTTGCTTTCAGATGAGCCATCTGAATTTTGTATTTTCTGAGGTAATAAATAAATGTTTATTTTTTGAATAATTTCTTCTTTTATCTGTTATTTTATCTTATTACATCACTATTAAAATTTGTTACAATTACCACTGGCCCTATTACTATTGACACCAGTTAGGTGTCAATTGTAACATTTGTAATGCCTGACTAAAAATCCTTATACTTTTATATTTGTCACATTTTCAAAAGTTTAAAATTCAAAATATTATTCACTAAGGTGGGTAGGTTCTCATATAGGTAATTTCAAAATTTTGAAATGTAACGTTAACCCGTGAAAAATAAAAAATTAAATTTTGTAACAATTGACACCGGTCTCCCCTACCCATTTCCTAAACAACCGGAAGTGATGCAAAATTCCTACTATGGTATGGATAAGCGAAATATTCTTGGTGCCGGACTTACGCCAAACACCCTGTATACTTCGAACTTAAAATAATCTATAAAAATATGGACTACGTATCTTAGCTTCGATTATTCTAGCGCGACTTTCGTATAAACGGTAATTGCAACATTTTCTTTTGTTTCTTTTCTTTTCAATGATTCGTATATTTGAATTAATCCTTCATTCAACGTTTCAACTTTATAGCCACTCAATTTTTCTCTTTACCACGATCAGAAAAACAAACAACTACAAATCAACAAAACCATCTAGCACAAAAAAAACACAAACGCTGAATGGTGCGTCGAATAAAAACAGAAATGAAACGAAAACATTGTGTCGATTTCTTTCGTTAGGGAAACCAAGACGAAAACACGAAAAGGTACGCAACGCAGACAACCGGGGTTAATTACACTTCATGAGGACTTTATTTAGGAACAGCGGAAACATCAAAAGAAAAAACAGTCTGGCTGAAAGCAGCGCTGAATATTCAAATGACAACCTGGCACGAGTGAGGAAACGAATGCGGCGATGGTGATGTTCTTTCTCAGATGGCGTTCACGTAGCTAAGACCTTCCCGACAAAAAGTAAATTTAAGAAATTGACTTTTAAAATACTCTGGTTTTTCCTTGTCCTGATTTATTAAATTTAGACACCGGAATTTCATTTCTATTTAGATTTATTAGACAGTCATAAATTCATTAACAAAATAATAAATTTGATTAAAATTTAAATTTTAACTGACTCATAATAGTTCGGCATGTTTACAAATAACTGTCGAATAGGTTAAAATATAGATTTTAAACTTACGAGTCCAAAAACCGCCATTTAATATTGGGTTATATTGCCTTTATTATAATTACTATAAGATTTAATTCTATTAGGTCTTGTATCCACAAGCCGTGCACACTGGATTTTTACGAATTGTGCCAAAAAAGGGGTCTCGGTAAAAGATAAATCTTGCCTAGAAAATGACTCTTTACTTTAAATACCGGTTCAGTTATTACTTCAATACTTTAATAAAGTTTTTAACTCTTAGCAACATTAATTTAGAAATAGTCCATGAAATGTACGATTTTACCCCAAAGAAATTGCTACAAAAGCTTTTTTACGGAATCCTGTCTAAAAAACTTTGCTGTATAACATTAAAAGTTTCCGGAAATCGGACCATGGGAAACCTCCGGCAAATTGGTAAAAATGACAACATTTTTATTTTTGGCCTCTCGAAAACAATTGCCCGTATCAAAATTTTACAAGAATACAAAATTAAAGCTCTTCTCTTTCTTTTCAGTTTGCATTTTTTCATCCGAAATTTTAATACAATTAAAGATAATAGTAATTTACATTACAAGAACATTACTCAGAAATTTACGGGCGTGCACGGTATCTAATGAGTATGTAACAATTGAGCATTATACAACGTTTCTATACTAAATCATAAATTTTTGAAAAAAAAATCTGATGTGGCCAGCACATTATCTTCCGTCAGTTCTATGTATTTTGTACAAGTTCCACACAGAAAGTTTTTTTGCAAATGATTCCATATTTCCAGTACATTACCTTTAGACAGTTCTATGTATTATGTACAAATTCCATACAGAAAGTTTCTTGTAAGATTCTGTATATTTCCAGTAAAATTATAATTCAAACATATTATGTAAACTGTACTTTGACACTGACATTTGTCAATCAGAATTTTCTTAATGTAGTAGATGTTTCCATGTTTATAGCAGAGCTGGCTGCTTTGTGAAATTTAATTTCTTTATAATTTTTTAACTCTATATCCATTGAATATGAAATATACAATGTAATCAAATCGTATAGAGAATAAAATATTGTTAAATATTTATAATAACACTAAATGTGAAAAAGTGATATTTAACAGCATTTTTTCAAGAAAAACTGTTAAAATCTTCAAATTAGGGTACTTCTGGTCGACCAATTATAACCAAAATCTAATCAGCTCTTCATATGGATCTAAAGAAAAGGAATACGAAAAAATTTTAATTTTTGGAAAGGTGGTATTGGAGTTATGCGATCCGAAAAAATCGTCACATACAAACATACATACATACATCCATCCATACATACATACAGACATCGTAAAAATAGTAAAATCGTATTCTAGGGACCCTAAAACGTGCTTATTCATTAAAAACTCATCATCAAATTTTTTGACCAAAGACAATACCTTCCTTACCTAAAGGTGACGGAAGATAAAAATTATTGGACCTAACAGCACAATACATTAAACTATTTGATCGAAATAGTCATTGCAAATATAAGATTTTGTTACAATTTCTCTGGGTAGAGGGTCTTTTTACCTCTCGCTAAGAGAGGTATTGTATTCATGCTAAAAATCGTATATCCAGATTTTAATGAATAAGCACGTTTTAAGGTCCCTAGAATCCGATTATAACATTTTTACGACGATGTCCGTATGTGTGTGTGGATGTGTGTGTGTGTGTGTGTGTGTTTGTGTGTGTGTGTGTGTGTGTGTATGTGGATGTTGTATTCACTATATCTCCAATACTATAAGACTTAAGACATTTTTAACTACGGGTTCCTCAATCTAACAATAATGGGAAGAGTCGACTCAGTTTTGGTAACAATTGGACAACCGGAAGTAGTAGTTACAAGAAAAAAATCATCTAAATATTATTTATCGAAAATTTATGTAAATACATATATTATAGAGCGTTAAATTCTCTATTCGATAAATATAAATTCATTATTATATCTTCTACAGATTTAGAGATAAAGAAAGGCATATAAAATAATTTGATGTAAAAAATCTCAGATCAAACTACTTTAAGGCAAGAAATTCAAATGTTTGTAATTGACACATAAATGTCACTGTCAAAAATATTTGTATGTCCCTGTCAAAAATATTTGTACATTATTATGAAGATTATGAAAATAAAAAAAAGTCAACAACGCAAAAGAATATACGTAAAAAAGAATATAAAAGGAATTTGCGAAAAAATGACGAATATAAAGAAAAAGAAAAGGAAAGTAGAAAAAGACAATTTCAGGATATTGAATATAAAGAAAATGTATGTATTGTACATAATTTATATAAAAATATCCCATAGATTTTCCAAATATATGTGAGAATTATTTTGTAGTGAGACATGAATATATGTATTTGTAATTAAAAATATTTTTCGTTTTATGCGTACAACCAGGTAAAATATCTGGCGAGAGGTTATGTGTTGGCTACATCAGATTTTTTTTGTAGATTTCCTGGATTATAATTGCAAACAATGAATATAAAATAAAAATAACAGGCTTTACATTTGTTTCTATTCTAATGGAAAGTATTCAAAAATTGAAGGGTCAAATGATTAAAGTTTAAAATTTGTGTTGTAAAATATAAGTTTTTATTTTAGACGGAATAACTTAAAAGCTCAGTGAGAGATTATTTACGGATTTAATAATTTTATTTATTCAAGTTTTCATTTGTATAATTAGATTACAGTGAAATTTCATTGTGGAGGGTAATTTATACAGTTCTAAAAATAACAAAGTGCATTTGAAATCCTGAATTCTTAAGTTGAGAAACTTTACCCGCCAAATAATCTCCACAACTTCCTCCACTAACAAACTCCTAACAATATTTACATAAAACTGTACTAAATATATTTAGTCCACTTGCTCCAAATGTCGCACTTTTCCGAAGAAGTTAACATTTACATCTGAAGTAAAATATTCCTCGAATTACAGCCAAGGGAAGTTGATTAAGAAGTAATCAACTGTTAAAGTCAGTGGCCTCTAACTTTTTTGACGAGGAGCACAACCTTATTTGAAAGTAAATTAATAATTTATTACATTACATATTATTTTATAGCTATTAACATACCTAGGATTCTTATGAGTATCATAATTTCCGCAAATGTCGTGTCGCTCTACGAACACGGATTTTAAGACATCTAAGGCTTGTTTTGACTCCTAATATCCTTGGTTTATTCAATAGTTTATCGGTTTAAGAAAATAAAGACATTTATTAACAAATATTATTTTTAAAATTCCTTTATGAATGCTACTTTCAGAATGCTGTGATAAACACAACAATTATTTTGGCATATGTCAGTATAAAAAATATTCAAATTATGTGCTTTATTCCTCATATTTATTATTTTAGAATAAAGTAAACTGTGTTAAATACTAGACACTAACGTTATCTGTATGTATTAATGAAGAGTATTATACTTTCATTTTATTTTATTTTATTTTCATTTTGTAGACTGTTATTGTCGTCAGTATGGTAATAATATTACCGTACAGATATAGTTATTTAACAGTCTACTTTTGTACAGGGTGTAAATCAAAAAGTGAAACTTAGGAGTTTAACATGGGAAATCAATTTTTCTTTGCGCAAACGTTACCTAATTATTTTATGCAGAAATACTTCAAATAAAAGTTATAGAGATTTAAATGCAGCATCTAAATCATGTGAAACGATTATTTTATCTCTTCATATAAACGTAAAAATTAATTACAAAGTTACAGTTTTTATGAGCATTTTGTCTAAGCAGCCATGGATATAAGACAAAAAAAAACAAATATGTTTACAAAACTCAAAATGATTTAAAACGCTCAGTTTGCATTATAAAGTTACATAATACAACAAATTTTATATTCACATATACAGATATACTTACAGTAATATATTTTCAACATTATCCATTTTTCGTTCATAAACTGTATCATAGATCAGAAAATAAGTCAATAATTTTGACAGCTGTTACAGCATATACCTACCGAGGCAAATACTATCGGTAAAGAAGGAAGTGATAAAATGGAATTAAACTTGTTCTTTTTGCACACATCACAACTCACTTCATCTCAACTCAGTTATGTACTGAGCTGTTACAATTGGGCCAAAAAGAATACAGCTAATATCATATCACAAGTGTACAACTTTTTAAAAAAAATGAAAAATGGATAAAAATTTTAGAGTAAAATAATTGAAAATAGCTAAAAATCGCAAAAATTCTAAGATGTGAATAACCCTAGCGGTTTTGACTATTTTCAGGGATTTTCGTTTTTTGGCTGTAGTGATGCACGACGAGGCGAGAGTAATCTCGCATCTCGTCTCGTCTCGTTGCATTATGCGAGATGAGAACGAAAGCGAGATTGCAATTTAAAATTCGAGGCGCGATCGACTGCGAGAAGCGAGAAATCTCGCGAGATTCTTGCGAGAGTCTCGCAATAAAAAGTATTTGTAACTTTATAGCTTCGATTCAAAATTCAATTAAAAATACACTGTACAGGGATTAGAGCCAACGGTAATTCGTGCATAGAACACGTGAATGTGAAAATTATATGAATTGACTATATTTTTTGAGTCTATCTAGAGTCGAATGATATCGGTCGCAGAGCGAGGAAATGCAAAATAAAGACTAAATCGGTTTTGCATCTAATAGAACTAGATTTTCTCCAACATTTCAGCCCCTAATTCATCTCAGTTAAAACTACAGTTAATAAAATTCTTGTCGTCCCTGAGAAGTAAAGGATCTTATATTAAGGGTTGATAGCAACCAACACGGAGTGAAGCGGAGTGATTGGTTGCCAGCGGGTTCCCAGTGTAGCGCTTTTTTATGAGTAAATCTTACTTAAATAGTAGCATTATAGTTAATGATAAAGTGTAGAAACTTTTAGCTACAAAAATATTTTTTTTAATGTTTAATTAGTTTTACTGATGACAGAATGTATTAACAGATGACAGATGTTCGTATTGAAATAATTTGGTGACTAGAATTTAGTATTTCGTCTCTTTATTATAGTTATACGACTGTAAATACATGGAAGACGGAACGATTGGTCTGAACTTGTCTTTTGTAGTTCAACTGATACGTAAATACCGAGGTAAATACGTAGTGTGCACGCGCTTATTTTTACAGCGAGACTCTCGCGCGAGAACGAGACGAGATCCAAAAAAATGTGCGAGAACGAGAGCGAGATCGAGATTGGAGAACCGAAAACGAGACGAGATCGATATTTTATATTTCTCGTCTCGTCTCGCCTCGCGTGCATCACTATTTGGCTGTTCAAACTGAATTAACGAAACAAATTTTGCGAAAATTGGTACGTTTTAGTTTGAGAACCTCTGTTCTAAACTAAACATCCCCTTGCAATCTTCATCTTCAGAAAGAGTAAACTTTGAGAATTTTAAAATCTCACTGGATATTCTAATTAACATTTCTTCCAGTGTTTTTAACACGGCTGGAAGGCCTGGACAGACAAGCAAGTCAGATAATGTGAGTTTTCTTTTGTTTCCTTAATGTACTCCGAGTGCAAATAGGCGTGAAGATGTCTTCATCTCTGATGGCAGATTCATTTGTCTAGAAGCGTTACGACAAATCCAGGATCGTGGATTGCGTTGCTTCACCCGTCACGCGTTTTATTTTTAAATGTGAAAATCAAGCACTTTTGCCTTATAGCTGTGTTTCAAATTGTCTGAAACAATGTTTATTTAAATTTAAATTTATATTGGAAACATATAGAAAAACACAATATTCATTCTCTTTTTTTGTAGACTGAGAAAAATATCAAAATGGTAATAAAGTTTTTCTGTCTATACATGTATAAAATATTTTAGTTTAATGAATATGAAACTATTTTAGTAGAATCCTATTGTAAATTGAAAAAAAAAATATGTGATAAAATTTCTTTTTTATATTTTGCGTTCATAATGTAATCATTACGAAACCCAATTGCGTATCAAAAGAGCTTTCATTTGAAATAATTGATTAAATGTTAATTCAATGTTACCAGCTACAACATTACACATACAAATATCCCTAAATCAACTCGGTTTAACATTGTACCGTTTTATATATATGAAGTGTAATTATTAGACAATTATTATTAATTAAAACAAAGATTTATTAAACTATAATTAAATATTTAAAAGGTATTAAATAATGACAATTGCTAATATGAAACAATTATTAAAAATTAATTAAGATTAAAACCATAATTAACTAGTTAACACTAACACTATTTATTTAATTAATTAACACTACTATTTATTTCCATGATATTACTAATTATTTATTTCTACTCTTTATATTACTTTTTTATCTATATCACGTTCAATTGTCCGCCTACCGACTTCCACAGCGTCTATTTACTCAACTGACTCAACAGCGTCTGTATATTTAACTGCTCGAACAGAAGTCACCTCTTTCACCATACTGTCTGTATATATATATATATATATATATATATATATATATATATATATATATATATATATATATATATATATATATATATATATCTGTCTAACTTCCACAGTCTCAGTATCACCGACTTTCCGTATGCCACAATTCTTCAACACCAATGCCGAGTATCCACTCCACTTGCAGTTACTGTCCCCGTATACCTAGCTTCCCAATACTCTTCAACACTACCAAGTATTCACTTTAACAGCTATCCCGGTATATTAGTAGCTTTCCGACTCGCCGTTACTGTCCGTGTACATTATAGCTTCCCAATACTCATCAACACTACCGAGTATTCACATCCACAGCTATCGCAATATACCAGTAACTTTCCGAGTACCTACTCGACACCAACTGCATATGCTCACTACGATACTGCTCTGCTTCTCACAACACTTTACTCTCTAACAATCCATGTGAAAGTCTCTATATGTCTCTCCATGTAACTAACTAAGTCCCGAGCATAGCTCCGTCCCTTTTATACAGCTACCATTAACTTCCAGAGAACACAAAAGGTTCAGGCGACCGGAAGTAATTAATCACATCGTGGCTTGTTTGTTTTCGTAGCCCGGCTGCTAGTATTTTAGTATATAAAAAACACAAAATATAAAAAATAGTATAAAAGATAAATTTTATAAGACAGTTTTTCACACTTGTCATTTAGAAAATTCGCCAGGACTCGGTTTCTAAATTTCGACGAAAAACAAGTCTTTTAAAACTCGTTCTTCAATATACTATTTTGGTACACTTTCTAATATTTAAAATAAAAGGAGATGAAATGTGCAAATGCATAAACATCATTGCCCAAATATAAATATTCACGATAAAATATTTCTTTTTAATATAATTCACATCAAAGAACATTATGAGCTACTAATCCGACATTTCAATAAATCCAACTAGAAGTTTATAAATTAGATGTAAAACGATTCTAAATGCGTTGATAAATCATCTCCCGCCATTTTATCCCGACTTTTGCCATTCATTTTACTGAAATCCCAGTGATATTGAGCGGAAGTAAAATTATAAATCCCAATTGGAAGATTAATCACATGATTTCTCTCTATTTCCGCTCATAACGCCTGCTGGATTGCAGGACTCTCCATAAATAATTGACGTCCAGCAGGAGCAGGCAGGCAACCGTGAAAAAATTCCTATGATTTTTCATGTTTTTCATCTCATGAAAAACGTATCAGTAGTATTACACGGCTATTGCAATATGTTTTATTATTTACGTACGTATTTCAATTATTCATATGTATGTATGTAGGTATTTAGTTCGAATGTTTTATATACATTTAAAAATGGGTATTTATTATTCATAGAATATAAATGTTCATTTATTTTTAAAAACACCAAATGAACAAGTTCTATAATTTCATATTTTATTGAAAATAAACAATATACGCGTATAAGTATTATTGAAAAACAAGTAAATATTTGTATATTAATAATTTAAATTTAATAGACCTTTTCAATTTAAAGAGATAGAAGATATGCGCAATGAGAATCTGCGCATAATAAGAACAAATGAGGTCCATGGCATAAAACGTGAGAAAAGTCTCAGACAACTTTAAAAACTTATCAAAAGAAGTTACCAAAGCTTTTATTGATGCTAACATGTCTAACTGTAGGTATAATTTATGTGAAATACTTAAATAATTTTAATAATTTTTTTTTTCATTATTTGTGAGCAAATGAAATATTTTTTTTTTATTTCGGTGTACTTATGAGTCTATAAAAGCACTGTTTATCACAGAAAACACGACGTTTAGAAGATCTATAAACGTACTGTTTTTGGCGCCTTTCATGTTCTAGAGGTGGTAGTCATGCTTTCATAACTGACAGATAACCTCAAAATGGTACTTAAATTGTTTGTGTTGAAATATTACTTCTAATTGTGGATTTTTATCCTTTCTCTAGGTGATAGGACTACAAAGAAAAGAAATTTGTAGCTATAGCTATGTTAGTTAAGAAAGAATAAAAATCTGTGAAGTTAAAATTTCAACTAAAAAATTATGAAACAAGAAACAATGGGCTCAGGTTTACTTTGTCAAAATAATTAAAACGGTAAGTTTTATTTATTACAATTTAAATTTATGGTAATGCAATTTTGAATGTATTGTTATTCCAGGCAGGTTATGAAATGTATGACGCACCTTTCTTGAAAATGTTGACACTGTCTACTCAATTTGTGGCGGCTACTACCAAACGAATATGAAAAGTTGACGTTTTAATCCATGATTTCCAGTTACACGTTGTGGCGAACTATCGAATATATGCCATATATGTTTTGTATTAAAAATAGTAAGAACAGCTGTTGCCGTTATCTGTGCAACTGAGCAGTGAGTGTTGAGAAATTGGTGGAAAGTAAAAGTCTAGATCAATAAATTGTTCATTAAAATATTTCATTATTTAAAGAGTTTTATTTATATGTTGTTTTCTCAATAAAAAAGGCTTGATGGACCACGTAACGTCTTTCAATCCCATATTCAGGTTTTATTTATGATAACAACCAACACGAACCACCGATTTGTCAAATCAGGATGGTTCATTAATGAACCTTGGAGTTCATTGTATGTATTGGTTTTCCTCTTTCATAATTGTATAATGCTTGATACAATGTTTTAATGTAAACAATCAGACAAAATCACAATATACACAAACTGTCAAAATGTGAAATTTCAATTGTTAGCTGGAAGCGCTAGCAACATAACTGATAAAAAACACCAACTCATATTTTTGACAAGTCCTTTTTTAAAACTCTAATTGTCAATTACCCTAATTAAAAAAAATTGTATAAACAACATGTATCATAAGGCCTGTTGACGCACTCGTTCTTTGTAAAACTCGCCTGGCGGCTCGTTTTCCAAACTTGGACTCGTACGTTAACAGATTGCCTTGTGATACTTGTGTTTTAATGTAGTATTGTTAAATAATATTAATATCAAAGTTTAGTAAATCACAATTCAATTAAACACATTTGTGTTGACAAACAGATTACTAAACTTGTTTTTTTTTACACCACTACTAATCCTTCAATTAGTTACTACCACTTTTGGGGACGGCAATGAAAATATATTTTTAATAACGACCACCCTAATATGTTTCACCACTTGATACGCAAGAACACATTACAATACACAATATACACTCGTATGTAAACTGAATAACATTTGCAACATAATAACGAACAATTATCAAACACACAGTTCTAGCTAAATTTGTCCTACTCCACTCAACATGTTCATCAACAATAGACAATTTTAATTAACACAAATTATAAACTTGATTGATTCCCGTTCATTAATTATTTTCTAACATAGGTACCTACGCATTCAATTTCACCCCTTTGTAGTAGCAATTACATTTAAAACAATTTATTCTGCTGCGTAATTTGTTTTATTTCACAGTATTTTGTTTTTGTCGGCGTCGGAGAATGGCGTAGCGTAACATTTAGGGATTTTAATTATAAAAAAGGTTTGTTTCATCCTACATACACGAAAGCTATAAATTTGGATGCAATGCAATGTGAGTGGATGGTTGCTATTGTTGGGATGTAATCAGGAATAAAGTTTTAAAACGTATCTACCAGAGATTAATGCCTAGCGGTATTTGTAGCGACATGGAAATGTAATTACTATTTATCAGGAATTAAAAATTTGTAATGAAAACGTAGATAAACGTGTAAAGTCCTTTCTAAAGGATCTAAATTGTATAATTTAGTGCATATTTATGTAGTAAATTATAATTTTATTGTACGTCAAACGACAATACTAGAGAAACGCAGTCTTTAAGAATACGAATAGAGGTCTACACTATTTTTACCTCTCGCTAAGAGAGGTATTAATTGAATTCATGCTAAAAATCGCATATCCAGATTTTAGTGAATAAGCACGTTTTAAGGTCCCTAGAATCCGATTATAACATTTTTACGATGATGTCCGTATGTGTGTGTGGATGTGTGTGTGCGTGGATGTGTGGATGTTGTATCCACGATTTCTCAAATACTATAAGACTTAAGACATTTTTAACTACGGATTCCTCAATCTAACAATAATGGGAAGAGTTGATTAAGTTTTGGTAACTATTGGAAAACCGGAAGTAGTAATTACAAGATAAAAATCATCTAAATATTATTTATCGAAAATTTATGTAAATACTTATTTAAAGAACGTTAAATTCTTTATTCGATAAATATAAATTCATTATTATATCTTCTATAGATTTAGAGATAAAGAAATGCATATAAAATAATTTGATGTAAAAATTCTCAGATCAAACTACTTCAAGGCAAGAAATTCAAATGTTTGTAATTGACACATAAATGTCACTGTCAAAAATATTTGTATGCCACTGTCAAAAATATTTGTATATTATTATGAAGATTATGAAAATAAAAAAAAGTCAACAACGGAAAAGAATATACGTAAAAAAGAATATAAAAGGAATTTGCGAAAAAATGACGAATATAAAGAAAAAGAAAAGGAAAGTAGAAAAAGAAAATTTCAGGATATTGAATATAAAGAAAATGTATGTATTGTACATAATTTATATTAAAATATCCCATAGATTTTGTAAATATATGTGAGAATTATTTTGTAGTGAGACATGAATATATGTATTTGTATTTAAAAATATTTTTCGTTTTATGCATTTAACCAGGTAAAATATCTGGCGAGAGGTTATGTGCTGGCCACATCAGATTTTTCGTTTTGTAACAATCTAAATTCAAAGCAATCTGTAGTTATACCAACAAAGGCTTAAATTTTAACCTAAACAAAAAAAATGCCTATCGAAATTTTGACAACAGTGCATAATAATTCATTTGACATTTCATTTCGATGCAATTTTGTCTATTTAAGGAACGCTTAAAATTTAAATTACGTTGGTGCAACCGGCCATTAATTGTTGAACAATAAAGAATCTTTTAGTTTAGTCTCTGTTTATTTGAATCAAAACCAACGTTTCGGCAGCATATAGTGCTATTTTCTTCAGGGTAAAGAGATATCTAAATAACAAAACAATAGCAAAAAGTAACGAAGATAAATTTGAATATTTTTTATTCAATTTTACCGTTTTAAACTGTAATTATTAACTCCATAGCAGCAACTACATATATCTAACTGTTTATTTGTTAGTGAATTAAAAAGTCAGAAATTTAACTCACTCTGCAACAAATAATGCATTTAAAACACATCAGGTACGAAAATAACACTTTCACCACAGTCTTTATCAGACAGATCAGTCATTTTGTCAAACACAGCTTACTAACTGATTAGATTTTTATTTTGTCAAAATTAAATATTGTGAATTAAAAGGAATTAAGTATAATTAATGGCATTAAGCAGAATTAAATGGAATTATTGTATTTAAAAGGCATTGTTGGAATTATATGGAATTTTTGGGATTAAATGGAATTATGGAAATTAAAAGGAATTAACGTGAATTAAAAGGAATTAAGTAGAATTAATGGCATTAAGCAGAACTAAGTGGAAATTGGTTGAATAAATTTTATATCAATAATAATATTTCATCATGAACTTAAATAGAATTAAAGGAATTAAATGGAATTATTGGAATTAAATAGAATTATTGGAATTAAATGGAATTATTGGAATTGGAAAGGCATTATGTGAATTAAAAGAAATTAACATGAATTAAATGGAATTAAATAGAATTATTGGAATAATATGGAATTTTCGGGATTAAATGGAATTATGGGAATTAAAAGGAATTACCGTGAATTAAAAGGAATTAACATACATCAAATGGAGTTAATCAGATTTGAATGAATTATACGGAATTGGAATTATGTGTACCCTTTTTTTCGAAGTGATATCTCCGTCGAAAAATACAAGTAGTAGCTGTATTTATTTTGTACGTCAAATCACACATTGTCGGCCGTTTGGAATCGAACGCACGGAACATGATTCGGATGACGTCAATGTGAGCTACGAGATGTGCGCTAAGCCGCTCAGCCACCAGGCCGACTCATTATCTTAACTCACTTGGTGTATAAATATCTATAATATAAAAAGCCATGCTCAACCAAATTCTAGCCGTTATTCGTTAAGCAGTAATTTTTTTTAAAGTCTTTCTCTATAAAGTAAATTATTGATCTCATTTTGTTCTCGAAAAATAGGAATTTTGTAATAATTGGAGAATATCTTTGACTATTTAATTTATAATATATTTTTTAAATTTAATATAAAAACTAAAAAGTGTATCTGTTTTAAATAAAACTTGCTGTGCTCCACTATCAGTTAACCAAATTGCACATACAGGATTAAATAATTTCCGAATAGAATTATAATGACAAAGCGCCTGTTAACTCCACAAACAATTTGAAACACACAATTAATCTCCTGAAAACAACTCAACTACAAAATTAATCTAGCCATCAAACACTAAACCTAACCTAATTTCCATTTTAATCTCACTTGATTTCATTATCCTCCAAAAACTTTAAACGTGATATAGGAATAATAAGTTACGAAAATAGTCGGGGATTGTCACAAAGGTCCTTTCTATTACCCCTCGAGTGACGTACACCGCTGATAGTGTCTTGACGTCAGTCTGGACGGCAGCGGCGGAGGAAGATACATTTTAAGAAATATTTTAATGCTGAAGAAATAATAATTCTCTTAAATTTTAATATTCCCGAGGGGTTTGCAATATTATGAATACTTATAATTACTCTATCATGGGGTATAAAAATAAGGCTTTATTCTACAAAAGTTTGGGTATTTTCGATTTTGAGATGTGCTTTATATTTAGAGGTGCTAATAAAAAATCCAAAGTTTCGACTTTGGTGCACTTTCGGAAGTGCCGCCATCTTGGAAAATGGATGTGTATGTAACAAAATTTTCGTCTACGATAACTTCCATACTACAATTCTAAAAATTATAATTCTTTCGTATTTCTCTTCGTTACATCCATGTGAAGAGCTGATTAGATTTTGGTTAGAATTGGACAACCGGAAGTACCTTCATTTGAAGATTTTAACAGTTTTTCTTGAAAAAACTTTGTTAAATATCATTTTTTCACATTTAATGTTATTATAAATATTAAAGAATATTTTATTCTCTATACAATTTGACTACATTTTATACTTAATATTAAATGGATATAGAGTTAAAAAATTATAAAGAAATGAAATTTCATAAAGTAGCCATAGCTATGGAAACAGCTACTATATTAAGAAATTTTTGATTGAAAGATGTCAGTGTCAAGTGAAATTGACATAGTGTGTTTGTCGTATAATTTTACTGGAAATATAGGATCTTTTGCTATAAATTTTATGTATGGAATTTGCATAAAATACATGCAACTGCCGTAAGGTAAAGTACAAGAAATATAATTTTTAGCAAGGAACTTTCTGTATGAAATTTGTACAAAATACATAGAACTGACGGAACGTGCTGGCCACATCAGATTTTTTAAATATCTCCTCACAAAATTCCGTACAATCTAGAAAAAAAAAATCTTTTAGCCTATAAATAGCGAGCTATTGCGCTTGAAATAATTAGATATTAAAAAAATCTGGTGTGGCCAACACAATACCTCCCGCCATTTACTGCCCGAATCAGAAAAAAGATTAAGTTTTTTGGATTAGCGATTTACTGTAATTTTGACAGTTTATTTCTTGAAATATAGTCTAATCTAATCCAAGTAACTACCTTTTTTTAAACCCCTCAACAGGATTAAATCCCAATTACAGTGTGGGTTCACATTCTCACACATCCATGCCTTAGTGGGATTCGAACCCAGAGCCCCGAGGGCACTCATGACATGAGGCGTTGCTCTAACCATTGAGCCACCGGAACTACAATAAAATGAAGATTAAATTTTAAATACCGGGATAGAATAGAATTCACTAATCCAAGAATGAGGATTAGCTTAAATATTTTTGTGACCTTAAAACAGGGTCATTTAGCAAAATCTCGATATGCGATTTTTAGCACGATCCCTATACTTCCCTTACCAAGGGTAGCGAGAGGTAAAAAGGAAATTTTGCTGAAACTAATTTTTATAAATAACTTTTATGTATGAAACAATACTGAATTTTGGTTTACATTTTTTTTTTTTAGATTCTTTCATATAGCGATGCTCAATTTTGTTATCACTGGTAGATTTTAGATTACAACATGAAAGTCAGAAATATTATATGGACAATTATAGTACATATATACTACGTTTACATGCAGTTTTGAAAATGGTTTCAGTTTTCAATCAAAATTATGCAAAACTGTTTACATGCAGTTTTCAAAACAAGTTTAAAAATTAATTTGAAATCAGTTTCGGCGCATGCGCATTTAGCTTATGTAAGTGACAGATCCTCTTCACTCCAAATACTTCGTTTTGCTATTATTCCAATTATTTTTTATACCTCGTATCACTACGCACTAAAACTACATAACTGCCAGTATATTTGAATGTTAGTAATATAAAGCGACGGAAACGTGAGTAGTTTCGAAACTAGTTTTCAAGTCCAACTCATGAATTTTAGTTTTGGTTTGAGATAATTCAAAACCGTTTTGACACTGTATACATAGCGTTTTCAAAATTAAAAACGTTTTAAAAACGATTTCAAAACTGCATGTAAACTCAGTAAATATCAACACTGCGAAGGAGATTTCTTAAGCTTTCCAACAATGTATAACTTGCCTATGTTGTTTTGTTTTAAATAGCAAAAAACACCATTAATTAAATTAATAAGGCAACAATAATTAATGTTATAATCTCTCTGCTTAAAACAAAAGAACATGCGAATGATACACCGCTAAAACAAAATAAAAAATCTGATGAGGCCAACACTATACCTCCCGCCATTTAACTTTTATTAATTTAAATATACATACTTACATATTTACTTATGCTGGAAACTGTATTAAGTTCCATTGCATATAACTATGGTTCTATTTACTATTTTCTTTTTAAAACGTTACTATTATTAATTAGAAATGATTAGGTCTTTGACAGTGACATTTATCTGTCAGTTACATACATTTGACATATAATCTGTGGAACCAAGGAGTTGTGTTTGCTTAAAGCGTTATAAATATAAATATGATAAAAAAGTATGAATGCAAACCTGTAGAAAATTTAATAATCTTTAATTTTTATAATAACATAAATCTCGAATAAAATAACATTTAAAGGTATTTTTCGAAGAAAAACTATTTTGAGCTTGAAGTAAAGTGACATTTCCGATTATCCAATTTACACCAAAATCTAATGGGTTCTTTCCATATTAGAACAAGGTCGAAATACAAGGTTTCAAAATTTTCTGAATAATAGTATTTGAGTTAGAGCGGAGGATCCACACATACACACACACATACACACATCACATATATACATACAAACACACAGACATCATCGTGAAAATATTAAAATCGGATTCTAGGGACCTTAAAACATGGTCATTTACCAAAATCTCGATATGCTATTTTTAGGTCGATCCCTATACCTCCCTTACGAAGAGTAGCGGGAGGTAAAAAGAACCGTGGAGATATGCATGTTTTCAACGAAAACAATGACATATTTCTCTACATATGTCACATCACTTTTCGAAATGATTATACGAGGGTCATGCTAGAACAATTGAGAATATGAAAATCAGGTAAATCGTGGAAAACAAAATTTTGCATCATTTGAAAATATGTCAGTAACTGTAACTTTAGCAGTTTTAAGTCAGTCTGAAATTAATTAGATAGTTATTAATTCCCCTAGTAATTAGCTTGACAGTTTTAGCAATTTTTAAGTCAACAGAAATTAATTTGACAGCTTTGACAGTTTATAAGTCTCTCAGATATTAGATTGAAAGCTTAAAAAAAATGTTTGAGAGTTTTTTAGAAATGGAAGTAAAGAATGGTGATATAGTTCGAAGATATTTAAAATAAAATTCTAAAAAATATGAATCACGTGTCATATAATCAACAATTATACCGCAACTCTCGTAATAAATATAATTTTGTTCTTTTCATGATAAACATAGGTCGAAATACTATCATTTTCTTGATAATGCGTACATACAAGCATATGAACACCCTTTCAACAGACAGTTTATGCAAAGTAACCCAAGCTTTTAATGGATTCCAACCCATTGTACCACAACAATATATGCATATATTTGTTAATTTAGACTGCAGAGTAATTTCCCTCCGCCCATGTAGTCTGGCGTGCCCAGCGGTTTAAAGGTTAGGTCACAACGTCGCCATATTGCCGGCTTTGGGGAGATAACGGTCCGGAACAGTAGGCTGTGAACCGTGACCCCCGTGGCCAATTGTTTTCCGTAAAACACAAGCGCATCCATACAAAACAAACGCACGGATGGTTATAAATGTGCGTGGAGGAGATAGTGTTTTGTTTGTTGTGGCAATCACATCGCTAGGGATTAATTACAACGCCATGGATGTTATTTCTTTGTTGATTGATCCATTTGATAATAAATGCAGTTATTAAAGTGTCACCGGGGTTAGAGGTTGATGTATGTCATTATCACTCCATAATTTTACTCTCTAATGGATTGTATGCAAATGCATCATCATTTATTACCTATTCACATTCAAACTATTGTTGATTTTTATTTTGTAGATTTTAATAATGATAAATAGTTTTTTTGCTTTGAAAGTATTATCGGTTTTTCAGTGTATAATGAACTAAATATCACTAAGCAATGTATAGGTTAAAAGCACGGTTGCAATGAAACTTCCAAAATCCAGAATGCTTTTTACCTCCCGCTACCCTTGGTAAGGGAGGTACAGCAATAGTGCTAAAAACCGCATATCAAGAGTTTGGTAACTGACCACGTTTTAAGGTCCCTAGAATCCAATTTTAACATTTTCACGGTGTGTGTGTGTGTGTGTGTGTGTGTGTGTGTGTGTGTGTGTGTGTGTGTGTGTGTGTGTGTGTGTGTGTGTGTGTGTGTGTGTGTGTGTGTGTGTATGTGTGTGTATGTGTGTGTGTGTGTGTGTGTGTGTGTATGTGTGTGTATGTGTGTGTGTGTGTGTGTGTGTGTGTGTGTGTGTGTGTGTATGTATGTATGTATGTATGTGTGGATCCTCCACTCTAACTTAAATACTATATCGTTCAGAAAATTTTGAAACCTTGTATTTCGAACTTTTTTGTAATGGAACGAGCCCATTAGATTTTGGTGAAAATCGGATAACCGGAAATAGCACTTTACTAGAACCTCAAAATAGTTTTTCTTCGAAAAATACCTTTAAATGTTATTTTTTCAAGATTAATGTTATTATAAAAATTAAAGATTATTAAATTTTCTATAGATTTGCATTAATACTTTTTCTATATATATATATATATATATATATATATATATATATATATATATATATATATATATATATATATTATGGATAAATTTATAAAATTATCTATAATTTAAATCCCAGAGCCTGCGCTTTAAATAAACAAAGCGCAGTTATTCAAATTGTTCAAATGTATGTAACTGACAGATAAATGTCACTATCAAAGAACTAATCATTTCAAAATAATATTAATAACGTTTTAAAATGAAAAAAGTAAATAGAACAATAGAAAAGGAATTCAATACAGTTTCCAGCATAAGTAAATATGTAGGTATATATTTAGATTAATAAAAATTAATTCACAAAAATGTTTAAGCTAATCCTCATTTTTGGATTATGATTTTATTCTATCCCGGTATTTAAAATTTAATCTTCATTTTATTATATCTCCGGTGGCCCAATGGTTAGAGCAACGCTTCATGTCATGAGTGCCCTTGGGACTCTGGGTTCGAATCCCACTAAGGCATGGATGTATGTGAATGCGAACCCACTCTGTAATTGGAAGTTAATACTGTTGAGGGGTTTAAAAAAAGGTAGTTACTTGGATTAGATTAGACTATATTTTAAGAAATAAACTGTCAAAATTAGAGTAATATTCGCTAATCCAAAAATAAGGATTAATTTAATCTTTTTTGTGACTCGGGCTGTAAATGGCGGGAAGTATTGTGTTGGCCACACCAGATTTTTTAATTTGGTTTACATACAATGATCATAAAATAATGAGAGGGACATAGAAATTATTAACGCACGTATTATGAATTGCCCTACGAGCCCGCAGGCTTTGTTAGGTTAATCACATAGTGCGTTAATGATGTAGTATCCCACGAATATCGTACAAAATTTTATGTATCACCATATACCATATCCCACTCATATTAATTTTGTAATAGCCTTCTTATCTCATTGAATGAAAATTATTACCACACTAGAATTTCATTGCCGTACACACTAGGTTAACAAGCCCATTACATAACTAAAATGAGTGCGATATGGTATAACTTATTCCACGGTGATATATAAATAAATAAATGAGATATCGGGAAATTGTGCATTTTACGATTTTAAATTTTTATAAAGGTAAAATTTTAAGAACATTTCCATTGGGAAAAAGAAAATACACCACTGGGAATTTCATGAAAAGTAGTTATTCCACGGAACGTAAAAGACTGGTAATAATTATAATGGTCTTGTTCAAAAACTCGACATGATTTTGATTCATTTCCTTCTTTAATCATCCTCTTTCTCGTCTGGCATCTATCTCAATTTTTAAATTAAATTTATTCAATTTTGTATTAATAGCAATAGCCCTGGCATTTCTGATCAAAAGATAAACAAATGTTTAACATCAGAATATGTTAACTATGATTTATTGTATTATTTTCTATGACAGATTAGAATATGCTTGACAAAAATTAAATTATACTGTGTTTGAAATAATGAAAGAATTTTGACAGTTAATTGGGGCGTGGTTTATGAGTAAGTTTTACACCAAAACATTTTCGATGTTTAAAAAGAAGCGCCAAATGCACAAAACCGTAAGAGAATAAATACAGGGAAATAAGCAGGTAATAAACAATAATACGACAAATCACGCAGATCATTTACTTTTGAATTGTGTTTGCGTAAACCGCAGTTGACTACAGCACATAGGTAGCAACCAATAGAATTTTGCACAAGTTATAGGTTGTAGCGAATTTTGACACATAAAGAGTTAAACATTTGTTTATCTTTTTGCTCAAATGCCATGGCTATTACTATGTATTAATACAAAAATGAATAAATTAGTACTTCATTTATGCTCGGTTTTATAAACAAAATTTTGTGTATATAATAATATATACAAAATCTTGGATTATAATTATTATAATCCTGAGTAAAAATTTAATTTGCTTTTATAAAAGCGGACATTAATGGCATAAAATATTATATAATTTATCTTTCTACTGAGACCTCAACCGTCATTGTCAGTCAAAACGGGGTGGTGAGGAGCAAAAAACTAATTTCCCAAGTTAATCTCTTATGTCTATCTTGAAAAAAAAAACACGGTATTTACGTATATTTATGTCTCACTAAAGTATTATGAAATGTTTATTGCTAGGATACGGCGTACCTATACAAACATATCTATAACAACCGGGGCATTATACGAGGGCATAATAGTACATTATAATCCGACTATCGTTTATGGACTTTAGATTAGAAATAATATAAAAGGTATAAAATGAAAATTATTTTCTTTTTAATTATAATTCATTACAATAATAACAAGGATTGATTACAACAATTAATACATTAATTGATTACAACAATTAATATAATAAGAAAACAGCTTTGAAAGCACAACACAAATCATTTTTAATTTAATTATAATACTCAAAATTGATTATGAAAAGGGCCTTAAAAAGCAATTTTCTTTCCCCACACATGTAAATAGTAAGTACGTCGAATTGCAGATTGCAATGTTTCGCATTGATTTTGGACGGATGACGGATCACTAATTTTTTTGGAGACGATATTTATCCACGTTTGAATTCATTTTTGATATTATTTACCGTCACAGGTAACACATCCAAAGCAGTACAAACTTTCTAAAATGTAATAATATTCAGAAATAAGTGCATAAGAAATAAAGAACTGAGATCTGTCATGTGAAAACGAATCTCATATAACACTTAAATCTTGAGTAGGTTATGAACAAAGAAACGTATGTCAATTTAAAAATAATTAATTAAATGTCAATTTGACACGAGATACTGTCAAAAATGTTATCCAAAGAAATTAAAGCTTTTCTTCTTGAATCTTATTTTTAGAAATGGTATCATATTAGAAAACGGCGTATGGCAATATGCTGTATCCTTCTTTGTTATCTTTTCTCCTTTAAATTACATTTCAAGATCAATTTTGAGAACGACTTTTGAATTGAATAATGATCAGACATACGTTTCTCTGTTCATAGCCTACCCCAAGTTAAGATTTTTTTTAACACACTGTATATAGACAATATCTATTTATATTTGGGAGCTTTTAAAATGCGAAAGGAAAAAAATGTTGACTTGTTTGAACATATTAAAATCAAAATTCTAAATTTTTTAAATAATTCTAGCGTGACCCTCATATAAGTATACCCGTATTTTTTTAAATCGGTTATTTGTCAACATATTAAAAATAGGTACGAAAGTCGTAAATAGAACATTACAACTAGGGTTGCCAGATTTTAAAAGCATTTATATAGGACAAATTTTAATTTCAAACTTTTTATTAGTATTATAATTTTATAATAAAAAACTAACAAAAAAATAGAATTAATTGCAAAAAAGGATAGTTTTTATAGTTTTCGTCGTTTTGAGCTTTTTTCAAAAAATATTTTTCTCACTTAAGAGAATCATAAATTTTTTTGTAATTCATTTCAAAATTTACAGTTATTAGTATTCCAGATCTTATTCTGCTTATTGAATTATTGAAAATATAGGAGAATTTGTCTTGTTTATAGGATACCCTAATTACAACCCCAAAAATTATAAGACTTTATAAAGCAAGCTCAAACCTTGGTTTGCATACTTCATTCTTCGTCTTTATTTACTCAACATATAATAATTTAGTTTTCCTCGTTTTTCCGTCCATTTCTCTCTGTTCTTTGTTTCTCCCGCCACATTTCCAGTCCGTTTCCGTTATCTGCGTCCGTTGTCCAGCGTTTAAAAACTAACCACGGTCATTCTCGCGTTTATTTCGGTCATAAGTCAGCGCGTATCAGCCACTCTGTTGCCGAGCTGCGATCTAATCTCTGGCCTAGGGCTTCTTCACGCACAAGGACGAACACCGAAATACCCGGCCAAGGAAGGACATTTCAAGAAAATGTATACAGGATAACAAAATGAATAGACAAAAGGATAAAAAAGTGTTTAAAGGATTTACATAGTGTCATTATTTTTAGATAGTTGTTCCAAATAAGCAAATTGTTACCAATTTTGTGTTATCTTTTGAATAGACATATTTTTATCTAGTTTGTAAGTGGTTGCATATTCCTACTTTTGTTATATGAAATTCAATGGAATAATCAAGAATTCTTTTTCTTTTTATAAAATTTACTAAATGGTTTCAGTAACAAAATTAATAATATGTAACACGAGGGGGGTGCGCTAGAAGATGATGCTACTAAACTGATGACTGTAACGATGATACACTGACTGACTGGTGATAAGGAAGAACACGCACATTCACTTCCACTTTACACTGATGAACACTACGGACATTTACGGCAGGGAACTTACGTCGGTTTTAATAACTTATCTTTATTTACATGATTATTATAACTTATTATTAACTATGGATTAAACTAAACATAACTAACACAACTAAGCAAGTACTAAACTGTTACATTTTGTAACTAAGCGGGCGGGCGTCGTCCCAAAACTAAAAGACACTACATGTCCAAAAACAAGACACGTCTGCCCGACGCGACAAACTAATTTCGACTCTTACATGTTAACTCTCACGAGTATCTAATCCGACTATCTTTAAAAACAAAATGCTATCTTCAGGACAGGATTATCTTAGGGGTACGGGGTGCATAGGGTAGGGCATCCAAACTAACGCACGTATACATAATAATTTCCAGACTTAAATATCAACAAATATATGTCGTGACTATCATATTACGATAAGAATTTCTAAACTGGATTTTGACATTAATAGATAAACAGAGTTAAAATATGAATATTGAAACTATAATTTAGAAAAGTTTATAAAAAGTTATTTATCTGTTATTGCTCTTACCCTCGCCTTGTCAAAAATAACTCTGTTATCTTTGTAAGTCAAAATTCTTTGTTGACAATTAAGTCTTAAATATATTAAGCATAAGAGCAATCTATGGATGCCATATAATACCCTTCACTTTGCACCCCTAAGACATCCTCTCACGAAGATGTTAACGTTTTTAGTTTTTAGAGAGTAGGTATTAGATTCACAAGTGGAAGACTTGTAGTCTCGAGTTTTAGTTTGAAAGCGTGCTAAACGCTGGTACGCAGAGTTACAATGTAACATGTAAACAGTTTAGTTTATGTATTTAGTTATGTTTAATATTTAATAATAAATTGTAAATATGTATAAATATGTGTAAATATAGAAAGTATAAACATGCATCTAAATAACTAGAATCCTCATAACAATTTTAGTGCAACTAGTACCAAAGTTATTGACAAAAATGTGTCTGATGGGGTGCACCTTCAAAGAGCTGTATTGTAACTCTACTCTGTAGTGCAATGTTTCCGAGCATGTCTTTATAAAGTTTTTCGCCGTCTTTTGACCTGTAGTATCACCCATAAAAAAATAAGAAGACCGTAAACAGCCTGTATATAAATAAAAAATGTCCTTTAATCTTATTAATCTTATTTATTTATTATTCACAGTTTAATGGTGTTTGTTAAATATTTCAATATATATATTGTTAACATATGCTTACTTATATTTTAAAACTTACTTAATGCTTAGCGAAAAAATCATCCACGTATTCGAATAACTTAAGATCATCCTGCACCTGAAAATAAAATTTATACTACATAACCAGTCATAATATCATTATTAATTTTTTCTATTTCGGTGTTCTTATGTTTCTATAAAAGCACTGTTTATCACTGAAAATACGACGTTTAGAAAATCTATAAACGTACTGTTTTTGGCGCCTTTCATGTTCTAGAGGTGGTAGTCATGTTTTCATAACTGACAGATAACCTCAAAATGGTAAATTATTTGTGTTGAAATATTATTTCTAATTGTGGATTTTTATCCTTTCTCTAGGTGATAGGACTAGAAAGAAAATAAATTTATAGCTATAGCTGTGTTAGTTAAGAAACAATAAGAATCTGTGAAGTTAAAATTTCAACTAAAAAATTATGAAACAAGAAACAATGCGCTCAGGTTTACTTTGTCAAAATAATTAAAACGGTAAGTTTTATTCATTACAATTTTAATTTATGGTACTGCAATTTTGAATTGAATGTATTGTTATTCCAGGCAGGTTACGAAATGTATGATGCACGTTACTTGAAAATGTTGACACTGTCTACTCAATTTGTGGCGGCTACTAGCAAACAAATATGAAAAGTTGACGTTTTAATCCATGATTTCCAGTTCTACGTTGTGGCGAACTATCGAATATATGCCATATTATGTTTTGTATTAAAAATTGTAAGAACAGCTGTTGCCGTTATCTGTGCAACTGAGTAGTGAGTGTTGACGAAATGGTGGAAAGTAAAAGTCTAAATCAATAAATTGTTCATTAAAGTATTTCATTATTTAAAGAGTTTTATTTATATGTTGTTTTCTCAATAAAAAAGGCATGACGGTCCACGTAACGTCCTTCAATCCTATATTCAAGTTTTATTTATGATAATAACCAACATGAACTACCGATATGTCAAATCAGGATGGTTCATTATTAACCTTCGAGTTCATTGTATGTATTGGTTTTCCTCTTTCATAATTGTATAATGCTTGATACAATGTTTTAATGTAAACAATCAGACATAATCACAAGATACACAAACTGTCAAAATGTGAAATTTCAATTTTTAGCGGGAAGCGCTACCAACATAACTGATAAAAAAGACACCAACTCATATTTTTGACAAGTCCTTTTTTAAAAATCTAATTGTAAAATTACCTCAATAGAAAAAATAATATAAAAAACATGTATCATAAGGCCTGTTGACGCACTCGTCCTTTGTAAAACTCGCCTGGCGGCTCGTTTTCCAAACTTGGACTCGTACGTTAACAGATTGCCTTATGATACTTGTGTTTTAATGTACTATTAAAGAATGTTTTCATGTGTGATAAATATCACCCCACGCAATAAAGAAGAAAAACTGTTTATCATTTTATATTTCATATGCTTTTTTATCGCATCATCAATGAATTATTGAAATGATTTCTGTTTGAGACCGATATCATCTTTTATTTTTATGCACAGCTGGAGAATGTTTATCTATTCAGGATAAAAATTTATTTATGAGTTTATACTTTTCTGAATGCATACGCGCTAACATCTAATAGAATAAGAAAGGAGCATACATAAATCTAGGGAATAAATCATATGAATGTGTACTTTGCAAAACTCATATATTCTGCATTGAATGTGAAGTATTTCCCATTCCATATTCAATATTACAAGCAATCAGAGAAACTTGGGCTCGAATATAAGTTGCGAATTCCTAAGAGAGCACTTCTCATTTTGCTTAAAAAGTAAACTACGTATATTCATATTTAAACTTATTTTTAAATTTTCAACAGAAAAGATGCTTTTTACAAACGAAATGAAATTTTTCAAATAAAGCAAATGTGCTACATTATGGCAGTTTCAGTTTTTCTTTCCATAGAATAAGTAACAGTTGTTTTTATATGTATTAAAATTTAAAAAAAAATTAAACCAGGGGAAAATTATATTACGTCGTCAGAGCCACTCCGTGCGGGTAGATTGTGCCCCGAATAAAAGCGTCTGACCATAAGGGGCGCCATTTCATTTCAAGACGATGTATAAAATGTAATAGTATTTTTTTTGCAAATTGGTTTATTTGTGAAGGATTATTATCCTACCAAGCCGATATTTTTCTATCATTGCTTTATTGAAATAATAATTGTTAAAATGTTGATTACAACAAAGAATATTTTTATTATAGCTCAAGAATATTGATTACATCAAAAGATATGACGCTCAAAAACATTACATTCATATATGAATCAATAATACTAATTTAATTAGTTTTAAAAATATATTTAATTATCTAAATATTACTTATAATACAATAACTTCTCATTATAATGTAAAATAATCTGTGAATATGTTGTGTGTTAAAGGCGGCCTACCTATATCTATCTCTTTCTTCTATGTATTTTGTATAAATGTCATACAGAAATTTCCATGCAAAAGATTATATTTCTTATACATTACCTCAAGGCATGTATTTTATACAAATTCCATACAGAAAGTTTCTAGCAAAAGATCCTATATTTCCAGTAAAATTATAACACAAACATACTGTCAACTGCATTTGACACTGACACCTTTCAATCAGAATTTTCTTAATATAGCAACTTTTCCCAGAGTTATAGCACAGCTGGCTAATATATGATATTTAATTTACTTATCATTTTTCAACTCTATATCCATTTAATATGAAGTATAAAATGCATTCAAATCGTATAGAGAATAAAATATTCTTTAATATTTATAATGACATTAAATGTGGTGAAAAAATGATATTTAAGAAAAACTGATGTGGGCAGCACATTACCTTCCGTCAGTTCTATATATTTTGTATAAATGGCATACAGAAAAGTTCCTTGCAAAAGATTCTATTTCTTGTACATTACTTTAAGGCAGTTGTATGTATTTTATACATAGTAAAATTATAACACAAACATACTGTCAACTGCACTTGACACTGACACCTTTCAATCAGAATTTTCTTAATATAGCAGCTGTTTCCAGAGTTATAGCATAGCTGGCTAATATATGATATTTAATTTCTTTATCATTTTTCAACTCTATATCCTTTAATATGAAGTATAAAATGCATTCAAATCGTATAGAAAATAAAATATTCTTTAATATTTATAATAACATTAAATGTGGTGAAAAAATGATATTTAAGAAAAACTGTTAAAATCTTCAAATGATGGTACTTCCGGTTGACCAATTACAACCAAAATCTAATCAGCTCTTCACATCGACGTAACGAAGAGGAATACGAAAGAAATATAATTTTTGGAATTATAGTATTAGAGTTATCGCATTAGAAAATTTTGTCACACACACACACATACACACACACACACACACGCGCACACACACACACACACACACACACACACACACACACACACACACACACACACACACACACACACACTGTCACACACACACACACACAGAGAGAGAGAGAGAGAGAGAGAGAGAGAGAGAGACATACAGAAATCATCGTAAAAAACACCCCCGAATTTTTTGACCAAAGACAATACCTTCCTTACCTAAATGTGACGGAAGGTAAAAAAGTTGTTAAAGACTGAGCAGTCAACAAACAATTGAAAGCTACTTTCAAATTGTCGCCAACTCATTTACTGCAAAGGGTGGATCAATCGCACCCCAAATATAGATTGGGCACAGACTAAGAACCACGTGTGAGTCCGCGATAGATTCAAATATCATTTACTGCGTACAATATTTAAGTCGCGTTTGCACTAAAATTCTTAGTTCATCCTGTTCTTGTAAAAAAAAATAAAAGAATAGTTATAGAATCACATTCAATTTGTTGAAATGTATAGAGAAAACATCATTATTTATTGTATTTAAAACGTAAATTAAATAAATAATTCCAATTTCATTTTACAACCCTGTGCCTCATTCCCCATTCCATTGTACAATTGTGCGTTGTGTCGGGACACCGAGAGAATTTCTGCTCTCGTGATGGAATGTACGCGTGGGTGACGCGGCTGTAAGGGGTTCGCAACTCAATTGATGGCTATGTATAACGCGGTGCGCGCAGGGACCGAGTGTTATGATGAATGGTAATGTCAGCACAGCGGGGCAAAGGGACGAGAAGAAATACGTCAGGAACGCAAGGATGATGGAATTGAGTGAGTAATTGTGTTGGGTGTATGCTATTTCGAAAATTAAGCTTTCAGGAAGCAATTTTCTATTTTAATTTGATTCCAAATTGAAATTTTCCTGATATAATTAACACGGAGATGGCCGAGCGGATTTGCGCACGTCTCTTAATTTGCTGTGACATTACCCAAATGTTGCTCCGTAGCTTCGAACCCCGACGACCGAAAATGTGTGAATTGTGGTTAAAAAAATAAATGTAGCGGCTTGTATTTATCTTACTCGGATGATGACCCCAAGAGGAATATTTACCCCTGTGCTAAAATCTGAAGCCAAAATTCAAATTAATTATTCCTGTATTAGAACTATTAACATTTTTAAAAATTCAACACAATACAAACATACTTGCGATATTAACCTGCATTTTAAAGAAATAATCATTGAAATCTATTAGTACTTGACTTTGAATTTATACGAAAAACGGCATTTCTCGTTCTGCCTATAAAATCAAGGGCAAATAATAATAGATTTCAATAATTCTTTTTTAAAAATGCAGGTTAATAACGCAAGTGTAAGATTCCCTTTTCGACTGGACGCCACTGGTTTAGAAGCGCTGGCTTAAGGCAAAAACACTTGACATTCTTAAACACAATAACAACACCCGACCCTTGGATGGTCAGGGCAGTTAGTTGCCGTGTGCTAGCAGTCATATACGGATGTGGGTGAAACTCTGAATAGTGTCACCAAAGAAAAGACGAGATGCTTGCAATAACTATAGGTGAGTGGTAGAACTCGCTGTCATTTGTGTATTTGATATGCATGGTATATGTGAGATATACATTTGTATTAATAGTTTGTGGCCGCAAACATATGTAGTAGTTTCCTAATTATCCGAAGAGTTGTCTGGTACAACTCTGGGTCCATGGAGCTTTATGCTTCGAGGTGTGAGAACACCAAATAAGAGGCTGAGACACACGAAAACGTCTGGGACGTAAAGGATAAACGTGGGGTTTTTCATGATAGGTCTGGGACCTACATACGTGTGATCGTAAGCTAAACTCTCATAATGGGTCTGGGACCCATTGACCTCTGGGAGGTCGAGTCCTGGGAACTCAATATGTCTGAGACATGCGTGAGAGGCTGAGACACGAGAACGTCTGGGACGTTAAGGATAAACCTGGGGTTTATCATGATAGGTCTGGGACCTACACACGTGTGATCGTAAGCTAAACTCTCATAATGGGTTTGGGACCCATTGACCTCTGGGAGATCGAGCTCTGGGAGCTCAACATGTCTGGGACATGCGTATGTGGCTACGGTACCACTAGTGGCTCAGAAATGACTATTCACGAGAGCCGTATGCCAGCAATTCGTCAATGCACTGGGTGTATACTTTTGCGGATAGGGGTACCGGAATCCTCGAGGTGTTAGGCTGCATTTAATATGCGGGGCACCTGCCCAAGTCTGGAACTTGGGAGCAACCTTATTCCTGTCCCCCTCCTGTCTATCTTATTAGATTGTAAATTGGAATGACAATGTGTATTTTATCCCACTTAGGGGAACGCGTCGTAGAGGGCCAGTCCGTCGCTGACAAAGTTGCGTGTTTGGAAAAAGACGCCGATAACAGGTCAAAAAGGAAAGTGAATTGTATATATTAGAGTAATGCATGTGTTATCGCCCATATATACTAGTTAAATAATAAATGAAAAAGATTAATAAAAAAAACAAAGCTTTTACAAGTATGTTAGTATTGTGTTGAATTTTTAAAATGTTAATATTTATTTGATTTTTCGCTTCAAATTTAGGATAGGGGCTAAATATGCCTCTTAAGAAGTATACGAGTATAACTTAAATATAGTACTGGTTTAAATCTAACCAACAATATGGAAGTAATAAAAAACAATGGCTCGGTGAGTGTGGTTGGAAAAGGCAAATGACAGCAGTCTAGATTGATAGATAATTATAGCATATAAGCTAAATTTATAAGTACATAGTACAGGTAGGGTTAAATCCCTATAAAATGAATGTAATGAATACATTAAAGTATCTTTGAAAATTTGCAAGCGAAAATGTCACATTTTTCACAAATACAACCTAAAAAACTAATAATCATTTTATTGAGAAATGCATGCAACTACCCGAACAGAGATAACATATTTATTTAAATTGCACTATATACCCGAATTCCGTCAAATATTCTGTGCGTTAAGTAACCGTTAGACTAAAGTATTTTTTTGGAAATTAACAAGCGAAGAAGTTATAATTTTCGCAAATTCAGCGTTTGCAATAGACTCCGAAAGTGATGTGAAAATCGAACGAGAATGGGCCCGTCCAACTTTTTTTGAATTTTTAATATGTTATGAAGAATTTAAAAATAGAAATTCCGTATTTTTTGTTTTCTTGAAATTATGCTCAATAACGCCTAAAATAATTATTAAAGTTTTAGCGCGAAAGTTGTGACGTTAGCGTCACTCCGTCATACGTAGAGAGAACAGACATACGTTACCATTAATATGGTAATATACAATAAATGTTGCAACAATAAAAATACGTATCCTTACAGACTGTGATCAAAAATCTTTAGAGCTAATGGTAATAAATAAACGAGATAGTTATTATACCATTTCGAAATATATATTTGTTTGATTTACTATTTACTTACATGAATAGGTATAGGAGTAGTGTTAAATGATAAATATGAAAAACTTACAAAGTACATTATACATAAATCTGGTAAGTAAAATTAATAATTTTTGCTCTTTTTCATAATTCTTTAATATAATATTGAAGGTTATTATACTCACAAAGTGCCATTTTTATAATTAAAATAGTATTTAAACTATTTTCTATATATAATTAAATTCAACAATGACAGTATTGATTACAATAATCAAAGCATAGTTCATAATAAAAAGAAATCCAACATTTACATACCTATTTACTAAATGATTGCAACAATGATAAGTATTGAGATTACAATAATTAAAACATAAATTATAATATAATTTTATTTAATAAGTAAATTTCCTTTTGATCTTAATAAAAAATTACTCGGATATATTAAATATGTGTATGTTAGAGTATGTGTAAAACCAATCGCGAATTTATGAGCAAAATATGCATGGTCCACTGTATAGTGACATTTTCATAGGGTAACTGGACGACTGTAATGACGCTGACGTCACAACATGGCGTTCATTTTACGCTAAAAACTTTAATTACATTATTATAGGTATAAAAATACAAAATATATAGCAATTTTTAATTCGTTTTCATTTATTTATATTCAAAATTCATATGCGACATGTAATTTCTAAAAAATCGAAGACTTGGACGGGCCCATTACAAAAGTTGAAAGTATGTTTCTGGTTTCTTAACTGTATTTTGAAAGAGTTGTGAACGAACCGTATTAGCGCCAAATTTAAAGTAAGTATTAAGGATTTTGTACCTTTATCTCGTCAGTAGAGAGCAAATTTGCATATGGTTTGAAATATGACCGCCAAGCCGCCACAAAACATATGGCATAGAGAGCGTTATTCATTTGTCAATTTAATTTAGAGAATACTATTAAACTATTATTTATTTTTATTAGGAAAATAATAATAATAAAATAAAACAACTTTTTATTTTGAGACCTAAAATTTGAGGCCTCCTCGAATTAAGAGACCCCAAGCGCGCGCTTCGTGTGCCTTTGCGGAAATTCGCCACTGATAACATGTGTACATCAAGTGTATCCCACCCCAACGTAGTGAAGATAGCCTTTAAAAATTTATATTTTTGTAAATACTGACAAAAAATTCAGTTCGCCTTGCCGTGTTCTGTCATACTGCGCGAAAAATAAATAATTTACGGTTTTATGGCTTTTAGTGGCGTTGGTTGGAAGTTGGAAGCATCTGCCTCAGTCATTTGAATTTCAAATTCCTGCATCTATATTTTTTTAATGATGAACGGGTATTACGTGCACGCATTTCAATATAGTATTAATTAAAAATTTAAATTTTACTGCCAATATTGTTCGTCCCTGCTTATTTTTGTTTCAATATATTTTATTTTTTATTTGTGATATTTTTTTCACACAGTGAATTTTTCAATTTAAATTTTAAATTAGTTCCAAGTGATTATCGTTATAGCCATTTTGCCCTAATAATGAAAGAGAATATTCTACCAAATAGAGAATAATACTTTCTACCTCATTCTATTCATTATTCAAAAATATAATGCTTCGTCGTATTTCATGCTAAAAATCGCATATCCAGATTTTAATGAATAAGCACGTTTTAAGGTCCCTAGAATCCGATTATAACATTTTTTCGATGATGTCCGTATATGTGCGTGTGTGTGTGTGTGTGTGTGTGTGTGTGTGTGTGTGTGTGTGTGTGTTTGTGTGTGTGTGTGTGTGTGTGTGTGTGTGTGTGTTTGTGTGTGTGTGTGTGTGTGTGTGTGTGTGTGTGTGTGTGTGTGTGTGTTTGTGTGTGTGTGTGTGTGTGTGTGTGTGTGTGTGTGTGTGTGTGTGTGTGTGTGTGGATGTGTGTGTGGATGTGTGTGGATGTTGGATTCACGATATCTCAAATACTATAAGACTTAAGACATTTTTAACTACGGATTCCTCAATCTAACAATAATGGGAAGAGTTGATTAGGTTTTGATAACAATTGGACAACCGGAAGTAGTAGTTACAAGAAAAAAATCATCTAAATATTATTTATCGAAAATTTATGTAAATACTTATATTAAAGATTGTTAAATTCTTTATTCGATAAATATAAATTCATTATTATATCTTCTATAGATTTAGAGATAAAGAAATGCATATAAAATAATTTGATATAAAAATTCTTGAATCAAACTACTTCAAGGCAAGAAATGCAAATGTTTGTAATTGACACATAAATGTCACTGTCAAAAATATTTGTATACCGCTGTCAAAAATATTTGTACATTATTATGAAGATTATGATAATGAAAAAAAGGCAACAACGTAGAAGAATATACGTAAAAAAGAATATAAGAGAAATTAGCGAAAAAATTACGAATATAAAGAAAAAGAAAAGGAACGTAGAAAAAGAAAATTTCAGGATATTGAATATAAAGAAAATGTATGTACTGTACATAATTTATATTAAAATATCCCATAGATTTTGCAAATATATGTGAGAATTATTTTGTAGTGAGACATGAATATATGTATTTGTATTTAAAAATATGTTTCGTTTTATGCGAACAACCAGGTAAAATATCTGGCGAGAGGTTATGTGCTGGCCACATCAGATTTTTATTTGCGGTGTTAAGATGTGAAAACATTATTCTGAAGATTATAAATCATTTAAAGATGCGCAAATATTTTGCAGATTTAAGTGCATGGTCGCCAAAGTGTAAGAGCACAGTCCATCATTTAACGTCGCCCATCACTTAACCAAACAAACACCGTAAAAGTACTTAATTAATAACGCAAAGATATTTGTTACTTTTACAAAATCTACAATAGATGTGAAAAAATGATATTTAACATCGTAAAAATAGTAAAATCGTATTCTAGGGACCTTAAAACGCGCCTATTCATCAAAAACTCACCACCGAATTTTTTGACCAAAGACAATACCTTACCTAAAGATGACGGAAGGTAAAAAAAAGTTATAAGAATAGCCAAGGAAGAGGGACTCGTACACATATGGTAGAATGGACAGAGGATAGAACAAATAAGTTTGTTCAAACAGATAAGAAGCTTAGTAATTTGGAATAGCAACTGTAGGAAATTAGTAGCAGAATTGTACAAGGAAAGGAAGTATACAGTAAAATACAACAATACAAGAACTATTAACAACAAGACGTATTTATAAAGAACTGTAAACTTTGAATCAAAGCAGATTGGTAATAATAATAATATTCTTTTATATTGTATAAGCTGCAAGGAAGAAATTAGAAGCAGAATTACACAGGGAAAGGTATAGCATACAGCAAAATATAAGATTTATTAACGGCTAGACGCATTAATATTGAATTGCGAAAAGGATTTGCAAAATGTCTTATATAAAGTATTGTACTGTATGTCTGCGAAACGAAGACCTTGCGGAGGAAGGAGAAAAAGTTTTGAGCTGTGGTTAGGGTAACGGTTGGAGAAGATTGGTTGGAAGGACGGAGACAGGAACGAGGAGGTTTTGAGAAGAATAGGAGAAGAAGAAGAATTTTCAAAGAAATAAGAAAGAGGAAAGCTACCTGGATTCGATATATTTTAAGGAGGGATGATAACTGAAGGGAAAATACATGGGAGAATGGGAAGAGGGGCGAAGAAAATTTGGAATGTTAACTGAAATTAAGGACGGACAGAATTACGAAAGGCTGAAGAGACCTGTTCAAGGACAGAATTTACTAAATGATGATGATGATGATGTACACGAATAAAATGATTTGCAGCTATATTGGTTTAATTGTTCCCCACAGATTAGTTTAATTTTAGCTGTAGATCTAATGGGACAAATACATAAACAAATTCATGTAAATACAGGTCGCAATTAGTGAGTCACATCCGTAAACGAAGCACACACACACATTTAGAAACAATAAACAGGAAGGCCGGCCATAACTGATCAATAATAATTAGGAACATACCGAACATACCACTTTTCACCTTATTAGATATCTCACATTCCTTCCCAGCCTCAGCAATATTGAATTGCGATCGGACTTCGAAATATGTAAGGAGAAATAAAAATTTAAAAAATATATGGGCGATTCAAATTACTTCTAAATTTAAAAATTCTTTCATGATCTCTTTTATGTATTAACAATCACTTATTACCGTTTAAGAGGCTACTGTGGTTTCTTTTTCTAATGATCAGTCCACAATATTTTTTTATTAGTTATACATAGTATATTAAAATATAAAAATCTGGTGTGGCCAACACAATATCTCCCGCCATTTACAGCTCGAGTCACAAAAAGAATAAGTTAATCCTTATTTTTGGATTAGCGAATTTTATTCTGAATTTGACAGTTTATTTCTTAAAATATAGTCTAATCTAATCCAAGTAACTACCTTTTTCTAAACCCATCAACAGGATTAAATCCCAATCACAGAGTGGGTGCACATTCACACACATCCATGCCTTAGTGGGATTCGTACCCAGAGTCCCGAGGGCACTCATGACACCGGAGCTATAATAAAATGAAGAGTAAATTTTAAATACCGGGATAGAATAGAATGCACTAATTCAAAAATGAGTATTAGCTTAAACATTTTTGTGAATCGTTAATTTTTATTAATCTAAATACATACCTACATATTTACTTAAGCCGGAAATTATATTGAATTATTTTTCTATTGTTCTATTTACTTTTTTTTAATACGTTACTAATATAATTTTGAAATGATTAGTTCTTTGATAGTGACATTAACTGTCAGTTACGTACATTTGAATAAGTGCGTTTTGTTTGTTAAAAGCGTAGGCCCTAGGATTTAAATTATAGATAATTTTATAAATTTATCCATAAAATATATAGAAAAAGTAATAATGCATAACTATAGAAAATTTAATAAGCTTTAATTTTTATAATAACATTAATCTCGAAAAATAACATTTAAAGGTATTTTTCGAAGAAAAACTATTTTGAGCTTCTAGGACAGTGCCATTTCAAGTTATCCGATTGTCACCAAAATCTAACGAGCTCTTTCCATTACAGAAGAAGTTCGAAATACAAGGTTTCAAAATTTTCTGAATGATAGTATTTGAGTTAGAGTGAAAGATCCACACACACACACATACACACAGACATCATCGTAAAATTAGATTCTAGGGACCTTAAAACGTGGTCATTTATTAAAATCTCGATATGCGATTTTTAGCACGATCCCTATACCTCCCTTACTAAGGGTAGCGGGAGGTAAAAAGACGTATATGGAGTAAATATTTATAAACACAGTTGAACGAGTACCAATAAATACCAATTAGCAAGTTGAGTTTTTACCTTCCGTCAAAGGAAGGTATAGTATTTGGTCAAATGATAAGTTTTAGGTTTAGAGTCCCTAGAACACGATTAAACTATTTTCACGATTATGTCTGTATGTATGAAAGGATGTGCATGTGTAACGATTCTTTCAGATCGCATAACTTCAAAACGACCTAAAATTATAATTTTTGAGTATTCCTCGAGTTTTCATCTATATGAAGAGGTCATTAGATTTTGGTTAACCGGAAGTATCCGCATTTGAAGTTTTTAACAGTTTTTCTTGAATATTATCATACATGTTAAAGAATATTTTATTCTCTATACGATTTGAATGCATGTTAAACTTCATATTCAATGGATATAGAATTAAAAAGTTATAAACATATTAAATTTTATAAAGCAGCCAGCTATGGTATAACCATGAAAACAGCTACCATATTAATAAAATTCCGTCTGACAAAACTAAGTGTCAAATGCAAATGACATAGTGTTTGTGTTACAATTTTATCGAAACTACAGGATCTCTAGCAAGAAATTTTCTGTGTGGAATTTGTATAAAATACATAGAACTGACAAAAGTAATGTACTGTAAATATAGAATATTTTGCAAGAAATTTTCTGTGTGGAATTTGTACAAAATACATAGATCTGACGGAAGGTAATGAGCTGACTCCTAACACGCTCGTTGTATATTTATAGCCATTTCAGTCGCCATTCCAAAATATATTAATATTCGAGACGACCCAGCTATAACAAAAACCATCTTATTACCGAAGTATTTCAATTCAATTATCATTATCATTTTATTTATTAACTAAGTAAGCTGTTCGTCATTTTATCAAGCGCCTAGGCGCTTTAGCCATATTTTAAAACATCGCTAAGCTAATAAAGCTCTAATAATCTGAATAACATTGAAATTTTAATAATTATTGTCGAAGTTACAACGTACTGCATTAAAACTGCATTATCATTAAAATTTAATTTGTCTAATTGTAAAAAATAAATGTATTTGCAGATAAAAAAGTAGTTATGTTTATTTCTACAGTATATAAATTATAACAAATCATATTTTATACATATAATTATACTCGTACATGGGAAATGTTAAATCATAATGTCTTACATATTTGTCTCATGTTTACTTTCTGTTGTTTTATTATTTGCTGCTGCTGTAAGTAATTTATCATTTATTATTTATTTAGATAAGTTACCATAAACTCTTTAGAGATCACCTGCATTATTTTAAAATTTCAAGTTACAGCTGTCCATAAGACGCTTATCGTTTTTTTTTTTTTATCGGAAAATGGATTATGTTTTTTTATACTTAGTTTTACAATATTGAGCACTAAGGAGGGTATGTTTTTATGAATACAAAAAGGCTGTGTCTAGCCTCCCGGCATCGGTATCCTTATTAATCCCGGTTTTCTAATTATGTCCAGTGCTTTTTTTTGTAGAAAAAAGATGTCGGTACTAAAAAAAAGGTGGTTGAACGCACATTTTGTTAATTTTTTTATTGAAACAATAGAACAGTATAAAGCACATGTAATGTGTGAATTTGAATCAATTGGAATCAATATCAAAGTAAATAAAAGACTAAATAATTTTCAAAAGAACCGTGGAAAATAGATGCCGGAACGCCGTACCGCCGCATTACATTACAAAAAAAAGCCCTGATTATGTCGTAGCCAGATTGTAAAATTATCCAGATAATTCTACTAGCATATAAAAAAATCTGATGTGGCCAACACATAACCTCTCGCCAGATATTTTACCTGGTTGTACGCATAAAACGAAAAATATTTTTAAATACAGTAGAAATTAGCTATTTTTACTCCGGCGGCGTAGAAATTAGCTATTTCTACCTTCTGAATCAAGTCACAAAAAATGCAATTTTTACGACGTTTGAAAAAAAAACTGTTTCACGCATTGTCATCTAAATATAAATTATCTTGCAGGAATGCTGGCAGCTATTCTTAAAACACGGCGATATGACTTTAAATCCAAGATTTGCAGATGGAAACCTAACCGTTCATAAGATAAACAGAACTTTTTTTGCAACCAGCGTTTACCTTGATACAAAAATGGATATATATGTTGGAGACTCCAAGTTTGTAAGACATATTACAAATTACTAACTTAATCCAATTTAAATTTTAGTAATTTTACCTAATTTATACAATCTATAGGTACAAATGGTTTGAAATTTGTACAAAATTCTTTCAAAATAACGTATGGGACATAATTGCGTAGGCTTCCACAGTCTGAGTCATGAGAAATATTCGTTTTCCGGGAATGGACTGTGTCATATTTTGAGTCAGAGCTCAACGTTTCGCCCGCAGTCGTATGGGGCATCTTCAGGAGCAAGGGGGATAGTACTGTCTTAAACAAGGTTACCCGACGTGTCAACCACGCTAGAGGCCGAGTTTAAGCAACAAGAGGGGGAGACTCAGTTTACGTTTCAAGCACCCGACAGTAATAATAATAACAATAATAATAATAATTTTATTCCCAACAGAAGTCCATTTACAGGGAAATATATAATAATATTAAACATAGGTATATACTACTATAGTTAATTATACAACATAAATAAAGAAAGAAAGAAAAAAAAAATACAAATACAAATAATTATAAATAAAGGTTTTCATAATGTTTCTCTGCGTTGCGACACATAATATGGATTGGTGACCTGAGAAGAATATCCGTATTGGAAACTGGCATATGGAATGTCCTTTGGTGCCTGGATGTTTGCCTAGGAACATGTAACATAATACGGGACAATAAAGAGGAGCAATCAATTTTATTATTCAAAAGTAAAAGTAAAAATTTTGCGGACTGTTGCTCTCGTCTGATATCCAGTGATGGCATATTATGACGCTGTAATAAATTGTTATGATCAGTACCAATTTCAGGGTAAACTCTGTCAATTCGAAATGATAAATACTTCAAGAAACGACGATATATTTTATTAATAGCTGTTATTTGATACTCATATGATGGAAACCAAATTAAGGATGCATAGTCAAATTTGCTCATAATAAATGATAAGAATAGTGTTTTCAAAACAGAAATATTATTGAATTGCCTGGTTAAGCTACGTTTCCAGCTCTTAACATAGTCACTGTTTTTGTTATTTGTCATAACCTTGAAAGTTTGTCATACGTATAATGGCTTGAGCGTTTCCAGCTACTGTTTTAGTCTTTAGTCTTTGTCTTTGTCATAGCGCATAAACACAAAGTTTGCATGCTTCATACTTTCGTCATAGTCTTTGTCGCTGTTCTGTTGGAAAGAGATAAGTGATGTAAGCGCTATCTCTTTTTATGTTGCGAAGTAGTTCTACGCGTTGTATCTGTCATTATTTTGGTGGTTATGTTATTATTTTTGTGTTGAGATAATATAAATATAGACAACAGAAAGAAAAAAAATCATATTTTTTATATTATAAGTACAAATAAAATTATATCATATCTTATAGATATACAGACAATATTGAAATTTAAAGTGGAATATTAGAAATATTGTGGCTCGTTCACCATATTAATTTCGTGCTTTATTTCAAATGTTATTTTGGAATTATACAAAATAATTACATTATTACTTAATTTTAGTAATGATTACTACTTATCATTAATATCATTAATAACTATATAATTTTTGAAGCATTGTAAAGAGTTTTATAAATGTGCTCCTTTTTTGAGTGAACAAACATTATAAGTACAAAAACTTAAGACTGTGCTTATGTTAACAGCTGGAAATGGCCAATATCTTCTAACAAAAACATAATACAAAATACAAAAACAAAGACTAAAACAGTGACTATGTTAAGAGCTGGAAACGTAGCTTTATTCTAATGATAAAGCCCAAGGTTTTATTAGCTTCATTGCAAATATTATTTATGTGTTCTGTGAATTTTAGATTAAAGCAAAAGGTGATACCAAGATCTTTAATTGACTCTTTTTTACACAAAAAATTATTGTTAATTTTATATTGGCACAGTATAGGGTTTTGCCGACGAGTGTATGTTATGAAACAATATTTGTTGGCGTTTAAAATTAATTTATTGTTTTCACACCACGCTACCATAATGTTTATATTATTTTGCAATGTCATGACGTTTAATGATGTAATATTATAGAAAGAGTAATACAAAAAGTCGGCGCCACTGCTACCTTGTAAGACATATAGGACAATATACAATACAAAAATTAGCAGGGCTTAGGGATACAATGCGTAATAGAATTAAAGCTGGTTTTAATAATAAGCGATGTAACCCAGTATTAAATGACGGAATACTTTAATAGCATATTCAGTTTATGTAAGTTTAAAATCTATATTTTAAACTTGTCGAAAAATATTTATAGAAATTTCTCACCATTTGTGGAGGTTTTATAATTTGTTTGTTGAAAATGTAAACCGGCTGAAATATTATGAATTTGGGCTCGTACTTTAATATAAAACAACAGTATTTACATTTTCACCCATATCTACATAGTCACTTAATGTCCCATGCATTTTTTTCCAAACTTTCACAAACTTTCATCTTTTACTTCACAGATGGAGAATATAGTTCAGATTATTAATTCTTTCAGTTCTCTTTATCATACCTTGAAACTACAGCACATTACTTACATGTATTCTTTAGAATTTCTTCTATCTTGTTTTCGATTTTGCAGAAATCCATATTGTAGTAAATCACAAAACAAGAAGAATACAGCTACTGATGCACGACGAGGCGAGAGTACTCTCGCATCTCGTCTCGTCTCGTTACATTATGCGAGACGAGATCGAGAGCGAGATTGCAGTTTAAAATTCGAGGCGAGATCGATATAACAACTGTGAGAAGCGAGAAGTCACGCGAAATTCTCGCGAGAGTCGCGCAATAAAAAATATTAGTAACTTTATAGCTTGGATTCATAAATTCTATGAAAAATGCACCGTACAAGGAGTGGAGTCAACGCTAATTAATGCATAGAACACGTAAATGTGAAAATTATATGAATTCACTGTTTTTTGAGTCTATCTAAAGTTGATTCGAATAGTATCGTTCCCAGAGCGAGGAAATGCAAAAATAAAGACAAGATCGGTATTGCATCCAGTAGAACAAGTTTTCTCCAATATTTCATCCCCTAATTCACCCCAGTTAAAACCAGGGTTAATAAAATTATTGTTGCCCCTGAAAAGTAAAGGATGTTATATTAAGCGTCGATGGGAGCCAACAGGGAGAGAAGCGGAGTGATTGGTTGCCGGCGGGTACCAGTGTAGTGGTTTTTATGACCTAATCTTACTAAAATAGTGGCATATATTTAATGAAAAAGTGCAGGTACTTTTAGTTACAAAAAAATAATATTTTAATGTTTAATTCGATTTACTAATGACAGAATGTGTTAACAGATGTTCGTATTGAAATAGTTTAGAGATCACAATTTGATGATAGATTGGATATTTTAGAGGTAAATTAAATTATTTACTAACTTATAACATTTTCTGGTGACCGTAAACGAATAAACATAATGTTCGTATTGAAATAATTTGGTGACCAGAATTTAGTGTTTCGTCTCTTTATTATAGTTATACGATTGCAAATACATGGAAAACGGGGCTATTGGTGCGAACTTGTCTCTTGTAGTTAAACAGTTACGTAAATACGTAGTGCGCATGCGCTTATTTTTATAGCGAGACTCTCGTGCGA
>OY720456.1:11705109-11727609 GCA_963082715.1 Harpalus rubripes | reverse complement strand
GAGCAAAATTGTATTTGGGTTTTTACTTCAGAAAAAATACTGCATCCGAATATGCTAACGTTTATAATTTTTCAATTTCCGGAACCGTAAGAATAGTCGAAAACAATAATATCATTTTTGCAAAAATCATTGATGCCATGGAACAAAAATTTTAACAAAAGCACAAACATCTGTCATTACTTAAACAAATTTTAAATTTCGTTCTCGTGAAACTACATCCTTGTCATCAACTACAATAGGGCGCGAGCAGACACGTGACTCGAGCGTCCTTGACGTGTTAGGAATCAGCTGATTTGTATGCGTATGTCGTTTTGACAAGAACAATATCACTTTGACAAGACCAGTGTTTTGACTTATTTTAATTTTGAACTGTTGAGAAGTTATAATTTTTAATTTCATGTGTTTTACTGCCTGAAAATTGTATATTAATAGCATTTTACAATTTTTAAGCAGTAAAACATATGAAATTAAAAATAATAACATTTTAGCAGTTAAAAATCAAAATAAATCAAAACATTGGTATTGTCATCGTGACGTTGTTCTTGTCAAAATGACATGCACACACAAATCAGCTGATTCCAAGCACGTCAATGTCGCTTGTGTCACGTACCTGCTCGCGCCCTATACACTTTTCTCATTTCACCGGCAATGTTGAAAATGCTAAGTTATTATGCGGAGAAGGGAAAAATTTCAAAACAGTAAGTGCCAAACATTACTAACACACATTACTACACCACATTACCTTCCGTCAGTTCTATATATTTTGTACAAATTTTATACAGAAAGTTCTTTGCAAAAGATTCTTCCTTCCGGCTGTTGTATGTATTTTATACAAATTACATACAGAAAATTTATAGCAAAAAATACTATATTTCCAGTAAGATTATAAGACAAACACACTTATGTCAATTGCACTTGACACTGAAATCTGTCAATCAGAATTTTCTTAATATAGTAGCTGTTTCTATAGCTGTCTATGAAATTTAATTTCTTTATAATTTTTTAACTCTATATCCAATTAATATTAAGTATAAAATGCAGTCAAATCGTATAGAGATTAAAATATTCTTTAATATTTATAATAACATTAAATGTGAAAAAATGATATTTAACATAGTTTTTTCAAGAAGAACTGTTAAAATCTTCAATTGAGGGTACTTCCGGTTGACCAATTGTAACCAATATCTAATCAGCTCTTCATATGGATGTAACGAAGAAAAATACGAAAGAATTATAATTTTTGAAATTGTAGTATTAGAGTTATCGCAGACTACAGACACACACACACACACACACACATACACACACACACACACACACACTCACACACACGCGCACACACACACACACATACACACACATCATCATCATCATCATCATCATCGTAAAAAGCATAAAATCGTATTCTACGGACCCTAAAACGTGGTTATTGATTAAAAACTCACCGAATTTCTTGACTAAAGACAGTACCTTCCTTACCTAAAGGTGACGGAAGGTAAAAATTGCCATGGAATAATAAAATTAAATTTTCTCTAATTTAATATGATGATCAATGTTCAAAGTATTGCAACTCATACGGATGTTAATTAACGATTAATAATATCAACAACTGAACGTGTTCGGCCCACACTTCAAAAATGTCTCGATTATTAATCACAGTGCACACTTTTTCATTTGTTTTCGTGACATCACCTTCAATACATAAATTTATAAATATATCATCACGGCATATTACTCATTGCTAGGTGCTAGATGTGCCAATCTGCTCGAACTCGGATCACCAGATTCGCGACCAGACACACAGGCAATTTTAATTTTAAATACTATACGTATACTCGTATTGTCACACATAATAAAAAATATTGTTTTCTAAAATGAATTTCCCAAAAAAAAATCAAATAAGTTTCTGAAAAACTGAATTAAACTTTGAATATTTGATCACATCCTCCAAAAATTTACATGGCTAAATCTACTTTAAAAATAACGTCATTTCACACCAAACATTCCCATTCGTAGGATGATGTTTGCGTAAAAACATAACCGCAAAACTAGCAATACGTATGCAAGTAAACACTCTCTCGCTGTCCGAAAACCCACTAAATCAAATAAACTACCGGACATATCGAGCTTTCATGCAACATTTATGAGTTAGCGCGATTGCACTTCTTTATGAGCGTATCGGTCATACGCAGAGCGATATTTAGTAGATTCCCTATAAAAAAATATAGCTGCAGAAAGTAATAACAATAAATTCCATGAAGAATATTGTTAAGAACTTTATATGTTATAATCTCGTGAAAATTTAGACGAATAAGAATTTTTTTCTTAAGATCTAAATTCAAGAATGAGGTGTTTCAAAGAAATAACATCATTTTTCTTCTGAAATTCGAATAAGTATGTTCTACAATATTATTAAATATGTCTTTCCTGTTCAAATTACTGTATATATCAAGCACAGTAGCAATATAAAAATTTCAATTGGCGCCAAATTACACTGCCTGTGACGTCAGGATTACATTAGCCACTGACAAAACTGGAAAGATGATGAAAAAAAACAAATGTATCACACATTAATGTCAATGATTGCTTTAATGACAACTGTGTGACATAAGGACTGACTTATAGTGCAGCGTGATTTTTGGTCTTTTAGTGTATTTCTTAGTTATTTATTATTATATTACAGCGTTATATTTCGTAGTTCAATGCCCAGTATTATAAAAGATGGATAAGTAAAGAACTAGCAAAGTAAAATTTACTCTTGAAGTAAAATACTTTATTCCAGAGATTTTCGTCAAAACAAGAATAAAAATACTAGCTACTTAAATCTATAGAATAAATTACTCCAACGATGTTCGAGGAAGTAAATTTTATTCCGTAAAATAAATTTGACACATGTCAACATTAATTAAATTAAATTCATTATACATTTCATCCCATGCATTATTTTTACATTTATTTATCTCCAACATGTTTGCTTTGTCTATTTCTAAGTAATTTTTCCCCGTTCTCTTTTTTCTATTTTAATTGACACCTGACACTTTATGACACGCACACACACTTTATTGTCTATTTTGACTTTTGGATTTATTTCGTGTTAGGAACATACAGAATACATATTGTTAAAAAATATGTAAAACATATTCCAGCGACACATTGTTTTGAACAGACACTCTTCAGTTGGAGATTGGCATTATCGCCAGTAGTGGTCTTAAGAAATACTGTCTAGTAATATTTTATCCTAGATTTATCAATCTCTTTTATGCTCCAGTAGTGCAAAGATTAGCCGATATAAGAAACCGTAGTCTGAGTGCATCATTTTCCAGCTAAAAAATTAAATGTATTCAATAGTTCTTATTTAATTATAAAAATATTTATATTTACATCAAAATGTTCTATACAACTAAAAAGTTTTGATTTTATGTTTTTATCTTTACTTGCGACAACCATTTCATTCTTCAACGGATTCTATTGATCCCAATAGATATTGTATAGTCATTTAGAGCAGATATTTTAAACTTTAATTTTTTATCAGTATTTTTATTAATTGATGGTGTTTTTTGTCGAATTTATAATCAGTATACGTACATATATGAATATTTTGTACAGTTTAGTTTAGATAATGAGTTGGTTAGTTTAAATTAGGTTAAGTTGAATTATAGTTAGCTTGGTTCAAGACAGGTTAAGTTAGATATTTTTATTGTAAATACTATACATTTAGTACAGGCGTAATCAATAAAATTAAAGAAATGTACATTTTATCATGCAACCAATTATTGATTTGCTTATTATTTGAAAACAATAAATGCTTTAATAATTGTTTTTTGTTGCAGAAATGACGGGAGATATTATGAGCTACGCGCACAAGGACATCTATTATTTGGAAACAAAAACGAAGTCGCAAGTGAGTTTTTCATCACCCGGTAGATTTGTGATAATTAATGTGGGGATAGTTAGTGTCTGTACAGCAGTTAAAAGATGGAACTTAAATCGTCGTTACAGTGTGAATTTCGGTAATTACGTGCTGATTATCTGCAATTTTGCAAGGCTAATGAAGTAATATTTTTGTTTTTATTGCAGTCGTTTGTGTTTGTTAAGCTTGTAGATTTCGTTTTTAATTTCAGATTAGAGTTTTCATGAAGAAATTACTGCAAAAAACAATGCAACGAGCAACATGGTTTTAGTTTAATTGCATCATAAATATTCTTTTATTATATTGCACTTTCCATCAGCACAGATCATCAAAGGATTTTAAAATATTAACCATAATATTACACGTTTTTGTTTGGTCTTTCACATTTAACTGCAAAATATATTCTTAAAAAAATTATATCTAGAAACATATACAGGGTGTTAAAAAGGGTATATGCTATATAGTTCTGAGCAAGATTAATAAAAAAAAAGCTTAATCAGCATAGGTATAAGATATCAGTAAATAGACAATTTAAAAAATCTGATGTGGCCAGCACATTACCTTCCGTCAGTTCTATGTATTTTATACAAATTCCATATAAACAGTTTCTTGCGAAAGATTCTGTATTTTTAGTATATTACCTTACCTCATCTCTATGTATTTTGTACAAATTCTATACAGAAAGTTTCTTAAAATTGATTCTGTTTGCAGTAAAATTATAACACAAACATACTATGTCAATCGCAGTTGACATTGACATCTGTCTATCAGAATTTTCTTTATTTATATTAGGTGTTTCCATTGTTATTGCATAGCTGGCTGCTTTATGAAATTTAATTTCTTTATAATTTTTTTAGCTCTATTCATTGAATATGAAGTATAAAATGTAATCATATCGTATAGAGAATAAAATATTCTTTAATATTTATAATAACATTAAATGTGAAAAAATGATATTTAACAGCATTTTTTCAAGAAAAACTGTTAAAGTCTTCAAATGAGGGTACTTCCGGTCGACCAATTATAACCAAAATCTAATTAGCTCTTCATACCAATGTAACGATGAGGAATACGAAAGATTTATAATTTTTAGAATTGTAGTGTTGGAGTTACCGTTGTAGAACAAATCGTCACACACACACACACACACACACACACACGCGCGCGCACGCACACACGCACGCACGCACACGCACACTCACGCGCACACTCACACACACGCACACGCGCACTTGCACACACACACACACACACACACACACACACACACACGCACGCACACACGCACGCACGCACACGCACACTCACGCGCACGCGCACACTCACACACACTCACACGCACACGCGCACTTGCACACACACACACACACACACACACACACACACACGCACGCACACACGCACGCACGCACACGCACACTCACGCGCACGCGCACACTCACACACACTCACACGCACACGCGCACTTGCACACACACACACACACACACACACACACACACACACGCACACAACAAACCCTTCCATCCCTAAAGGTATGACGGAAGGTAAAAGACAATAAAATTTTATATGAAACAATTTTCTCAATTTCTAATAGTTACGAAGTTAATTGCAAATTAAAATAAATATTCGCCAAAGGTGCCACAACATTTAACTTACAATTATTAGATTTTTAGAAACAAAAGCAAATCTACGATAACCTCTGAAAAGTAAGCAAAAAGTCTCATTTAATCAAAGTCGTAACTCTTATAGATTACAAGATAGCAGAGATAAAGATCGGACCCATATTGATTAAACAGTTTTTAATCAATTTGGCCAGTACTATATGCCCTCAATTTTTTTACTCTTCGCTACGCTATCTATTAAATGTATTTGCACACTAAAATGAGTGGCAAAATATCCCCCTACCTCGATATTTATTTAGCTTATTATATGCAAAATAAATACATAGCTACACGTGAACTCATACGACGTACGTACATAGATACGTACGTAGAAATCAACACAATAAATTATTTGATATAAATGACTAAATTTCCATAAATCATAACTCTATCTCATACCACAATGTAGACATGTAACATGCAGATATCCGTATATCATTCACTCACACATGAGCGCCGTATTTCCATCAATGAAGTCCATACAAAAATAATCCGGAATTTATTTACAATGCAAAAATCTATCATTTTTTATCAGTTTTTAATAAATTCAAAAACTACTTTAACTGTTTTGAAAATTTGAAGGGTGTTGCAAATAAACGCTTATAACTATCAACCAAATTTGATATATAATGTCATAATCTTTGTTTTGGTGATGTAAGTTAAAGCAAGGGTGGAATTTACGCGAAAAAATATTTTCTTCAGTCCCTTGCCAGCAGCCGCGTAACTACCTAACTCTTTCTAGTGCGTTCTCTCTCTGCGCACTACTCATCGCCACAGTTCATGGCTCGTCGGTCAAGCTGTCAAGCTGTAGGTATAATTAATGTCAAATACTTAAAAAAATTAAATAAATTAATTTTTTCATTATTTGTGAGCAAATGAAATACTTTTTGGTATTAATTTTCTTTCATACTACCCGCTACTTTATAGAATGTATGAGAGCCCTCTCTTTAGCAAAATTGAACCATTTTTTATAGGAACTAAACATGGACAAAATTCATACTTTACACATAGAAAATAAAACAAATTTAACCTTATATAATATAATAAATATAAAAACAAGTCATTCAGTTTGAAATTTTATTTCGTAGGTCCATCGTCTATTGAAAATAAAAATCCAGACGTGTTTTATTTTTGCAGAAATTTTTTTATTTCTTCCATGAAATACAATTATAGAAATGAAGAAGAAAATGACATTTAAAAATAAAGATAGGTAATTAGGACTACTTTGTTTGCCAGAAACGAAAAGAATTTGTTTTGTTCTTGTCCGAAAAGAGCGCAGACTAGTTCGGTTCTTGCTACAAACGTCAGTCATTTGTTTCATGCCATGATCTCGCTGCAAGATAATCTGGGATTTTAAATTTAATTATAAATTTATTTTTAAAGATGCGAATTAGATTATTTAATAACTTTTATATTTCTGATAAAAATTCATTGTCAGTTAAGCGAGAAATATTTAATAATCTTATTAAAACTATAACTCGTAAATAGTAAAATAATCAAAGATACCAACATAATACAGTGTGCTACGCAAATGCTAATAAAGTTACCAATTTCCCGAGTACCTACTTCACTCGACACTATACCGCATACGATCACCACGACACTGCTTTGCTACTAAACTCAGCTGACTATAGTCGCGTTCTTTTTACCACTTTTTACATGAGATCTTAGTTCATCTCAGCTCACCTCAGTTGCCTCGCTAATTCTGACCGTTCTTTTTATCCTAACGGAGATAATATAAAATGAGACCGAAGTGAGAAGAGTTCCACCCACCTTCCCGATTCTTAGTCACCTCTGGAGGTTGTGCTTGTTGAGTTTTTAATCTTAGATGAATGATGGGGATAAATATTTTGCTGTCACGGGCTGTCACATACAATTAGTTTGGTTATTATGATTATTTGTTTATTCCTTTAATAAATACTATTATTATTTGAAGAATAAATAAATATGCAGACAATTCCATGGAAAATAATATAGCAAAGAGACGTAAACTTCATAGAATTGAAATTCATGTGGAAGTTATAGTACTATATAATTTAAACATTTTAGAATGTGTCGCACTATATGTTATTATGTAATCGACAGAATAATAGAAGCCTAAATAATGCCCACTCATAGTGGGCGATCCAAAATAATACCTGAAAATATCGTGGTTGACCGTTGAAAAGTATCACAGATATCAGTCGTTCAAGTTACCAACAAAATTTGTCTTTTGTCGTTCTTTTTACTTCATAAAAATCTCACTTGATCTCATCTCAGTTCATGTCAACCTCATCTCATTTTGAGATGAGATGAGATGAGGCAAATGATGAAAAGAACGCGACTTATGTAACTCAACTAGTCGACTCAACTCAGCTAACTATGTAATAATGTAACTATGTAAGTAACTCCGAGCATAGCTGCGTCTCTTTTATGTAGCTGCCATTACCTTCTAGAGAGCTGTAGAATATTTGACCCCGTAACAACAATGAACACAAAAGGTTTAGGCGACCGGAAGTATTTAAACACGTCGCGACTCGTTTGTTTACGACGCTCAGCTGCTCGCGCAATTACGTCATCGCTATACTTACGCTTGATCAGCACAGCGGCTGTGCTCACGCGTTACATTATTAAAACAAGTACGGATATATGTCTTGACTTTGATATGATACATGTAACTATTACTCGAAATCTCAGGAAGATAGTATTTATTTTTATAAAACCGGCGTTTCGATATACACTTATTCTGATGAAGGTATAGGTATACACCATAACAAAACGTTGATTTTGTAAGAATAATTGTCAACACCTTACTAAAATAAACTTTTGCTTTCTTCTTTACCTCAATCTCCGCCTATGTCTATACCTCAGTATACAGACAATACACTTCCGTAATTAAAATAAGAAGACAACAAAACAACCGAGAAGCAAACGACGTTAGTTAGAATTTCCTCTAGTTCACAACGAAATTAATCCACCGCCTAAACTTGACAAGAAAACCAACGCTACATCCATTTATAAAACAGAACGGCGCCATCGACAATATACACAAAAACAATCAATCACACGCAGCCCCACAAAAAGACGCAACGCAATAATCGTATTTATCAACGCTGGGACAATAATTGTTATTCTGCGATCGCAGTGGGCTGCCAATAAATAAAATTCCCATCGAAGGCGAGAGGTCGTAAATTAGGAGGACGTAATACCAGATCCGATTGAAAAGGGAGCCGGGGAGACTCGGGATTTGGTCCTCTGAGAAGCAACAGATATACTACGGTAAATTATACGGGATTGCTGAATTTGTTCGGGTAATGCAACATAAATTCTCTAAAGACAAACAAATACAATACAGGATTTTTAATACGAAAATTGTCATTTCTTTCTGAAAGTAATTTGAAATGTGGTTAAACATAGTTTTTACAGGATGCTATGCTGCGAGTAACGTATATACGAGTATTTGTATAAACTTTTTTTGAAGTTTATATAGCAACCATTGTTTCTTTTTCAAATTTGCATATACTCAATAGCTTCCGGACCTCAGACTAAACATAATTAGACGCCGCATTGCCTATACTGCGCAATGGTTTGTTGTGATGCCATTCCTTCCCCGGTGAGGGGTTAGGTGAGGATAGGAGGGAATGAGGCGTTTGCCTGCCTAGTTTGTTATTATTATTCTAAGTTCAAATAAGGTTCGAATGTGATTTTGTAAGGTTAGGTGCGGTGAAGTTTACATTTTGTGTATATTTTTTATTTAAACCGTAAATGATTCAGCATGGTTCATTATTGTTTAATATGTTATGAACTATCAAATGTCAAAAAGCTCCATAGAAGCTTTCATCGGTAAGTTTTCCTATAAATATAGATCTGTTAATTACTACAAAAGATTGTGTAGGTTGCCAAAGGATACAGATAAAAAAGACGAATGGTTGAATATAATACATCAACAAGGCATTATTTTGAAACGGGTACCGTCGAAATATTCTTTAGTCTGTTCTCGGCATTTTGAAGAGTCTAGTTTCCTTGGTAATCGACAAAAAAAGATGTGGTTCCAACTATCTTCAATTTACCAAATATTTATTCAATAAGAAAACAAATACAGAATAAGTAAGTACTTGAAATTGAAAATAACATTCGAAAATAAATGAAAAAAAATACATATGTTCAGAATGAAGACCCAGGAGACAAAAGTTTCGACCGGTATTTTCCCTGTTGGTTCAACATCTAGGTGTGTAAACTTGCAATTATTTTTGATTAGAATGAAATTTAATAAATTGTTTATACATGTAGGACTGCAATCGAGTCTACTATTGAACCAGCAATAGATTTGGAAGTACTAGAAAGGTTAATATGTATTTTAGGATTTCTGCGGAAAATATTTCCTGCGATATCGAAGTTTTTGCAGCAGTAGAACAAAGGTAATATTTTTAAAAACCTAACAAATAAATAAAAAAAAAATGGTACGTGTAAATGTTTATTATTGAATTCTATTGTAGTTCACCTCGTGAAATAGACTCCATCGACAAGAGCAAATTAATCTAATAGCAACCATTCATCTCTTTTGATATCAGCAAGATATTTGATGATTAAGGATAAGGAGGCGTGGAAAACTATCAATCTTGAATTATTTATTCTATCGAGTCAATAAAAACTATAAGTGTGTATTATTTAATCTATCCATTTATTAATTCACATAACTCTTTTGTTTGTATTTCAATTAATCTTAAATTTCTATGTTCAAGTATTTTTTTTCCAAAATTAATTTTGTGTTGCTCAATGCTTCGTTTTTCAAAACAATAAAAATCACACTTTATCTACATACTAATACTATATTTCTGTTATATTATAATGCAATCTTTAAATTTTCTTCAGAAATAATTTATTTATAATCAAAATGTAAATATTTGATACCATCATTGTAAATATAATTTTTGTTTTTAAACCAAAATCGCTTAATAGGTTATTAAATGACAGCTGCTGTCACTTTCAAACTATTGCAAATGCAACCCGCATTTCATGAACGCCGCTAGCTAGCTCGGCACGCCCACTTAAGTTCCTGCTTCACAACAAATGGTAATATGCGGCGTCTAATTATGTTTAGTCTGAGTTCCGGACACTATATATTTCTTTTACATGAAAATGTAAATACGAGTATTTTGTTACGTTTTATTAAATAAAGCACATTTTATACTGACAATAAAATATTTGCCAGCTTTATCATTTTTTTTATGAATGACCCATAATAAACACTAATTTTATATTAATATAACGTTAAAATAATGACAATAGTCATTTAATACATTTTTAGTAGCCTGGAGTATGTATCCTTTAATATTATAGAACTAAAATAATATACAGGGTGTCACAGCTAAATGAGCTACCTCAAATAATTTCTATATTGTTAAAGATACAATAAAATACTATAAGGTAATTTCATAGAAGACCAAGGGGGACGTCTGAATGCAGAAGAAAATATTTTTTTAAACTAGAGGTTCTCAAGTTACAACACAAAGTTATATTTTTTTAAATTGAATGACATATATCTTTTAGGCCCATTTTATAGAGTATTTTTTTTCTAAATTCAACCATGTAATCATTTTATATCCCAGCATGACAAAAATATTGAGAAAAATTCAATTGAAATTTAAATAACTTTGTTTTTTATAGCTACTTTTCAGTAGGCTATGTATAAAAAATAATAATAATAACAATTTGAATTATTTACGATAGAAATCAAATAGAGCATTATTTATAAAGTTATTGACTAATATCAGTTTCATTTTAATTTAAGTTCAATTGTTTTTCATACATAGCTCACTTAAAAAAGAGTATAAAAATGAAATTTATTTAAATATCAATTTTTCTCAATATATACCATCCCATTTAAAGAAATATAACTTTGTGTTGTAATTTGAGAACCACTGGTTTAAAAACATATTTTATTCTGTATTCGGTTCTCCCCCTTTGGTCTTTTATAAGATTGCCTTATAATATCTTATTTTATCTTTAATAATATAGAAATTATTTGAGGTAGTTCGTTTAGCTGTTATAGCCTGCACGTACGTATCCAAAAAAAATTAAAAATACGGGTATGTTATTTTTAAATTTATATTAATAGGCAGCGGATCTGGTCCCTGCAGCCGGGATTTATCAATACACCTAAAAATCTTATAATATTAACCCAACAATCAGTCTTGCCAAATTAAATTTGCTAACAGTGTTACGTAATGAAAGTTCATTACGTATTCGTCATCGCGAACATAGGTACATTGTTAGTAGTCTGTTCTGTAATGACCCACTTACAGTAGTGGTAGTAGAAAAAAGTATAAAAATGTTATCAACCTCTTTTTTACGATCACCATATAAAGTTCATTGCATAAATGATATCAAAAGATCCAAAGGATTAACATCACAATATACGAAAAGATTATTCCCACACTTCTTTGGCAACAGTCCGCTTCATATAAATTTGAGAATGTCGCATTAGCCGTAATTCCCGTAGTTCTATATTGAGCTTTTAGATTGTAAAAGGAAGGACATGCATTATTTTAAAATTGCATTTGTGTGACAGTAAATAAATTAACCAAAGATTAAAGTGATTTATTTAATTCCACGTCATGATTATTAATTTTAAAGGAATATTTCACATTACCAGTGAATTAATCCGAATTTATTACCTAGTTTTTTCCATTTTTTCCTCGCAATTTTTTTTTAATTTAATATTTGTCCTTAAAGACTGACCTTTATATTAAAAGTATGATACAAAGTTTTATATTTTTCATTATGACACTCAGTTAACAACTTAAAAATAGATATTTTTATACCTCGAGGCAAGATTGTACTTTATATATCAATAAATTCGGATTCGTTTGATGCATTTTTACCTTCCGTCATACCTTTAGGTAAGGAAGGTATTGTTTTTGGTCAAAAAATTCGATAGTGAGTTTTTAATGAATACGATTTTACTATTTTTGCGATGATGTCTGAATGTCTGTGTGTCTGTATGTCTGTGTGTATGTGTGTGTATGTGTGTATGTATGTGTGTGTGAGTGTGTGACGATTTTTTCTCCGACGATAACTCCAACACTACAATTCTAAAAATTATTATTCTTTCGTATTCCTCTTTGTTACATTCATATGAAGAGTTGATTAGATTTTGGTTATAATTGGTCGACCGGAAGTACCCTCATTTGAGTATTTTAACAGTTTTTCTTTTAAAAATTATGTTAAATATAATTTTTTCACATTTAATGTTATTATAAATATTATAAATATATTTGATTACATATTATACCTCATATTCAATGGTTATTGAGTTAAAAAATTATAAATGAAATTTCATAAAGCAGTCAGCTATGCAATAACACTGGAAACAGTTAATAATTAAAAAATTCTGATAGACAGATGTCAATGTCAAGTGCGATTGACATATGTTTATAATTTTACTGCAAATATAGAATAAATTCTAAGAAACTTTCTGTATGGAATTTGTACAAAATACATAGAACTTAGGGAAGGTAATGTATAAAATACATAGAACTAACGGAAGGTGATGTGCTGGCCTCATCAGATTTTTTAATTCTGAACATATTTTGTATTTACACGTTTGTTTTAAAATTAATAGGGAGAAAACTATCACCAAATGAATATTTTGCCTTTCTATTTTCTATTATAACAAAAGAACTGAGTTCAAATTCTGAACTTGCTTTGATAATAAAAACGGTACAAATAAATACATATGTTAACAATGTATAAAAAGCCGCTTTTAACGAAAATACTATGTAAAGCGAAATACGAATCACAATCAATATTACGTTACGCTTGTTTAGTTTAGAATTCAGAATATTAGTCAAAGTGTTTGTCTTCTATTTTGTGTGTACTATATAGAGTGAATATCTGGCTTTTGTTACAGACAAGTGAAGATCTCGTTAACCTGTTTGCGTCACCTGCAGGTCGAGAGTTGGTCAAATACAAGCCCAAAGCGAAAACGAAATATAAAGCTAATCCTGCTGCCATGGACGTAAGTATTGGCCTTTGATATTTACACTGCATCATATTCACACAGAATATAATACTCGTATTCATGTGTCTTATTTAGCATAGAAATATTCTTTGGAATAAATATCTGAAGATAGATATGAATTCATAATATATAATCAAAATGCATAGGATTTCATACATTTATGAAATTTAAGCTAGATTAAAATACGCTGTATAAATATTTAATTTGAAGTTCATAATAATTGCTAGATTACTATTTTATAGTACGATTTACGGACTCAATCTTCAGATTTCTAAAGAAATTTCTAATTAATTTTTATTTATGTTAATAGTTCTAGTATAGGGACAATTTATTTGAATTTTCGCTTCATATCTAGTACGCAGGGGTTGCATTCCTCTTAATAAGTATATACAGTTACTCAAATACTAATATTAAAATAATTAAACATCAAAATCATATTTCGAATTTTTTAAAAAGTGACTCTTGTGGTGCATTTTCCACGCTTGCAATAAGTGCCTGTGAGGTGACGCCTGGTAAACTCCCGCACGGCACGAATATGTCATCGTCATTACCGACATCTGAGTTCAAAGCAGATTGGTAAACCCAGCAATGGGTAATATGCCGTGATGATATATTTATATTTATTTATTTATTCATATTTATTTAAAAGGCGAAAATTAATTAAATTTATACATAAATATTTTAATTTTATTTTGGAATCATAAACTTTATACGCCCTCAAAAGAGGGCGCAATTTGGCATTTATCGCACGACGGCCAATAAAGTCGCCAAGCAACAGCTATTCAAATGTCAAAATCGTGGTTTATAGATAAATGTCAGACAACACAATAAATTCGATAAATCACATTTTTTGAACTCCGCTACTCGCAAAACTTTTCGTATCCTTTCTCGTATATGTATTTGACTTCTGTATATCCCACTTGTCTTGTGCAGCCTCAAGTTCATCTAATATTTCTTTTGAATAATCGATCTTCCATTTTCATTTGACACTAAATGAAAATTGGTTAAAAACAAACAATAGAGCTAGAAACCACAGCATGCTTAAAATTTACAAAGCCAGCACAACGATACCGAATATATACCTATTGAATCCGTGAATTTCGAGAATCAAAATAAAATAAAACGTTGTATGTACCACGAGCATAATCAAGATTATAGCGCTCGGGAAAATTAAAGGTCTCCGCTGCGCGTCGAGCTTAAACACTCCCCCGTGTTACAATCTTTTGATTATGCTCTTATTACTGTATTACAATTATTATTAATTAAAATAAGTGTTTATTAAACTGTATTACTATTACTAAATTAACTAGATAACACTAACACCATTTATTTATTTATTTAACAATTAACACGACTATTTATTTATACGATCTTACTAATTATTTATTTCGACTATTTATGTCACGGTTTATTTATTTAACCAATTAACTATCCGCCTACCGACCTCCATAGCGTCTATATACTCAACTGACTCAACAGTGTCTGTATATACAACTGCTCGGACAGAAATCACACTTTTCACCTCACTATCTGTCTATTTATGTAAGTCTCTCTCTTCCACAGGCTCAGTATCACAGTTATCCCGGTATACCAGTAACTTCTCGATTCGCCATTACTGTCCTTGTACACTATAGCTTCCTAATACTCATCAGCACTACCGAGTATTCACATCCACAGCTATCCCAGTTAACCAGTAACTTCCCGAGTCCTCCACTCGACACTATACTCCATATGCTCATCACGATACTCCTGTGCTTCACTAACACTCTATGTGAATGTCTGTATATGTCTCTCCATGTAACTAACTAACTCCCGAGCATAGCTGCGTCCCTTTTATACATCTGTCATTACCTTCCAGAGAGCTCTAGAATGTTCGACCGTATAATAACAATGAATACAAAAGGTCCAGACGAGCGCAAGTAATTAAACACGTCTCGGCTTGTTTGTTTACGTAGCCCGGCTGCTAGCGCGATTGCGTCATCGCTATACTTAGACGCTTGTTCAGCGTAGCAGCGGGGCTCATACGTTGCAATACATAAATAACTATTTTGCACGATTGGTTTTTTTTTAATGTTTACCCGTATGGTTTCCAAGGCAGTAGTTTTATTTATAAATTTGTAAGAAGACGGAGGCTTTAAGTAAAAAAAATACGATCAAAGCTTACTTTAAAAATGAAAACTAAAAAATGTTAATGCAAAATAATTTGCAAATCTTTTTTTTAATGTTGGGCGTCGATATGCAAAAAACGTAAGCATTGCGGTCAGTAAGTGCTCTTCTACCGGTACCTATCGGATGTATTGGAGATCAAGACGAAGTCGTGATCTCCAAAATCATCCTCAGCCGATAGGAAACACTTACTACCCTTTATACTTAAATAATTATTTCTTCATTCTTTGGCATATTTAAATATATATATATATATATATATATATATATATATATATATATATATATATATATATATATATATATATATATATATATACCGGGTGATTCATCGGTCTGTCCTCTCTTTATAACTCTTTTATTTTAAGTCAGATAGAAAAACTCTTCAAATATAATTTATATGATATATTATTGTCTATCTACATACCAGATGCATTTGTATACAGAGTGCTCCGTTTAAGCGCAACAATATGTAACTTTATATTTCTTAATGGAACACCCTATATTTATTTATTTATTTTGATAGTAAATTAGATTCCCTTTAAAAAAGTATTAATTCATAAGGGGTTTAAAATTATGAATTAAGAAGTTATTTACCTTAATTCGATGAATATGTTTGTATCATGTTATTATTAACAAAGTAAACTATGGATAATTTGATCAATTGTTTCGAATTTAAACAAACAAGTTGTCAAAATACTCTTAGTTTATAATTGTTAATGTTGATGTGAAAATGAATCCGCGAAGCATTTTTAAGCATTTTGCCTGATATGGTGCGTTCTGTACAAACTAATTTTATAAGAAGAATAGAAAAATGTATTGCAGTTGAAGGACAAATTTTCGAGCATTTATTATAATTTTGAATTATTTAGTCTGTCACTAAATTTTAATAGCCTCTTTGTAATTAGTGTAATGTTTAAAACAAGTATTATTAAAAAAGTATCAAAATTTTGTATTAAATTATGTTGTTTTCTACTATGAACTACTATATTTTATGAACGTAAATAACTTTTTAATTTATAAGTTTAGACCCCTTATTACTTAATACTTTTTTAAAGGTAATCTAATTTACTATCAAAATAAATAAATACATATAGAGTGTTCCATTAAGAAATATAAAGTTACATATTGTTGCGCTTGAACGGAGCACCCTGTATGCAAATGCATATCGTACATAGATAGACAATAATATATCATAAAAATTATATTTGAAGAGTTTTTCTATCTGACTTAAAATTAAAGAGTTATAAAGAGAGGACAGACCGATAAATCACCCTGTATATATAATATGTATTATTATACAGTACATAATGTACACTAACAATAAACAAATTCATTCTAATTCTGAGTTTTAGCCACGGCATTATCTTCTGCTGCAAAACTTACTAAACTTTATCTAGCATTTTTGTCGTACACATGGCATATGTAAGACTTTTATTCGCTATGTCATTATCATACGTGTTCACAGATTTGACACAAATGCTTACGATTGATAACATGCGTATCAACTCTTAAAAACATACCTTACGTATTTTATTAATTTTCTCTACATTCTTTGAGTCCATTATTATCCCCACTCCTTTAGACATTAATCATAGAATCGCAATGTTTAGAACCGCTGTCACCTCACGCAGCATAATCACGAATCCGGGATCCCTTCCCGCATTTCCGGGACCTTCAGCTTCAGTCCTTCAGTCCTCTCACTGACAGCTCGCAAATTTATTTGTTGTCCGTGGAAGATCCCAACTCCAGCTTTTGCTTTGCGGACTACAACGCCCTTGTTAACTTCAACAGAAAGTAACACGATTCTAACAACTTTGCAACTCTGTGGTCGCCTCAATCAGTGGCGTACCTAGGCAGACATTTAGGGGGATGGAAAATTAAATTATGATAATGAAGAGAGAAAAATTAGTTTTGCGGAAGAAGTGATTTTGTGCAATTGAATATAAACTGGAGAACTATTTTGTGAAAATGAATACAAAATTACGTCATAAATATAATATCACTAGAAACAATGACGTCATGTGTTAATAAGTTTACATGAGTAGGTAAAACGTATTAAAATATAATCTGCGAGTTACCTCCATAAATACAAATCTTTGTCACGGGAAGAAATACCTTATTATACATCGATTACAATCACTTGAGCTTCATGTCATTGATTTCTGAACCGTATTTCTCCAACTCCGAAATGATTCGATTGGCTGAGTGCTGAAAATATAATTCAACGTAAAATGTAACCATGTTATTTGAACATTTCATCTGTATTATTTTGTTATAAGTACTGTACAACCTTGTAATATAGCTGAGGATGGGCTTGCTTAAAGCCCGAAACGTCCGTATTAATTAATAAATACACGTTACGTGGACCATCCAGCCTTATTTATTGAAAAATACAACATATATTTCACGTTCTGGTCCTTCAATCCCATTTTGAACCTTTATCTTTAATATAAAAATAATTGATGAACGCAGATCTTGGTCCCATACGAGTACCAAACAAAACTTTCCGATTTAATACAAAGTCAAATTTTATTGTACGATATAAAATTTAATAACTCATTATTATTGAACCAAATTTATCTTAGTTTATAGGTAATCATTCATCCTATATAATCTCAGTTCTCTTCCTTGTTTTTCAGAGTTGTTAGGACCTCTGGCATAGGAAATAAAGACACTAGGTATTGTTTCACAAATTTTTATAAAATTCCTTTATTACGTAATTTCGGCAGTTACGCCGTCATCAGAAGGTATGAACTGGCATAGTAGACATGTTGAGTAATATTCACTAATCTGATTAACTTTCCCTTGTTGTACTAGTGATAATGAGAACTTAGTTGTCGAAATACGTATTTAGTGATTATTAAAATTAATTTTAAGGTTAAGCGGTAATTTTATTAGTTTTAATAATTTGAGTTATGTTCAGAATTTTTATTGTAATGTTGTAAATGTTTTTTTTTTTCGTTGCTTAAGCGTAAAATTTTTATGAGATTGGAAATGAAAAAGCAATCTTGTTTTATAAAAATTCAATTTGTACAAAATTATAATGCGAATATAAATTTTATATTACTTTTTATTGCATTCTTTCTCTTTTAAGTTATTTTCAATGTCAATGAATAAATTTTACAGTGTAGTACACGGATTCGGCAGTGTATATAGAGATAAATAAATGAAATAACTAATCTGAAATTACAAACTTTGATTGGTAGTATGTATTTACTCAAAATTCACATTGGTTTGATGAGAAAACAACTGAATTTGTTATTTTAGTCATAGCTTAATCCACCCAGATTAAGAGTAAATACTATGCCAGACTGTTTTAAATATAGAATGTTTCACAACTTCGGATACTTACTTTAATGGCATATATTACTGACCAAAATGAGTAAAAAAAAAGCTTAATTTACATAGGTCACATAGGTCTGATCTGCAAAAAATGTTTTCGATTAAAAGACCATTTTGTATTAGAAGCGAAGAAAATCTGACAAAAATAATAATCGATTTTTACCTTCCGTCACCTTTAGGTAAGGAAGGTATTGTCTTAGATCAAAAAATTCGGTGGTGAGTTTTTGATGAATAAGCACGTTTCAGGGACCCTAGAATCCGATTTTACTATTTTTACGATGATGTCTGTATGTATGTGTGTGTGTGTGTGTGTGTGTGTGTGTGTGTGTGTGTGTGTGTGTGTGTGAGTGTGTGTGTGTGTATGTGTGTGTGTGTATGTGTGTATGTGTGTATGTGTGTATGTGTGTATGTGTGTATGTGTGTATGTGTGTATGTGTGTATGTGTGTATGTGTGTATGTGTGTATGTGTGTATGTGTGTATGTGTGTATGTGTGTGTATGTATGTGTGTGTGTGTGTGTATGTGTGACAAAATTTTCTAATGCGATAACTGTGATACTACTATTCCAAAAATTATAATTCTTTCTATTTCTCTTCGTTACACCCATGTGAAGAGCTGATTAGATTTTGGCTGTAATTGGTCAATCGGAAGTACCCTTGTTTGATGATTTGAACAGTTTTTCTTGAAAAAACGATGTTAAATATAATTTTTTCACATTTAATGTTATTATAAATATTAAAAAATATTGATGATATGTTTTATTTATTTATTTTAAGAAATAATATATTCTCTATACGACTTGACTGCATTTTATACTTCATATTAAATGGAGTTATAAATTATAAAGAAATTAAATATCATATATTAGCCAGCCATGCTATAACTTTGGAAACAGCTGCTATATTAAGAAAATTCTAATTGAAAGGTGTCAGTGTCAAGGGCAGTTGACAGTATGTTTGTGTTATAATTTTCCTGGAAATATAGGAGCTTTTGTTAGAAACTTTGTGTATGGAATTTGTGTAAATGCATACAACTGCCTCAACGTAATGTACAAGAAATAGAATCTTTTGCAAAGAACTTTCTGTATGACATTTATACAAAATACATACAACTGACGGAAGGTAATGTGCTGGCCACATCAGATTTTTTCTTTTTCAATTTGTAAACTGTATGAATTTTTTTAGAAAATTAATGACAACGAAAGTGCTTCTGCATTTCATATTAAATTTGAAATACATTGTGAGTGAAATAGATGTGAAATTATAATTTTAGCTAATTCTCATTTAACTTGCAAAGCAGAACCTTCAGCAAACTTAAATTAACTCATTACTCATAATAATCAATTATGTTAAAGAAATTCTGTTGTGAAAGTCTTGAGTTCCCCAAAGGGCTGGCCTTGAGATCCTCCGTCTCCGTGAGGTCGCGTCCGTGTCCACGTCGCGTCACTTTTCCCCCACTTTAGACAATATCCTCTCCAGAGAATCAAATAATTTCGCTTGAATTTTACAAAGTTTCTGCCAAGGTTCCTGCTGCCGGCTGCTGTGTCCGCTGAATAAAGTGGAGCAGGAACTTGAAAGGAAGCAGGAGTGAGTACTCATACAAGCATATTCAATCACCAGACCATAACTTATAATTTGGCTACTTTGAAATGGAACAGAACTCTGAATAGTATAAACGTTAATGTGACGTACTATACCTACTAAATTTTGGTACATACAAATTTTGTTTCATATAGACATTTATTAAAATAAAAGCTACATTATACTGGTTTACATATCCCTAAATGACCAACAAATACAAGAAAAAAACCGGAGTATATGTAAATAGGTAATACGAACAGTACTCTATTGTTAGAACTGGACTTATACACATGTCAAAAACTTGTTTTTTTGTGCTTAGGCTAATTTTGCCTTTAAATATTGACTTTAAAGACCAATATTTCTTCCACGCGGAGTCTTCTACTTATCTCTTTTTTCCATCTTTTTACCTTCCGTCACCTTTAGGTAAGGAAGGTATTGTCTTTGGTCAAAAAATTCGGTGGTGAGTTTTTAATGAATAAGCACGTTTTAAGGTCCCTAGAATACGATTTTACTATTTTTACGATGATGTCTGTGTGTGTGTGTGTGTGTGTGTGTGTGTGTGTGTGTGTGTGTGTGTGTGTGTGTGTGTGTGTGTGTCAGTGTGTGTGTAACAAAATTTTCGTCTACGATAACTCTAATACTACAATTCCAAAAATTATAATTCTTTCGTATTCCTCTTCGTTGCATCCATATGAAGAGCTGATTAGATTTTGGTTATAATTGGTCAACCGGAAGTACCCTCATTTGAAGATTTTAACAGTTTTTCTTGAAAAAACGATGTTAAATGTCATTTTTTCACATTTAATGTTATTATAAATAATAAAGAACATTGTATTCTCTATACGATTTGACTGCATTTTAAACTTCATATTAAAAGGATAGAGAGTTATAAAATTATAAAGAAATTAAATTTCATAAATTAGCCAGCTATGGTAGAAACATCTACTATATTAAGAAAATTCTGATTGAAAGATGTCAGGTGGATGTCAGTGTCAAGTGCAGTTGACATATTCCTAGTATTTTTGTGTTATAATTTTAGTCGAAATATAGGATCTTTTTGCTCGAAATACATAGAACTCTCGAAGGTAATGTATATACAAGAAACTTAAAATCTTTTGCAAGGAACTTTCTGTATGGATTTTATAGAAAATACATACGGATTTAAAAAAATTCTACCGGTTGATACCGCATCTAGCGACTGTGTTTGAAAACACGAGTGGTAAAAAGTTTCCGTGTTCGAAAATTGTTCAATATCTACCAGATCCATCTACCGGATTCATAAGGAATCTAATCTCAAAAAAAGGTAGTGATGCAAAGCGAAGCGCGCGCGTTAAAATGGAAATGTGTTCAAAGTAGGACTCTGCTCAGTTGTTAACTACGTCAAATTTCTAACCTGTTTCAAATATTTTCATAGGTTATGGATCTACCCTGTTTACCACTTGCGTTCTTAAAATATCGATTCTGGTAGCTATAAAAAGCTGTTTACCGGTAACAGTTCTCCGGTAGAAGTTTCGTAAATACCTCATATAACTGACGGAAGGTAATGTGCTGGCCACATCAGATTTTTTTCGAACGATATTAGTTGCCCTAGATATATGTAATCTTTAAACGTACTCTATTTTAGTATTTCCAATGCAGATGGGTATTTCATTGTTATTTGTAATTATTTTTGTCTTGTCTTTGTTAATTATTAGTCCTGCCTTTTTGCACGTATTGCTAAGATTTTCTGTTTGTTCCTTAAGTTCTTCAGCGGAGTTTGCTAGCATCACTAAATCGTCGGCAAATCTTAGGTTTGCTAGGTATTCTCCGTTTATATTAATATCATATTTGTTGT